>JAUTXW010000598.1:0-600000 GCA_030620095.1 Kuschelorhynchus macadamiae
AAACATAAGCTGCTAATCTTTCAACCGTGATTTTAACTTATTTAACTTTTCGTTTCTGAATATGCCTGTATACTTGTCAAACATAGTTTTATGAATATCATAGTGACGTTTTATATTATATAATTTTGGGACACCCACTGTACTATTACAAATCAAACAAATAATTTTTACTTTCACTTTACAGCAAAATAACTCTAACTCCCACTTTTCTTGAAAGATACGATGCTCATCTACAAGTTTCCTCTTACTTCCACTTGGTTTTGAAAGAGACATGTTAAAAACTGTATCCGAAATAAATTATAATAAGTACTGTAAGTGTTTTAACGGAACTCAACTCGAAACTCTATCGTAACTGACTAAACACTGAACGACTGAACTCAATCGAACACGGATTGTGATTTCTCGAGTTCTTTCCAGAATGTTCAGATAGCGTCATCTGTGTTTTTGCGCGATAGAATTTTATGGAACAAGCCAGATAACGTTTGGTTTTAGGTTTTAGGTTGAGTATGCGTAGTTCATCCTCCTAAACATAGATGGCACTATGTACAATTGTACATTTTATTAAACCAATCGTTGTTGCAGCGGCGCGCGCTTTCAAAAACGGTTTTTAACTTGTTCGCGGGCCGCATTATCTGGCTGTTTTGAAAACTGATTTTGGGCCGCAGAAAAATGCTCACTGGGCCGCATGTTTGTCATGGCTGGTCTATAGCAATGGTGCACAGTGCTTCCAAACGCAGTTCTAGTGGAACAATTATTTTTAAGATATATGTTGCGAAAACAATTATAATAATAATAATATAAGCTATAAAACATCAAGTTTCTTTAATTCCTACAAGTCGTCCTACCTAGTATACAAATGCCAAGACTTATGATATGGTCTATGATATTTCTGCAATGCAGCTTAGAAAACATAACATTTTTGAAAATTCTTACGTCATCACGAACGAGTGATTAATTGTCATCAGTAGCTGAGAGGAAATGACAAAATTAATTAAATTTTCCTTAGTTGCTATTGCTTATTATTTTCCTGATTATCGATTATCTAAAATACGAGCAAACAATTAATTATTTTAATTAAAAATGACAATATAACATTATACATATTACTTATAAGTCTTAGCCGTTTGTGGCAATCTCACCACATTACTAATTCTAGGTTATATAGGACGCACGAAAGATAAGAAAAGTTTATATATGGGACCACAGATGTTCGAGATACAAACACCGATATTTCTTCGAAATTTCAACACCCTGTATTTCGGTAACTTTGAAGAGTTTTTGTTCACGATTAGGAAGATTTTATTTGCTCACCATTTTGAATACAACAATTTTACCAGTCCATCCATTTTATTACACTTATTTTTCGCACAAAAGTTGAAATCAATCTAATAAGTAGTTTTTTTCATGCTGATGTTTTTTGAATATTTTATTAAGCCACCATTTTGTTTCGCCATCTTGGATTCATATCCATTTCTATTACAGAATTTAAGGTGATTTCTATGTAATACTGATTTTTGTGCAAAATTTCAGCTAAATTGGGTAAGTGATTTTTTTTTACATTTCACTGGGTCGCCGTTTTTTCGGCCATATTGGGTTTTCACTTAAATGTAACCATTTCGTCCCCTTATGACCTTTAATTTTGAATTGAAATGAACCGAATGAATTGAAAAAACAAGTTTTTTGGTATCTAAAACGTGCATATCTGTAAAAACCTGGGAGGGTAATTTTTTTCACGATTACAATACTTTCCTTTCATAAGGGAATTAAAAATACAATTGATAATTTTAGAATTTATATAATTTAATAGAGAAGCATGTTAGTTACATTTTTTTATTATAAAAGTGTTTTCTCACTTTAAGTTTTCATAAAAAGAATAAAAAGTAACAATAATTTTTCATCTAATGTAGAAACAACCAGTTCATACGATTTAATTTAAATAAAATTGGGGTCAGTGGTTGGACCACTTTTCTTTGATATGTTCATTAATGACATTGTTTTTGGATTGGAGGTCGAATGTTTGCTGTATGCGGACGACCTTAAAAGATTCGTTCTCCTGACGATGCTTACAAAATACAAAACTGTTTAAGACTTGGTTGGAAGGTGGTGTACTGAAAACAAACTTCCGTTAAATCCTTTAAAGTGTAACGTCATGCCTTTTTCGAGAAAACCACAACCAATTGAGCATAATTATGCCATAGATAATGTTGTGCTAGCAAGATCTACTGTAATTAAGGACTTTGAAGTAATTTTCGATCCAAAACTTACATTTATTAACCATATTGAAGACACAGTGATAAATGCATGGGCTTTATTTTGCGTAATTCGAGGGAGTTTCAACAGCTCGCTACACTGCTTTCTCTTTACTCGACCTTTGTAAGATCTCGTTTTGACTACGCCTCTATCGTATGGTGTCCAATATACCAGACTCGTTTTTCTAGCCTTGAAAGGATTAAGCGTAAATTCCTTAAAACTGCAAGCTTTATATTGGACGGTGTGTGGCCGGCTGTTGGATGTCCTCATGAAGATTTGCTTGTTAGGTTCGGCCTTACTGAGTTAACGGCTAGACCATCATGCAACTCATTTATATTTTTGTATAAATTATTAAACAATAAGATTAATTGTATCCGTCTGCTCATTATTCAAACCCCAGCAACATGAGCAAACATCTTTAGATTTTCTCCAGTATTCCAGATTTCAAAAAACTACAGTACAATTGAAAATAGTATTGACATATTACACTGCAGCATTCAACAGATTAGAATAATTTTAACCGTTACTTTTTCTTGCCCAAAAAGTGTAAATTTTGTCATTATGGGTTGTACTGTTATTGTTGTTATATATTTTATATTGTATGTTATATTTAGTACGTATATCTTTTTCCTTATACTGTAACTATCTTATTCTAGGTTTTTAAAATTGAAATATAAACTGCAAGAAATTTAAATAAAATTTGAAAAAATCCCTATTTTCTCAAAATGCGAGAAAAGTCCCTAGAACTAGAGAAAATTCCTTCATCTGGTATCACTGTTTCGAGCTCGCTCATGTCCTGCCCGCTGTTGATAAATTTATTACGTAAGCGTCTATTTATACGAGTTATATAATAATAATAATTGTTGTCAATACCAACTACCGTAGATATTCGCGGAGAGAGTAAACATTGTACCGACACAGAACGGTATTTGTAAAAAGTGATACTCGTACTTTTGCACTTGACTGCAGAAATGAGCAGTTATATGTAAATATTTCACATAAAAAAGTTATATATTACTGTGATTATTAATATAAGAAATCGCCTGTCGTAGGACTGGACCCAGCGCATAATAGGAAGGGGTGCACTGAAAGATAAAAATTCCTTATAGGTTGTTTTATTAGGGACCTCCAAAATTGTAACCTAAGTGTAGGCTTTGTATAAATAGAACTAAAAGGGATGTAATAATTTTTTTTTATAAAAAATAAAACCATCCTAAAAAAAAGCAATAAAAAGATAAAAATAATATTTTATTCCACATTGAAAATTTGATTTATAAAGTCCGTGTCAAAGTAATAAAGACCGTGACTTTTTAATGTGATATATGATAATAATAATAATAATAATAATACTAACTGAAACTGAACTAAACATTTATCAACCAAACATTGAGGACAGTGGGGCAGATGCCGAACCGATTCCACATACAAACCAGCCCAACTTTGTGCAAGAGAATCTGCAACCTCACTCAACGTTCAATAGGGGCGAAGCACCCAGCAACAACCTACGACAAATGACAAGCACCAACAGCGCACAGAACAAGTGAATCATTCGCCCAAAGGACCATACACAGCTACACCTCGGACCGTCTCTCACACAAGCAATCAAAGTAGAAATGAAGTCACATCTAAACAAATGGTCAGGCTCCGACCCTACAACAAGAGATCCTATTCCTCGTGTAATCTTCAAACAAGACACACATAAAATCCTAGAGACCATCAACGAACACATAATTCCCTAGTACATAATGAATGCGAGCACAATTGAGGACATTCATACAGTGATCTACTCAGCCGCTATAACCACGATAACACAGAACGATCAGAAACTCCCTCCACGACACAGAAATACCAACAACATAAAACCAAAATTCAAATGGCAGATAAGGATCGAAAACAAAATTAGAAAGAAGACATTTTACCCAATCCATAAACGGCAACAAGTCAAAACGTATCACACGAAGTGTAGAGAAAATCAAATCTGCATCTCCTGATCACACGCTTACAGAAATCCTTGACACTCTGAAGCAAAAATTATCCGTGGATGCCGCAAGACTCCGAAGAGACAAAGAATCAAATGAAAGAAAGGACGCTAACAACCTGTTTCGAAGAAGCGAAAAACAGTTCTACCAAAAAATCATGAGCAATGAGGAGGCACGAGTAATAGAACCATCGACCAAACAAAAGATCACAGAATACTGGAAAAGTATTTGGTCAGAACCGAAACTACACAATAATAACGCTTCATGGATTAAAGCGGAAGAAGACAGACACAAGTGCTTGGAGGAACAAGAGGACTTTGCAATGACAACACAAGAAGTTGCAGAAACAATCAAATACACGCATAACTGGAGATGTCCTGGAATAGATAACATTCATAACTTCTGGTACAAACAGTTTACCTCCACACATGAAGCTCTCACTCGCCAAATTAATGAAATTATTTTAAAACCTAGCACACTCCCCAGTTTTCTCACCCAAGGAATAACATACCTTAAACCCAAAAATTCAGACAATAAGGACCCGTCAAATTACCGACCTATACGTGCCTTCCAACCCTATATAAGATCATCACAGCCATAATTACCACGAGAATAGAACAACATCTAGCACACAAAAACATTCTAACGGAAGAGCAAAAAGGTTGCAGGAAAAATAGCCGAGGATGCAAGGAGCAGCTAATTATAGACAACAACAACAACAAACCAGGAAAAATTATAGAAACCTTTATACTGGTTACATAGATTATAAAAAAGCCTTTGATTCGATACCCCACAGTTGGGTAACCAGAGTGCTAGAATTATACAAAGTCAATAAAAACATCAGGCAATTTCTTACGCAAATCATGAGTACCTGGAAAACTAAGATCCACCTGGGAACACAAAAAGAACACATCGAAACAGAAGAGATCTACATCAAACGAGGTATATTC
This sequence comes from Kuschelorhynchus macadamiae, assembly GCA_030620095.1. Lineage (NCBI taxonomy): Eukaryota > Metazoa > Arthropoda > Insecta > Coleoptera > Curculionidae > Kuschelorhynchus > Kuschelorhynchus macadamiae. The sequence continues at coordinate 5,180 of JAUTXW010000598.1, forward strand.
CAGGGAGATTCACTCAGCGCTTTGTGGTTCTGCCTATGTCTCAATCCACTCTCAAACACACTGAATAACACAAACTCCGGATTCCAAATTAAACACCAAAAAAATAACCTACACAAAATAAACCATCTCTTGTACATGGATGACATAAAATTATATGCAAGCACAAAGGCACAGCTAAAAGAACTCCTTAAACTCACAGAAACGTTTACCCTAGACATCAACATGGAATTTGGTATAAGTAAATGCAAGCTACTTCATATCAACAAGGGACAGTGGAAAGACCCCCCTACGAGGGAAACAATCAAAAATGAAACTATAGATAACATAGGCTGCCATCAAAGCATCAAAATTAAACACATTCATATCAAACAGAGCTCAAGACGGAATTTAAAACCAAACTCACAAAGCTACTAAAAACAAACTGAATTCCAGAAATTTAACGAAAGCTATTAACACCTTCGAAATACCTATTCTTACGTATTCGTTTGGTATTATTAAATGGTCACACACAGACATAGAAAACATTCACATTCTCATACTCTCTGAATTCACTAAACACAGGAAGTTACATCCCAACGCATGCAAGGAAAGGCTCACCATCGAGAGAAAAGAAGGAGGGAGGAAAATTATAGAATTATGTATACATCGCTAAATAAAAAACAAATTTACGAACTCTTCCACAACAAACAAACTAAACTACACAAGGCAATAGTGAAGGCAGACAAGAATTATACACCGCTCGACCTGTCTCAAACGAGCCACGCAGCAGACGCACACAGTCACATCCAATCATGACTAGAAAAGATGAACGCCTGGTCTGAAACTTCACGGAAGACACAGATACCACATAAAGCAATACTACATACATAAAAAGCTTTCATATACGTGGTTACAAGAAGGGCAGCTGTTCTCCGAAACAGAAGGCTTCCTGCTTGCCATCCAGGATAAAGCAACCAGAAACTAACGAAAGCACATCATCAAGGACACAACCATTGAAGACGGGAGATGTAGGAGATGTCACCAGCAGAGAGAAACGATCGATCACATAACAAGTGGATGTAGAATATTGGCCGGAGCTGAATACACCGCGAGACACAACTCAGCAGCGAAAGTCGTTCATCAAGCATTAGCCACAACATACAAACTACCGGAGAACACAGACCCTTACTACCATTATACACCAACATCCATACTCGAAAACGAAGACTACAAGCTCTACTGGGTCATTAACATCCACACAGATAAAACAATCCACGCAAACAGACCCGATATCACCTTTCAATCCAAAAAAGAGAAAATCACTTATTTATTTGACATGACTGTCCCCAACGACGAGAACGTCCAAGTGAAATACAGTGAGAAGATCGCCAAATACAACTTGGCAATGGAAGTAAAAAGGTTGTGGAAACAGGAACGAGTCATCATTGTTCCTCTCGTCATATCAGTAACAGGTCTCACCATAACAACGTTTACACCGCATTTGGCTCAATTAGGAGTTAATACAGACATTCACAGAAACATCCAAAAATCGGTCATTTTGAAAACATGTAGCATCGTTAGATCATTTCTTAATACACAATAGTTGTTTTTTTTCCATTTTTTTTAATTTTTTGTACTGACTTGGTATAATCCCGTCAGTATAAAATACAACCACAGGAATACTGTGAGACAACAAGTTATAATAATAATAAAGACAAGCCACCCCCAACTGTGCAATCTTCCAACATCGAAGAAAACAAAAGCAAAGAAAGCTAGCCCGAAAAAGAATCCATCAAGAAAAAGAACAAACAGCTGAAGAAGCAGAAATATCACCTCACGACCTCAGGGAGCTAATATTATCCAACCTAAACAACAGCGGGACCATTGACAGAAATACATCAAGAACACCCCTAAAGAAAATAAAAAACAATGGTAAAGCACAGGCTCTCATTCGACTAGTAAATTCAGCTATAACAGACATAACAGCCGGAAATCCTGAACAGTACAGCGACCTCACAAGAATCAACAACCTAATATACGCTTCTGCAAAAGTCATCCAAAACATCCTATTTCATGAAAACAGTACCAGGAAATTTAAAAACAACGATGAAATTCCACCTTGGAGAAAACGAATCCAGATAAACTCCACTCCACTAATCCAAACCTTAATGAAAAAATGACAAAAGAGAAAAGAGCTTAGTATCGGGAACATGGCATAAAACATCAAAAAGACCATGTAAGAGTAACTGAGCAGCTTACAGATTACAACGAAATCTTGGGCAAGAAATATGTAGTGAAAGCGACACGAACGAAGACGGAAATTGAAGGATTCTGGAAAGGCATTTGGGACATCAAGCATGTACAAACATCAGCGAAGGCGAGCTTAAAACAGCAATTGATAGCACGTCAAGTTGGAAGGCTTCTTTTGGAAAAAGCTCGTTGCAATACCCAAAAATCTGACTAAGGCATTCAACAGCTTGATGGAAGAAGAAAAAATATTCCCAAGTGGTTAACAAAAGGAAAGACTTACCTCATACCAAAGAATCAAGAAACCCTAAAGGCTAAAAATTACCGCCCAATCACATGTCTGAACAATGTGTACAAGATCCTAACAAAACTAATATCTGAAAGAATATATGCTCACCTGACCAACAGCCAACTATACCCAGGCGATCAACATGATTCAAAAGGAGTGTAAGAACAACCGAAAAAGTCTCTCCATAACTTGGATCGATTACAATAAAGCATTTGACAGCATATCTCATAGCTGGCTAATAGAAGTTATGAACATATACCGTACAGCTCCTCAAGTCTTGTCGTTCATAACCAAAACAATTGCTACATGGAAAACCGACTTACACTGTCAGCCGGAGCATCACCTGTAACAGTGAAAGACATCAACATCAAGAATGGTATATATCAAGGGGATTCCTTGTCGCCCCTCCTGTTCTGTATGGCCCTATTTCCACTGAGTTCCATCCTCAAAGCCACAGACACAGGTTACACAGGATACACTTGCAAAAACGAGCATCTGAAAGTCGACCACTTATTGTACGTAGATGATTTAAAGTTAATGCAAAAAATGAAGAAGAACTTACCGAACAACTTAGAAGCGTCACAGAATTCAGCGACAACATTCACATGCAGTTTGCACTTGACAAATGCGCCAAAGCCACGTTCATCAAAGGCAAACTACAAACTAAGCAAAACATCAAAGTAGGCGTAGCTACTGTCATCAAATCTTTGGACTATCATGATGTCTACAAGTACCTAATAGAAGAACACAAGCATAAAAAGATGAAAACCAAACTCCAAAAGGAGTATTGCAGAAGAACTAGAGGAGTCCTCAAAATTTAACTGAATGCCAAGAACAAAATTACTGCAATTACATGCCTAGCAGTACCTGTAATACAGCTTTGGCATACTAAATTGGACACTAGCAGAACTTAGAAAGATTGACCGGCAAACGAGGGAACTAATGAACATCTATAGCACACTCCACCCTAGAAGCGACGTGGACCGCCTTTATCTGCCAAGAAAAGAAGGAGGAAGAGGACTGCAAAGTTTAGAATCCAGTCACGCCATCGCCACCGCAGAACTCAGTATCTAACTCAGAGAAATGGAGAGGAACAAATCGGGCAGCAGTGATCGGGATCAACGACTCATCAACTCCACTGAACCTGAAATAAAAGCTATTAAACAACAATTAAAACAATCAAGGAAACAAGAACAAACTGTGAAATGGAAAGAGAAGGCCTTGCATGGACAAATATATAACCAATACAACAAAAACATGGAAGTGCCTCAGAGGCTTTCATCACAGCGTGTCAGGAGCAAGCCATAGCAACCAACTATATGAAGGCGAAGATTATGAAGATCGGCATCGACCCTAAATGCAGACTTTGTCAAATGCATCCTGAAACCATTCACCATATAGTATCTGGATGCCCCATACTGGCAAAGAAGGCTTACCTGGACCGCCATAACACAGTTGCTGCCCACCTGCACTAGAATATTTGTAAAGAGTATGGTATTCAAGTACATGAGAACTCAATACAAAGACAACCCAGATCCTGTAATTGACACCCGTGAGATCACCATCATATGGGACACTCAAATATATACTGACCGAGCCATCGCATCGAACAAGCCAGATATCATAGTGAAAAACAAGAAATAGAAGACCTGTATAGTGATCGATGTAGCAATACCCTCCGACTACAGCATCATTCAAAAGGAGGCTGAAAAACAACTCAAATACAAGGACCTCCAATTGAAATCCAGCGACTGGGGGGAATGAAAACTGTCATCGTATCAGTAGTGATAGGAGCCACAGGACTCATATCTCAGTAAGTTGACTTACATCCTGTCGTTAAGGGCAACCAGTACCTTGTTGAGTAACTTTCTCTTACGTCTGTCAAAGCAGTGTCAAAATAGGTTGCTTACGATACAGGGAGGGGGAAAAAGTAATTTCAGTGTTGAATAGGCTACCTTCAGCTTTTTACTTACATGCTGTTTAAAACGCAAGTTGCAGTCAAGCCCCAGACTTTTGAAGTGTCAACAAAGTGCATAAAAGCATTGTCCATTTGAATATCTAAGTTGTCTTTGGCGAAAGTTGCAAAATTAATCGAATATTAAAATATCAAATTATTCGAATACGTTTCCGAACCCTACTTTTTAGTGCTTTATTTAACAATTTTTATTAGATATAAAGATGCTTAATATCTTGATATGAGTTAATTCTACAGACGCCTACCCAGCATTGTTTGAAAAAAAAAACAATGATGAGAAATATTTCATTATAAAATAAATGAACTCAATAAATAACAGTGCCGTCAACAATGAAAAATATATTTCAATTTACCTGGCGTAGCTATATTTACGCTCTCGATGCTCCTTAATATCACAAATGAGCCATGAAAATGTCAGCGAAATGTTAAAAACGTTATAAACCGTAGGTAATAGACTATAAATCAAAATTAACTGGTTCAAATAAATGGTGCACAACAACGGCCTTTTCCCCATTTCTCCACCTTTTAATTGTTTACACTTTTATTGATTTCCCGGACTGTAAAAACTAAACTTAGATTTACGATGCAATATCATGTTTATCCTATAAAGTTAAAATCAGTGATGGCGAAAATTAATTCAGGCGTTCATTCTTAAATAAGAAAACGTTGTTTATGGTTTATAAAAAGTATTTGCAATTATGGAAAATAGTTATTTATGATTTAAGTACTAAAAGTAACTTTTGAATTTTGTGAGAAGGGAAGTTGGAAACATGAAGCCAAAGACTGAGTGTCCCATCCGGTCGAACAAAATAAAAGCACTTTTAGCACGTATATCAACAAACATGTATATTTTCTACAAATACCACTAAAAGCCCAATGAACGCACTTTTTCCGTTAAGACATTGCTCAAATATCCTCAAGATTATCATTTTTAATTCTAATTTTGTCTAATTTATCCATGAAATACCTTGTTAAGTAAAAAAACCGGTAAATTTCTTTTACCCGAAATTTCCCTCTTTAAAAATCTGTCTTTTTATTAGGAATAGTAAGTACTGACCCAATTTAGTTCATTTAGTCACACCTATATAATACAGGGTGTCCCGAATTGTAGTGTCCAAACTTTAACAGCGCATTCTGCATTCAAAATAAGCCCTAATTTACTATATAAACATATATCGGCAAATGCTTCGTTTTCGAAATACAGGGTGTTGAAGTTTTAAGAAAAAAATAGTTTTTTAGTCATAACTTTTTTATTACTTGAGATATTGTTATTAAATTTGGTAAACAGCCTTGGAGTAACAAAAGGCATTTTTTGATTTGAAATATTTTTTAATTTTTCGTCAGTGTCGTCCGTACGGGATTTTTTATTGAATATTCTTGAAGAAAAAATGATACTCTACTGCTTTTTCTGAAAACAAAAATCATTCCTAAAATCCCCACTCACTTTGGAGCAAATTTGATCCCTTGTCTTTTTTTCGTGCGGTGTAAGTATTTCGAGTAAAAAACTAAAAACCATTTTTATGTATGCCATAGTTAAAATTTCCATTATTGTTAATTTCAAAACCTTTAAGGTGGGATTGTAACAGCAAGTTTTTAAAATTATTTGGTTTCCGATGTTTATTTCATGCATTCCGAGTGAGTTCATAATTTCTGAACAACGTATGTAGGGTTTCTAAAATAAAAGCTTGTCTGACAACTAAGGAGAGATGACCTCATCGACCCGTTGTAATGGAGATTTGCATTATGTTTGGGTTATCAGGGTGACATCACAGAAGTTAGCAGGCAACCTATTAAAATCTAATGTGCTTGGTACCATCATTCCTTCGTTGTCGACTCTTGGTATGCCATGATTGCATTTTTGTGATAATTGAACAATTGCTAGGTTCGTCTTTAAAGTATGACAGATGAGTTTATAATTCTAAAATCGTCGATTCATTTTGTAAAACAGTAATTAGAATTAATTTAATTTTGAAGATTATACTTCATTTTACAGAAACTACTTTTTATTAACTAAGTTCGTAATTAATTAATTGATTCATAACTTTTATTAACTTAGACCGTGAAAAAAAAATTATAGAGCACTTTAAATATCATTAAGGATTAATGTGAGCCTTAAAATTCACAATAATTGCTCAAAATGAGCTCCTCTAACTTCGACACATTTTCGGCATCTGCTCTTAACTGTGTCAGTGGCATGGCGTATAAAATTCATATTGGCTCGCAAAGTTTCACAGGCTTGCTCTATCCTTAGAATCTTCTCTTGTATGAACTGGTCTGGAATAAACTAAATTTTTCAAATAACCCCACACAAAGAAGTCGACAGGTGTGAGGTCAGGGGAACGTGGTGGCCAGGCTGTAGCTCCTAATCGTCCAATCCACCGTTCTGGATAATTATCATTTAACCACTCGGGAGCCCCGTCCATTTGAATCCAGAATTCGTTTCTAAGATTTAGAGGAATATTTTCTAGATATTGAAATAACTCATTTTGCAGAAAATCATTAAATAACTGTCCATCTAGGCGTGGTGGTAGAATATGGGGCCCGCAAAAAATTTCATTTATTACACCACACCAAACATTAACAGAAAATTCTTGCTGAAATGTTCTAGTTCGTACAACACGTGGATTGTCATGGCTCCAGATTCGTAAATTATGGAAATTTACTGAGCCGCTTTGGGTAAATGTGGCTTCATCAGGTTGTAAGTTTTGAACTGGCTGCATCTGAAATGGCTTCCTGTGATCTTTCCTCAAAACGAGATGAACCTTATTTTTAGAAACAAAAACTGCGTTGCCTTGTAAATTATGAGCTGCTCTTCGTAGGCTTAATGTCCTATCGTTGTCAAACTTATTTAAAATTACGTTTCGATATTGTTCATTTCTCCTACCTTCGTTTCTCGGGTTCTTTTTGCGTCCAACATTCCTAAACATTAAATGCGTTTTAATGAAAACTTGTTTGCAAGGTAATCTTCTATTTGGAAATCTTCGTTGGTATTCCCGTACTGCTGCATTTGCATTTCCATTACAGAAACCATAAACGAAATGAATATCAGCATACTCAAAGTTACTGAATAACACCATTTTGAAATCACTAGTTAGACTGATAATTACCTTTTTGTATAAACTATAATGTACCTGACATTTATTTACTCTAAAAACTCAAATGTCACACTTTAAAGACGAAACTAGCAATTGTTCAATTGTCACAAAAATGCAATCATGACATACCAAGATGTTAAAGGTTTTGCCACTGAAATAATTAACAATAATGGAAATTTTAACTACGCCATACATAAAAATAGTTTTTAGTTTTTAACTCGAAATCCTTGCATCGCACGAAAAAAAGGCAAGGGACCAAATTTGCTCCAAACTGAGTGGGGATTTTAGGAATGATTTTGGTTTTCAGAAAAAGCAGTAGCGTACCATTTTTTCTTCAAGAATATTCAATAAAAAATCCTGTACGGACGCCACTGATAAAGAATTAAAAATATTTCAAATCAAATAATGCCTTTTGTTACTCAAATGCTGTTTACCAAATTTAATAACAATATCTCAAGTACTAAAAAGGTTATGAGTAAATAACAATTTTTTTCTTAAAACTTTAACACCCTGTATTTCGAAAACGAAGCATTTGCCGATATATGTTTATATAGAAAATTAGGGCTTATTTTGAATGCAGAATGCGCTGTTAAAGTTTGGACACTGCAATCCGGGACACCCTGTATATTTTCAAATCAAAAGAGAAAGATCATTGGGTGGGTGAATTCTTAAAAAGAGAAGGAAAAATAAATCGTGGGCATGTCCGCATGAAAAAAAGAAGGTGTGAAGTTTGGTAACCGAGCTACACGTGTTTCAGTCTTATTAGATTTCATCAGCAGAGCAGTTTAACCAAGTTAAAAGACATAGGAAAGTCGTTGAAAATCCTAGAAAATAAACGTGGATTCACTGAGAGGAGCCAGCCACACATTTGTAAATTCGGCCAGAAAGAACCCAAAATTTAAGGTCAATCTCTGATGTCTCTACGAAGGTGATAAACCAAAAGAGAAAGATGTGTGGATGAATTCTTAAAAAGAGAAGGAAAAAAACTAGCCCGCCATTTTCTTTTGCCATCACAGATTTTTACCAAAATATTACCAGATCAGCCCCATTTGACCGTTAATTTTTGTCAAAAATTTGAAGTCAATCTTACTGCGAACTAACAGTCAGTCAAACCGACAGATAGACCGACCGACAGAGTTGATAAAACAAATTTTTTAGCTCCTAAGGACGGTAAACTTTGTGAAATCTGAAAGATTGATTTTTTTCACTATTATAAATATTTTATTTGGCCGCCATTTTGTTTCGGCATCTTGAATTAGAACCACAGTTTTACTAGTTTATCTCTATACCACAATTAGTTAAGGCACATAATTTGAAATCAGTCAATTAAGTAGTTTTTCAGGCTTAATCTTTAAATATTTTATTAAGCCGCCATTTTGTTCCGCCATCTTGGATCCGTATCAAAGTTTTACCAGTTGATTTTTAAATAACAGTTGATTTTTGTACAAAATTTGAGTTAAATTGGATAATTCGTTTTTTTAGTAATAATTTTAACATTTCACTAGACCTCCATTTTGTTTTGGCATGTTGTATTTTTACCAAAATATTACCAGGTCTTCCCTATATGACTCTTAATTTTTGACAAACATTTGAAGTCAATCTGACGAGTAATTTTTAAGCTATGCCACGAACTGACAGACAAACGGACAAACCGATAGATGGACCGACGCAATTGATAAAACATATTTTTTGGCATCTTGGAACGCTAAAATCTGAAAGTAATGCCTGAGAGGTTGAGTCCATTAAGTAGTTTTCAGGTTGAATTTTTATATATCTGTATTAAGCCGCCATTTTGTTCCGCCATCTTGAGTTCGTACCAAAATTTTACCAGTTGATTTCTATATAATACTAGATCTTTGTGCAAAATTTGAGATAAATTGGATAAGTAGTTTTTTAGTAATAATTTTTTTTACATTTCTCTGGCCGTCATTTTGTTTTGCCATTTTGGATTTTTACCAAAATGTTACCATGTCATACCCTTAATTTTTGACCAAAATTTGAAGTCAATTGGGTAAGTAGTTTTTTAACCATGCCGCGAACAGACAGACCGACCGAAACGTGTCACTCGGAGAGTGATTTTTTTCACGATTCTAATACTTCCCTTTTACGAGGAACGTAAAAACGAATTTGTTGATTTGTTCATAGATAAAGCATTGGTCAGTTTGCTATAATATAGATAGCCAACTCAATATAGAAAATCTGACCCGTATTTGGCTCCCTCTAGCGTTTAAATTTTTAAGTTTTTTTTTTATATAATACAGGTTGTTCCATGAATGAATTCAGTGTTCAGATCTCGTGGAGTAAGCGTAATTCCTGAAGATGCCTCGTGCAATCGAAGGCGAACCGTCGGATAATAATAATTCCATTTTAACACGGTCTAATCCCCAGTTCTATAATTTCTTAATCTAATAAGTAGTTTTTTCAGGGTAATTATTTAAATATTTTATTAAGCCGCCTTTTTGTTTTGCCATATTAGATTAGTATCGACAGTTTTATCAGTGCATTCCTACTTACTCCTTGATTTATGTGCAAAATTTTGTTCTCGTAGGGGAGGAGTTTGATTCAAAAAATTATTTTGGTTTTTGTGCGAACACGGACAATCCTGATGAGTTTCCCCACCAGGGATGCCATGTTCTCGTACGGGGGGGGGGTTTGATTCGAAAAATTTTTTGTTGCCCCTTTGAACACAGCAGTTCTTGCCTGGGTTTCCCCATACAAGATGCCATGCTCTCGTGGGCGTTCGAATTTGTTCGAATGTGTTCGAATTGTGGGCGGAGCTACAGCCTTCTCATCTCGTCTTTCCCGCTGTGCTCCATTTCCTCTTTCGTGAACAAGGAATACAAACTCCCTTCCCTATGTCCTGTAGTTTTTGTCTTGTGTAAGGACCTGCGGTCCTGGTATTTTTTGTAGTTTGTCCTGTCGCCGCCTTCACAAATGGAAAGGAGGTCGACCACGGATTCCCCACCCAGACTCTGACGGTCAGGAGAGAAATCCAATTCAAACAATGAATATGATTTTTTACTCTTATAGGTTTTCTAATTTCCAACGAACTATCTGCGTAAAGAGTTTGCAGAGATTCGCGCTTGCGGCTACTATCGAGCAACAGAGTTTCATTTGTTTTGTTAAGTTTATTTAATTCAATTTCTGAATAGTATTTATTTTGTATAAATGAGGGATGGTGATGATATTCTCTCCCCCGGGGTACCTCCATGGAGGCATCCTCCATACAAGTAGCTCCGGCGAAAGTATCAATTAAGTAAGTCCTATATGAATTGTCATGGTTTTGTATGTATTCAGGGGCTTTAATTGACAAGCTTGTCAGGCACCCACCACTCACCCGAGGAATTTTAGGATGTTCGTTCCCCTCGCCAGGAAAGAGATTGAGCGAATGCTCAAGAAGGAAGGGTGTTGCTGGGCGAATGGACATCTGAGCTACCACCCTTGGGAACTACACCAGAAGTAGGAGTAGCCATTGGTAGTCAGTAATAAAAAATTTTAATTAAAGATTTCAAAGTCCGGACTTGCCGAACAAACAAATTAGGGAGCAACGGGAGTCAGTCGGGGGAAAGTCACTTAAAACTAAAGTAACGTAACCCGAGCGGAGTCCTATCCCTAAGTCTAGGTTTAATTACAAAAATCTTATGGATTTATTTACTTATAAAAATCCTAACAACTATGGCTTGGGCCGTGTGTAGGCTTTGCTAAGTCCTTACACCATATAAATATTTCACCTTTCGATTTTAAGTCGAAACGTTCAAAGAAAGCACTACGCACTGTCACTATTAGTGTTTGTGTAGGTACTTTGACGTATAAGTTTATTGTTTATAGTTTATTGTTTATTATTTAGTCAATGTTGAGATTTACACAAAATTCGCTCAACAGTCTTTTGCCAAACAACTAGTAATTGACCACAACTACTAGAACTGTCTTTTTGCTCACTTTTGGTAATCAAGACAAAATCAAAAAAGAATAACAAATCTCTCGTATCTGTTATTTTTGTTTACAAAAATCAAGAATCAACACTGTGACTGCTAAGTAAAGTCTTTCAGTAACAACTTTGGAATCAAATTACAATCTATCTTAGCCTAGTCGAACTAAGTGAATATCTTTTTTATTTACACTAAAATTTAAGTTTTATTTATTATTATTAATAAAGTCAAAATCAGGTAAAGTTTAGTTTATTCAAAAGCTGGCAAAACTATTTAAAGATTAAAATCAAAAATGATATTATCAAAATTAAAAAATCAAAACTCAAAAAGATATTCCTTTTAAGCTTGCCAAAAGTCCCTATCTAATAGTCCACTCGGGTCACGCCGCTTGGGATATTAGACGCGAAAATGTTGGAATATTTTTAATATTTAAAAATAAAAATTAAAATTAATATTTTGTTAAAGTTATAGTTTATGATAGTTTATATAATATATACAAAAGTCACGAATATATATATATCAAATCAAATCAAATATAGTCAAAATCAAGTGCACGGTTTTTGCTAAGTGTTCCTTAGAATAAACAATCCTCTACACTTAAGAGAGATTGAGAACTTCAGGAACTGACGTGCTATGTCTCTGGAGGGATCGTTAAGTTTTATTAAAAAAGATCGGATTCACCAAGCGTACTTAATGCTAGGATCCTATCTTACCTAATACAAGATCAAGTAAATTATTATTTACAATTTGTTTAAACAATTAAGTTTAGTTACAAGAGAATATCAAAATCAGGTTTGTCACAATCAGTAATTTTACAAAAATATGATTCGCCCAATTAAGGGTAGATCATAAAATACAAATCAAATAAAATATACAATGTTACAAGATAGTAAATGTTTGCAGTCAAAAATCGGTAAGTAAAAAAATTTATAAGTTATAAAAAAAATTTTTATTAGTGAGCAATTCGTTAAAAATTAGAGTGAAAAGAGCAAATTCAAAATTTCCCAAAATAAGCAAAGGTAAACAGGTCTACGTTTTGAAAAAATGAGTGATAATTTATGCCAGAAGTTACAGAGTTTTAACTTTAACACTTGAACACTAGTTAGGCTAAGGTTCGAGCTAAGAATGGAAACTTGATCTGGAGAAAAACTGAGCTTGGAGAACGCTTAGAGGAGAAGGTGACCAGAGGCACAGCTACTTACTAGTTTTTCCTCACGCAATTTAGACAGCCAGTTATTATTTCTTCCAGATGCCTCTTACTAGGCCATAAATCAAGAGAACCAGATTTAAGACCCGAGGACGATCTTCACAATCAGAGCTCTACTAAGAACCTTAGTGCAATGGAACCTTTCAAGCAAAGATCCGGCGCAATCCAACGTTGGGAACAAAGTGCAAGGTTCCTCTCGTAGGTTTCGGCTGTATCACAAAAAGAAACGCACAATTAACACTGCTTCCGACGCTTAGGAGGGTATATGAATATAGGCTTAATTCACTCACGAGTCTAACACGTAAACTGTTCGGTAGGACATGATCGAATGCTTTCGAAACAAAAATCTGTCTATATTTATACTAATCGAAGTTTGACGTCACGGCGCCACCCTTTTGCACACTCTGGACCAATCCTGTTGATTGTGGGCGGAGTCCCGTGAACGAAACTGGTGCATTTTCTGTTCATTTTCGAACAAGAATTTCTAGTAGAAACATCTCCCGGGAAACTTTAAAGTCCCGTGGGATCTCTGTTTTTGAGAATTTTCTCAATTTGGGATTTTTCCCTAGAATAGTATCACTTTATACGTATTCTAGCCAAGTTTCAGATTTTTATTGCAACTTTTTTCTTTTTGAAAATAAAAAATTCGTATAGCCTTAAAACTTTGTTAAACGATAGTTCTTTATTAAATATTTATTCCTGTGAAAAATTAGATTTTTTCTATCAGTCGTTTTATAGATATTGGACATATTCACCAGGTCCTGGTGCAGTACTTCCAACGTCGATTTCCTGGTTTCCTCGTGGTTTTTTCCAAAAATGTTTTATTATATAAAATGTCTCTTTTTGTGTGGGCTTTCATCCTGTGAAGGTCCATTTATCCAAAATTATCCAAAAAGTCCAAAAAAGTGAAACATTTTGTTCGCAAAAATTTTCCTATTTTCTTGAAATTTTAATATGTTGTAGATTAAATCAGTGGGAATCTTTTTTCTCTAGTGACTTTTTTACGTCCGACGTCGCGTTTAGGCGCTACGGACGTAGCGTCCTTTTTCAGGAGTGGCATTCTCGACGCCTATCTTCTTTTGTTCATAATTTTGTCAATTCTTAATGTATCTTCTTCAAATTTGGATACAAGGTGGCCCTAAGGGATCTCTTTCGACTAGTCCTTACGGCACTTGTCTGTCTGGTTTAGAAAAAAATTTATTTAAGATTGAAATTGAAAAATTAAAATTTAACGAACTCTAATTTTTGAATTTTTTCCTTTAAAGCTAATTTTCTCTGTTATTACCGAACGGATTTCAATCATTCTTTTACTAAAATGTATGTTTTGATAAGGCCTTTTTGGGGATGTTAAAAGTTTTTTAAAATATTTAGTTTTTAGATTTTGAAAAATTTTAATCGTCGATTTTTAGGTAGAAATAAAGGTGTTTTCGTAAAGATTTTTATATGAGCGGGAAGCGCATATACTAGAGATCATTTGTACAAAGTTTCATTAAATTATTTTGATTAGAAATATTTTTAATTAATTATTATAGTTATAGAAATTCTAGAATCGATTAGACCAATCCGATTGTAGCGTGGTTGAATCTGATTGGCTGAAAGACTTGAATGCTTTAAAATGATTGGGTGGAATGTTTCCATCGAATTTTCGAGATTAGGTGTGGTTACGTATGTTATTCGATTTGGTTTTTGGTTTCCAATGTCTAATGCATGTAAATACATAGGGAATTCATTTTTCTTTATTTTGGCCTAATTTTACTTGTAGAATTTACTTGATTTCGGCAAAAATTGTGATATTACGACAATTTCATATACATTCAAAACTGGGTAAGTAGTTTATTAGTAAGTATGTTTTTAACATTTCGCTAGGCCACCATTTTCTTTCGCTATATTGAATTTTTAACAAAATGTTACCATATGACCTTTAATTTTGTATAAGTTAAAATGGTAAGTAGTTTTTCATAGTTTTTCCTCGTATATTATGTCAATGGTTTTCACAACTAGAGAGAACTAACTGCTTTAATTTTTTTTGGGATTGCTTCATATCCTTAGGGCTTTAATGGAAATGAATATACATTTTACATGTTGTCGAGGTTATAACTATTTACGAACCTAATTTTCTTGATGAAAAGAAAGGGAAGTTGTAGCAACCAATTCGCGACTTTTTACTTCCATCGTGTAATCGTGAGAAAATCAACCTTCGAGATTTTTTCAGCTCTTTACCTTTCAGGGTCCCTAGATTCTCAAAAACATGTTTTCTCTAACCTGTCGATATGTCTGTTCGCGGCATAGCTAAAGAACTACTTATCCAATTTCCTAGTATTTTGCGCAAAAATCAAGTTTTATGAGAAAATCAGCTGGTAAAATTTTGGTACGAATCCAAGATGGCGATATAAAATGGCGGCTTAATAAACGGACTGATTTCACTCATTAATTAGGGAATAGAGATGAACTGGTAAAATTGTGGTAGCGATTAAAGATGGCGAAACAAAATTTCGGTCAAATAAAATGTTTTTAATTAGAAAAAATCACCAGGTTTAACATATTTTCACGTTTTAGCCTCTCTAGATGCCAAAAATGTATGTTTTAGCAATTTCGTGGGTCTGTCTGTTTGTAGGCCTGTTAGTTCGCAGAAGATAACGGCCTAGTGAAGCGTTAAAAAAAATAAAATGTGATCTGGTACTAATTCAACATGACGGAACAAAATGGCGATATGTGTCAATGTAAAAACTACTGTTCAATTTATTTTAAATTATACCCGAAATTCAATTGTGGTATAGGTAGAAACTGGGAAAATATTGGAAGGATTCAAATATAATGGAACAAACGGTGCCCAGTATAAATGTTTGAAAAGATAGCATATATGCGTTGTAACATTTTAATTTCGTCACTACATTTTAATGCATAAAAATCCGTAAATCCGGTACTGTAAGTCTTCTATCGATGTAGTAAGGTGCTCGCGGTCTCTGCTTAGCGAAATCTTCAGCTTCATATTGAGGCAATTCACTAGTCTTCGTGTAGATGTCGCCTTAGTTTTGTTCAATTAGTAATTTTACTTTCTTGTCCTTTAAATATTTTTTGATTTGGTTAAAGTGTGTGATTAGTAAAGTAGCACCACTGACGGATTGTCATTCCGCTACTGCTGCCTTGACCTGGTGGTGAGGTAGGTTAAGCTTCTTGTCTCTCTGGAAGGTGAAGGTTAAGTGTGAAAGTTTGTCGGCGAATTGATCCTGTTTTAATCCAGGCCATCTTTTGGGATTTACGTCGGCAACTTAGTTAAAAAGGCTCCTATGTGTATTGAATTACGTTGTACCTTAATATTTTTGGTTGAGGAACCTTTTATTACTCTCTTGTGAGGATTTAACTGCAGTTGACCACCTACCATATTTTTTTTGATGGGACAAACTTTACGAAGTGACTAATAAGAAACCCTTTACCATCAAATAAGGTAAGATAACCCAATTTTATATTCGCTAAAATGTGATATATTTTCCCTGTACATAATTTCTTGTATTTTGCCATATTATTTTTTATAGGTTATGTTCTAACCTCTAGCTTAGATATAGTTTCTCGGCTATCACTAAGGTTTTTTTGTTAATATATAAAAAAGGGGTTATTTTTTTTTTGTTATTTAGTTCTCTTATTAAAAAGTAAATACAAGGCCACAGAGTTATTTTACTTATTGAAATTAAGAGCTATGGGGACACTCTTGATTGCCCTTGTAGCAAACAATGTATTCAATAGTACTTTTCATTTTCTTAAGATATGTGTTGCATGTATATATACCTTATGTTTGTTATAATTATTAAGTTTATTTCTGCAATACAAAAAGGTCTATTTGTAACCTCCATAAACCAATTGTTATTTAAGTCTGCATAAAGTAAAGAATAGTAAATACATTGGGGAGGATTTGTTTTCTTTAGTAAGTGTGTTTCAATACAACTATTACAGTTGTATGTTATAATTAGGAAAGAGGCCTATATATCTATAAAAATCACTTTAATTTTCGTATTTCTTTGAAGACCGAAACAACCTTATAAGAAATAAATACATGCTATATGCTTTAACCAATTTGGCAAAATTGAACAATATTGTATCAGTGATTTACATTTTCTGTCTGTAACATCTTATATTAGCTTACTTATACTGGAGTAATGACATTTTGTATTGATATTTACAAGATTTTAAGGGTGAATTCTTGTTACTATTCACTATAAGGGCTGAAATGTACCTATATTAGTATATATTGAATTTCTATAATAGAATGACTTAAGATTTTTTGTAATTTGGGTAAATTGGTTTAAATGAAGTTAAGCTGGGAAATATTGATACATTTTTGTTTGGAATTATTTTCTTTATTTGATATACTGGGTGTTGAGTTATTAAACAAACCTATATACTTTTATTTGGGTTGTAAATCTTAGACGTTTGTACTATTCTAGGGTTTTTTTTTTCTTATTCTCCTTCCTCTTCTACTTCTTGTTCCTATTCTCCAAACCAGGGTTTGAACCTGGATGTGTCATTGTAAGTGGAGCAAAAGTCTGTTACCTATTACTTAAGTGTGTACGTACCCAGTTTTCCTGCTGGAAATGTTTTCGATGACACTTACATCATAGACTGCTGATCTAAGTCACCGATGCTGATAAACACTTAGATAAGTATCTTAATTTTAACATCCCTTGTGCTGAATTGACTTTATTGTTTATTGCTGATCAACTTTATGACTTTTTCTGTTTCTTTTGAGTGTAGAGTACACTTTTTGATATAAAGTTCTAACTACTGCTGGTGTGCACAAACCATGATTATTGGTGTTGTCAATAAGATTATTTTTACTTTATAACTCATGCTGATACTCAAATATCACATTAAAAGTTTATAGATTAGATTCATTAGATTATTAGATTCACATAATACTCTTTTCTTTTATTCTATTATTGTTAATTGTATTTGAATTAATGAAGTTAATTAATTGCTTGATTATTTTGCATCTTTTGATAAATTTTTCCTGTTAGATCAAATTGTTCGGTAAATTAAAAAAACTTAAAGATATTCTTTATAAACATTTATAGATTTTGGAGTCTATTACTTTTACCTGTCATTAGCTGATTGAAAATTTCTTTTCTCATCCGTATTACTTAATTTTCAGGTTTTATTGAACATTTAGTTTGTTGTTTTGTGATTCTTTAGCTATTTTCATAAAACATTTTACACAGTTGATCTAATATTTGGATAGTGATCTTTATTTGAATATACTTTAGATTTTTCTCTCAGCATGTGAGGTATGAAAACTGATTAACATAGGATCTTTACACAGTCAATTGTCATTTTTTTAAAACTTCAGTTAAGGCCAATTTCTTACATGTTATATAAAATAACCTACAGGAGATACATATTTCTGGAAATATTTTGGGGAGCACTGAACTTTGTTAACAAATGTTATTTGTTGAATATGCTTTTTTTTGTTTTTTTTTTCTACTATTAACTTTAATTAATTTTTTCATAGTGGTCTTGAGGAGTGGTACTCATAACATCTAGAGCGGTTAACAGTCAACTGGTATAGAACTGTTGGCGCCCTTATAAATAGAAAACGAACCAATCTCCCTGAGCAGTCGGTGATTTGCACACTAACTTTACTGCCTCTCTTTCAATCAACCAAGATAATATAAATCAAAATGTAGATTTATATTATCTTAAAGCAAATTCATACTCTCTGATATCAAACAGAGAAGGAGTGTGGCAGTGTTACTACATGATTGTTTACCGTACGTATTGTATACCTGGCATTATTCTCACACATTAGGTAACTTTATATTAGGGCTAATTCATGTTTTGATACGAACCCATATTATATCATATGCTAACAAGTAGCGCCTCCGATGTCCTCGCAAAGCACTTTGCCATAATGACTCGTCAAACAGCGAAATATATTTAGAATTGACCCGCTGACATTGACAACAATGTATCATCAGAAAGCAAATTTCATGCACCCTTTCAGCAGCAGCGGGCGAGGTGTAGTTTCCTGAAAAACAGCCGTTCGTGCGACCGCGCCCCCTTTTCAGAGATTGGCCTGCGACTGACATCACAGTTGGCTGATTATAAAATGACATTTCGATAATCTTTCGCCTCCCTTGGGGGATTGGCTTTAATTAAGCGAGAATAGATTCGCGTTTTCGATGTTGCCTCCTGCTTTGTCTTTTTAACGTTGGAGGAAAGTACGATGATCCCTAGGGATTAAAGGACAAAATTTCCAGTGTAATTTTAAAGGTTTCGGATTATGATTTTTGATAAAAAAAGGAAGTTTACAAAGTGTTTAATAAAAAAAGGAAGTTTACAAAGTGTGTTCCAAAATCTTAATAACTATTTGTTAAAGTGGAACATCCTGTATATTGTAACTCTATGAGATGAAGAAAAAACAAAAATTTAGTTATTTTCAAAACAGTGTAAATTAAATAGGAGTTCATTCAATTTCAAATTTTCAATCTAGTAATGTCTCACAAGTGCATAAAAGATTTGACTTACATCAAAATATCACACTTCCTAAAGTTAGATGTCAATTTTTTCTAAGGAGGCCATGATTTAATGGTAACAAAAGTGGGCTTTGACTTTGACGTTAAATAATTCAAAGTATCAAAGTTGTGTTTGAATAAGTAGTACGCTTTTCTCTCAATGAAATCATAAATCTGACACACAAATTGTCGAGACCTGTTGAAAATGGCCGGTATTCCCTATTCAAATGAAGAAAAGTTTGACATGTTAGCGTTGTACTTGCAGTCACACAGAAACGTCGACATTACCTCGACAAGGTATTTGGACTTAATTTAATTAACGATGGGGCCTTCGAACAACCTAGAAGCGGATACAATATTGACACGAAACAAACAGAAATATTTTACAAGCTATCAACGAAAGCACTAATGTATCGGTAAGAACTGTAAAACAGGAAATTTATGTGTCAAAATCAACGGTACAAACAACGACTGTTAAAAAAGAATAAGTACCATCCATACAAACCCATAATAGTTCAAGGACTACGCTTCTGTGAGTGGTATACTGGTACTGAAAATACCGATTTTGTAAATCATGTCTTGTAGTCCGATGAGAGTAGGTTTACGAATTGTGGAGTTTTTAATATGCACAACAGTCATTATTGGTCTGTGGAAAACCCTCACGAAGTGGAAGAGAGACGTCTACAGACTAGATTGGGAAGTAACGTTTGGTGTGGGGTCATTGGTAATTTAATCTAACGTACCTTTTTTAATTTATGACTCAATTCAGGATTATAGGACCATTTTTGTTTGATTACAATCTAAACGGACAGAGATACCTAGAGCTTCCTTAAATGGCCCAGTATCTTGGCCTCCTAGATCGCCTGACCTCTCGCCCTTGGATTTCTACCTCTGGGGTCACACGAAGAATGAGGTATATGAATTTGATCTCCCTGCGACCATAGAAATTCTGAGACAAAGAGTTTTAGACACATTTAGAAATGTTAACGGAAATACACTTGACAGGGTTTTACGAAAAATAGTCACCTATTGTCAAAAGTGTCTCGATGCAAATGGACGCCATTTTGCAAATCTATAAATTAATGTAACCCGGTAGTTATGGCCTCCTTATAAAAAATTAAGACGTAACTGTAGGAAGTGTGATATTTCGATGATACTCAAATCTTTTATTGTGAGACATCACTAGACTGGAAATTTTACTCTTTCCAAAAATCTTATTCGTGTTACATAATGATTGTGAATGATGCGTAAGCAATTCAAAAAAAGAAACGATAAGACGTGTTCGAACGAAAACAAAGGGAACGGGACGAAGTATGAAAGATTATTATGGTTACGGCACTCAGCCAGAATACTTGATTTTTTATGCCAAGTGATTTCGTTAAATTTGTATCTTTATAGTAATATACACGTTGTTATTTAATTCGGAGTTAGTTATTGTTTAATAAATTTCAAAAGCGGGATTATTCACGTCCAGTATGGGAAAACATAAGAAAAGTAGAAAGCGATCTTCTAGTTCTAGTTCTAGTTCATCGTCTAGTGATTCGGATAGTGCTCGGAGACAAGTAAAAAAATTAAAAAGACAATTAAAACGAAGTGAAAAACTGCGTAAAAAGAAAACTGTAAGTACGTATGCTAGTTTGAACGTTGATGAATCATTAATACCCATATTTGATGCCTCTAACGAAAGCATGACTTCAAAGGATTGGGTATCAAGTTTGATAGTGTTACGGACTGTAGTGCGTTACGTGCTGCGTTTACAAAACGAGATATGATCCCACGAGTTGGCCGATGGTGGCTTCAAGTTCAAGACTATGACTTTTCGATTATTCATAGAGCTGGCACGGCAATGGGACATGTGGACGCCCTCAGTCGGAATCCTATTCCCGGATATATAGAGGTAGCCACGATTGACGTTACAGAGGCCGATTGGATAGTAGTAGCGCAAATGCAAGATGAACAGCTACGGCTTATACATACTATACTAAAGGAAGGAGTCTCTAACAGATCAACGAAACAGTATTTCGACAAATACGAACTGCACGATAAGAAAATATATAAAAAGATGGATGAAGGCAAGTCGTTATGGGTGGTTCCTAAATCTTGTAGATGGCAAATTTGCAAGCTGTGCCATGATGATGGAGGACACTTTGGACTTGAGAAGACTGTTAAAAAAATAATCGAAAATTACTGCTTTCCGCAACTCAATGTAAAAAAATATGTTTCTTCAGGTCTTTCTTGCCTCTATCATAAAAATCCTAGTGGCAAAAAGGAGGGGTTTCTCCATCCAATAGAAAAGGTTGCCACTCCTTTTCATACAATACACGTCGATCATCTGGGCCCCTTCATAAAAAGTAAGAAAAACAACAAGTACCTTTTGATTATCGTAGACGGCTTTACGAAGTTTTGTTTTATCGAAGCTGTGAAGGACGTAACTACCAAACCTGTAGTTAACGCTTTAACTAATATTATGTATATTTTTGGGGCACCTACCAGAGTCGTGTCGGATAGAGGAACAGCATTTACTTCAGCGACGTTTAAGACGTTTTGTGAAAACTATGGTTTGAAGCATGTATTAAATGCAGTAGCCACACCCAGAGCGAATGGACAATGCGAAAGGTACAACCGATATTAAGCGCACTGTCTTGTAGCGCTGCTGGTGTTGCTGAGGACCGATGGGACACTGTTGTCAAGAAGATCCAAAGTTCATTAAATATGACTTTTAATACTGCCATTGCTACAACACCTTTAAAGGCTTTAGCTGGTTATAAAGGAAAACACGTCTCTGAGGCTCCGATATTAAACGCGGTGCAGAGAGAATTGGAGCGTACTAGTTTGGAGGAGTTAAGAGAGAATATTTCTAGGAAACTGACTAATGACCAGAGAAAACAAAAGGAAAGGTTTGACAAGTCACGAAAGTCACCAAAAATATACAAGAAGGGCGAGGTTGTGATGGTCATGAAGACAGATGCACCCTGCACAGGTTCGAGTAGAAAGCTGTTGGCCAAGTTCAAAGGACCATTCAAGGTGACCAGCGTTCTTCGAAATGATCGATATGAAGTTCAAGATATGAGAGAGAATTTTCGGAAGATGAAGACGGTGGTTTCGGTGGACAAAATGAAACTATTGGATGGAGTGGATTATACTAAAAGGTGAGAATCCACAAAAGGGCAAGGTCAATAGTGAGTCATATAAAATAAGTACATACTAAGAGGTACTAGGTTTATATGACATGCACTGACCTTAGGAAACACAATGTGGGGTAGTTGGAAGAAGTACATACTATGAAGTACTAGATCCAATACTAAGCACGACATTAAATTGTGGTTGGGATAGTAAATGTGAGATGTTTGACAAAGTACATACTAAGAGGTACTTGGAGCAAATATTATGCACGAGAATGGGATCGGAAGGTCCGATATACCCACCCAACCATGGTTTTGTGTTAAATGTTTCCAAAGTTTTAGTAAATTTTTAACCCCAAAATATTTAGGAGGATTGAGAGTTTTCTAGTTATTTCAGATCAGGATTTGAAAGAATCTGAGGACAGATTTGAAGAGGATGGCCGACTGTTACATAATGATTGTGAATGATGCGTAAGCAATTCAAAAAAAAAAACGATAAGACGTGTTCGAACTACAACAAAGGGAACGGGACGAAGTATGAAAGATTATTATGGTTACGGCACTCAGCTAGAATACTTGATTTTTTATGCCAAGTGATTTCGTTAAATTTGTATCTTTATAGTAATATACACGTTGTTATTTAATTCGGAGTTAGTTATTGTTTAATATTCGCCTTAAAAAAAGTGTCCGAATAATGTCACATTTTGACAGCTGTCAAATTTACCTTTAGTTTACCTTATTACCTATAGTTCCAAAACCAATTGACCGCGTACTTTTCCCTTCTTATTCTTATATAGAGAAGCGAATCTGGGACACACTGTATACCTAATAAAGTATTCATTAACGTATAATCCGGCCTGACCACAGAAAAATCTAACTTGTTTTCTGGCCTGACTAATCTTATAATTCGACTCTCATTTGTATACGTTCGCCATATTATCAGGATTGTTCCTACTTGATGTGTATTTATATTTTAAACGTATGTATATATCGTAGTCTTATAATGATAAAGTGCGGGACACGAAAGAAAACCGGAAAGCAAGCGGAAAGGTAAAATTTGTGTACGCAAATAAATTTTCTGTTATTTTATTTGTTGTAATAGTTTGCCGCTTCACCTATAAAGTGCGCCAGCTAAGCGGAACGGAAAATTAATCGAGGATTTAATAAATTTCGCACTGGTCCACTTGTAATTGCGATGTGCCTAGAGTCTCCATGCACTTGCCGCTAGAAGGTTCTAGCTTTTTCCAGTGGCGCCTATACATTTCGAGCATTCGTTTTCATTTCTATATAAATGCGTTGCGTTGAATTTGAATTATTATTTCGAAGTAACGATGAGAAGCTGAAAATAATAGTTTGACTATTCCGATTCAAAACAAACAGAACGCGCTGCATTTTACACTGGTGTTTCGGAAAGTAGTGTAAGAAAAATTCAAAGAGAACATAATGATCGCTCAAGTTCTACTTCACCTTTAAAATCTCCTGGTAAAAAAAGACCCCGATTATCATACAAAGATAAAATTGACGATGGTGATTTTCAAGTAATTCGACGAACAATAGAGGATTTTTATATAAACTTGAAGAAGGTTCCGACCTGCAAACCCCTACTTCGTGCTGTAAAGAACAAGTGCCAAAATAAGCGAAAATTGCTCATTGAGAGACCAAATATTTTTCACTGGCGGGTAAAATATCTGTTTACTGTAAGGCAATATAGGCAAGAAGGACGCAATATTGTGTATCTAGACGAAACCTGGGTAGATAATGATATGACAGTGAACAAATGCTGGCAAAGTGAAAGTGTTACAGGTGTTGTTCAGGGAATCCGCTCTAGTAGTCGCTTTATTATAGTTCATGCTGGTTCAGAAGCCGGATTTGTTCCAGGTGCTGCTTTAGTTTTTCGCTCGGGACTAACAACTAGAGGCTATCATGGACAGATGAATAGAGATAATTTGGAAAAGTGGTTGCTCGGGAAGCTTCTATCTAACATTCCTCCCAAATCAGTCGTGGTAATGAATAATGCGTCTTATCATTCTCACGTAGAAGATAAAGTGCTAACTAAATACTCTACAAAAAATAAAATTGACGGTCTCCTGCATGGGCAGGAGTAAAAAAGTATATTCGAGAGCGCAACACCGGTGAACTTTCAATTAAAGATTTAAATAAAATAACATTAGATGTAATTGACTCAATATCGGCTGAACATTGGAAATCGTATGTTAAACATGTTCGTTCTATTGAAGATAAATACTGGGACGTAGATGGCAAAATTGAAACAGTTATTGATGATTTAGTTATCACACTGGAATCTTCAAGTAGTGACGACGAAACCTCATCATTTTCAGAGGAAGACAACGATTTAGAAGGAATCGAACCACTAGAATCACAGCCGTGAACCTCAAAAATGGCTTAGTTTTTTTCATATGTTTTGTAAAATTGTTCATAAAGTAGCTGTCAATAAACTGCTTCAAAATAATTCATTTTCTGTTCAATACCGGGTGTCAAAAAATATCTAATATTGCAATTAATGTTTGAAAAACTACAGAACTCATATTTTTCCAAAATTAACACATCAATGTAGTTATAGTAGGGGAGCTAGCACTGATTTCAGTGAACAAGATTTATCAAAATTTTAACTTATGCAGTTCAACTTTGCGCTATTCGGGTATGCCAAAAGTGACCGTTTGTCTCCGTCTGTCATATTACTTTGTATAGGG
This sequence comes from Kuschelorhynchus macadamiae, assembly GCA_030620095.1. Classification (NCBI taxonomy): domain Eukaryota; kingdom Metazoa; phylum Arthropoda; class Insecta; order Coleoptera; family Curculionidae; genus Kuschelorhynchus; species Kuschelorhynchus macadamiae. The sequence continues at coordinate 30,237 of JAUTXW010000598.1, forward strand.
GGCGTCATTGTGAAGTACTATACAGGGCGTTTCCTAATTGCGTGCTAATGTTAAAGGGGGGTGATTCTTGGACCTTTTTAAGAAAAAAATTTAATATGAACCTAAAAGTCTTAACTTTGGAGATACAGGGTTTTAAAAAAACATTTTTTTTAAATCCTAATTATGATACTATTATAGATAAATAACTGTGTGAAATTTAATACACGTCTTTTATGCATAAAAGGGCATTTTTTTATTAATAACCAATTTTTGAAATTTCTACCAGTGGCGTGCATATGTAATTAACCTGGGTAAATCCGTATGCTCCTTAATGCATAGAAGACGTGTATCAAATTTCATGCAGTTATCTACAATAGAATCAGAATTGGGATGAAAAAAAAATGTTTTGTTTTTAAACTTTACCTTCCTGTATCTCAAAAGTTAAGACTTTTAGGACATAAAAACACCCCCTTTAACATCAGTACGCAATTAGAAAACGCCCTGTATAGTACTTCACAATGACGGCCCCTGTATAAAGTAATATGATAAACGGAGACAGACGGCCACTTTTGGCATACCCGAGTAGCCCAAAGTCGAATTGCATAAATTAAAATTTTGATAAATCTCGTTCACTGCATCTGATGCGGCTGCCCTTGTAAAATCTGGACTTGTAAATCGTGTATCACTATACTGGGTGGTCCAATGATAGTGGACTTAGGCAGTAGCCCGGGAACCGTTAATGACAGAACTCAAGAAAAAATATATTTATAGGTAAATCGATCAAGAAAAATCAAAATTAAATCATTTTAAAATTCGAAAGTTCGCCGTTTTTGCAACACAAAAGAGATACAGAAGTGCGGTACACGAAAGAAAACAGAAAAATATAGTTAAGGTTCATTAAGCATAGTTACATTTTGTAATTATCTGAAGTGCGTATAGTCAAAAGGGAGTGCCATATTATTTAAAGAACGATGGGACACCACTGGTTTAAAGAGATTTCTTGGCCGACCTTCCTAAACCGATTGACTCCGCCCGGTTTTCTTTCGTGTCCCGCACTTTATCCGTCTTTTCGCGAAGATCCTAGTGAGTTCATGAAGCCTCGGCATATTGTGAATAAACATGAGCATATAGAATCTGCCTAGTCTCTTCATGAAAAGCCCATAAAGTTTCGGCGTATTGTCTATAACACAATCTAACGTATTCCGGTTGTCGAATTGTGTTTGTGTCGATTGCATTGAAATTGATAATTTTTATTTCTGCTATTTCTAGTCTCTTCATGAAAAGCCCATAAAGTTTCGGCGTATTGTCTATAACACAATCTAACGTATTCCGGTTGTCGAATTGTGTTTGTTTCGATTGCATTGAAATTGGTAATTTTTATTTCTGCTATTTCTAGTCTCTTCATGAAAAGCCCATAAAGTTTCGGCGTATTGTCTATAACACAATCTAACGTACTCCGGTTGTCGAATTGTGTTTGTTTCGATTGCATTGAAATTGGTAATTTTTATTTCTGCTATTTCTAGGTATTATGGAGGAAAACAATGAACAAAATTTGTTTGATGTATATTAAAGTGAGAAATCATGATTCTTGGGATTAGACCTGTCAAATTGGAATTACTATCCGACGTTTCGCCTTCGATTGCACGAGGCATTTTCAGGGATCTTTACTCCACGAGATCTGAATACTGAATAAGCTCGGAAAGATTCAGACGAGCTTTTATACACGACTTGCGCTAAATTGGTTTAAGATATTTCGAATATTATAATCATTGTTGCTATTGTTGAAGTGTACATCTATTATTATCGCATTAATCAACCTTATTCAGTTTAAAAAATAATTTATTCATTACTAAATTCGAAAAACATTACATTTTTAAGCGGCAAACTAATTGGAAACGTATTTCTGAAACAACATTTCTAACAAGTAGGCCCATTTTAAAATTGAAAATCAACATTTTCTAACACGAAGGCTTATTTTAAAATTGACAATCCTTACGAAAAGTCATTATTAATCTTCATAGGAAGGGCTATTCGTATATTAAATAAATATTTAAGAAATGGTTAATCGTTTCAAAAGGGCGGTGTTTAACGCTGTTCATCTTGTTTGAATTCATGGAACCACTAGAACTGTTCCTAGGAAGCGACGTCCCAGAAAAACTAGTAGTATGGAAAGAGATCGTCGAATTGTTCGCATTTCCAAGGCAGACACTCACAAATCAGCAGTTGATATTTGGAAAGAAATTTTTGTTGCAAATCCAAGGGAATTTATTGTTCGAAATCGTTTGAACGAGGCGCAACTTTTTGGCGGGGTACCAAGGAAGAAGCCTCACCTTTCTGAAGTGAATGGAAGGAGCCGTTTGGAATTTGCTAGAAATCACCTTCCTTGGAACGTTCAACAATGGAAGCAGATATTATGGTCAGATGGATCCAAGGTAAATAAATTTGGTTCTGATGGAAAACGTTTTGTTTGGTGTCCACCAAATAAAGAATTTCACCCGCGCTACACCATGAAAACAGTGAAATTTGGTGGTGGTTGTATCATGGTATGGGGCTGCTTCTCTTGGAATGGTGTTGGCCCTCTTTATAGAATAACTGGTACGATAGATCAGTGTGAATACATAAACAAATGTCTGGCTTCAGGATAATCATGTAGATGTTTTACAATGGCCATCTTGTAGTCCAGATTTTAACCCAATAAAAAATCTTTGGATAATAGTTAAAAGGAAATTAGGTTCAAGGACTTTCCAAAATGTCGACGAAGTATTCGAGGGTATGAGAGAAGCTTGGACCAGTACTCCGTTAAAGACTTGTAGACAGCTAATATAGCCCATGCCTAGGAGGTGTTTAAAAGTTATTGAAGCCAATGCCAATACTAGGTACTCGATTGAGACAAAAACTTGTAAATTGTTAGAAAATATTGATTCAGAAATACGTTTCCAATTAGTATGCCGCTTAAAAATGTAGTGTTTTTCGAATTTTGTAATGAATAAATTATTTTTTAAACTTAGTAAGGTTATTTAATGCGATAATAATATATATACACTGTATCTGAACCAGTGTTTTGGTGTTAGTGAAGAGGATGTTAGAGCAATATCTTCAAAGGCTTCCATAAGACATTCGCTGCCACAGGTGATAGAGGAGATCCCATAGCTGACACTGAAGTTTGTTCATAAAAATTTCGTTGAAAAATAAAATAAGTAGATATAAGACAGGCTTCCAGTAGGTCTGTTATGTTCTTATCAAGATTATTATGATCCAGTATGTCTGATGCTGATCTTAACATAGGCTCACTGTTCGACGAACAGTAGTCGAGTATAAAAGCCTTGCATATGTATATATATATATATATATATATATATATATATATATATATATATATATATATATATATATATATATATATATATATATATATACAGTGTGTATCAGCCAAATGGAATAAATTCGATAATAAATAAATGGGGGCGTGTTCGGAAAAACGCTTGGACCCGTCGATTGGTATTTTTAGTTGCTCATTTTCTCCAATAAAAACTTTTTATACAGGGTGTGTCCTGTAACAGTGGTCAATGCCAACTTTCTTATTTCAAATGCAACACCCCGGATATTATTTAATTTTTGGATTCTTTAGGAGGTTCTAAACATATTTTATGTTCAATGTCCTATACCTATCTTCAACTATTTCGGCAATATTAAGTGTTTTCAAATTTATTGCAAAAATTAAGATTAAAAAAATAAAATTATTTATTTCTTCATAATGTATAAACAAAAGTAAAAAGTTAATTTAGGAACTGTTGAATATGCTCGCCGCGAACTTCTTGGCAAATTCCTAATCTTAAATAGAAATTTCTTCTAACGTTATTTAGCATCTCAGGCGTGACCGATCTAATCGCAAGCGTTATTCGTCTTCTTAAGTCAACTAAGTCGAGGAGTTTAGTTTTGTATACAACATTTTTAATATGTCCCCATAAGAAAAAGTCTAATGGCGTCAGATCAGGGGATCGCGCTGTCCATTCTATCGATCCTCGTCTCCCTATCCACCTATTTGGAAATATTCCGTTGAGGTACTGCCGGACATTAATTTGGTAATGGGGCGGTGCTCCATCTTGCTGAAACCATATCATATTCGCTGGAACTTGTGGGTTTGCTGGATCCGGATACAAATTTGTCAAAGTTGGCACGACATTATTTTGGAGCAGTGCTAAATAATTATCGCCATTCAAATTGCCGTCAATGAAAAAGGGGCCTATGATATGATCCCTAACAATTCCTGCCCAAACATTAACCTTTTCAGGATATTGAGTATGTTCTTCGCTGATCCAGTGAGGATTTTCCCTAGACCAATAGCGGCAATTTTGACGATTTACATGACCGTGAAGTGTAAAGGTGCACTCATCCGAAAACAAAACATGTTCTAATTGAATAACATTGTTATCTAACATAGCCATCATTTGTTCACAAAAATAAGTTCTCCTATCATAATCGTCTTCCATGAGCTCCTGAGTTGGTATCACTTTATAGGGATGCATTTTATTTTCTTTTAATGTTCGAATAATCGCCGAATGGCTAATATCGAACATTGCGGCGGCTTGTCGACTAGAAATATGTAGGTTTTCCTCAAACTCAAGCATAATATCCAATTTAGTATCATCATTTATTGAATTGGCAGCTGCTTTTTTTATCTGCCTCACATGTCCAAGCTCGCGAAACTGCTTTTCTATTTTACTAATTGTCCCTTGGGATATATGCGGCAAATTTGGAAATTTTTCATGAAATAAGCGAGCAACTTCCACTTGTGTTCGTGTGTTATCTCCATAACCAATCATTTGTAGAATTGTTATTTTATGCATTTCTGTTAAATGAACCATTTTTCTGATATTAGGTATTATGCAGTTAACGAAATTCAAAAGACTATGACACTGACACTGACAACTACTGTCTTGCAAAGAGAAAGGCCAGGCATTTTACACAAAAGTAAACAAAACTTAAAAGTAAACAAAACTGGCTCTTTTTGTTCCATATCAATAAAAAGGAACGCTAAAATGGTTTTTGCTTACATTCTTAATATGAAGACCTAAATGGTAAATAAGTATTGAGTGTGTTGTAGCGAATTTTTGTAATCAAAAAAATAGTTCACTAACCAGAGCCACTTTCATGAATAATAATAAATTCGAAATAAATAAAATAAAAATAAATTTGAAAACACTTAATATTGCCGAAATAGTTGAAGATAGGTATAGGACATTCAACATAAAATATGTTTAGAATCTCCTAAAGAATCCAAAAATTAAATACTATCCGGGGTGTTGCATTTGAAATAAGAAAGTTGGCATTGACCACTGTTACAGGACACACCCTGTATAAAAAGTTTTTATTGGAGAAAATGAGCAACTAAAAATACCAATCGACGGGTCCAAGCGTTTTTCCGAACACGCCCCCATTTATTTATTATCGAATTTATTCCATTTGGCTGATACACACTGTATATATATATATATATATATATATATATATATATATATATATATATACAATGAGGGCATAAAGTCTGGAAACCTTGAGATATGTCAAAAACTATAAAAGTTGGGTAAAAAAGTTTCATATAAAAGTTGTATAGTTCCTTACGATTTATGATTCAAAAATGTCTTGAAATATACAGGTTGTTTTAAAATCAAGTTACACGCCAAAACTTCAGAATCTCTAATGGAACAACCTGTTTATTATTTCATTTTAAGAATCCACATAAAATTCTAATCATATTTTATTAAGCATACCCTATCCCTAAAGTCAACTGTTTTTGAGAAAAAAAATGAGAAAACTGTTACAAAATTTTTTTAATAACGATTAACAACAATAGTTTAAAATTCTAAATGATGCGTTTTAACGTAATAAATGCTGGAACTTTTGTCCGTTCACTTCCTGACAATATCCTAATCGATTGATGAACTCTTGTTGTAGATTTCGAATGAAAGTGGGTGGAATTTGTCGGATTTCATCTCTTATACGATTTTTCAGCGCATCGATATTAGGAGGTCTGTTCAAATAAACTCTGCTCTTTAAATATCCCCACAGAAAATAATCTAGGGGAGTTAAGTCCGGGGACCTGGCCGGCCATTCGTAGGGACCACGGTGAAATATTTCCTAACGGTGGTCCTATCCACCTGTTAGGAAATATTTCACTGAGATACTGCCGAAGAGGTAGCGCGTAGTGAGGTGGTGCTCCATCTTGTTGGAACCACATTGCTGCAGTAGGCATATCGGGCTCATTACCTGGATAGAAGTGAGCTAAGGCAGGAATCAACTCGAGTTGTAAAAAATCAAGATAAATTTCGCCGGTTAAATTTACAAACATTGATTTTCTCGGGATATTGAGCCCAATGGGGATTCTCTGTAGACCAATATCTACAGTTTTGTCGGTTGACAGTACCATTAAGAAAAAGGTGGCTTCATCAGAAAATAAAATATTTCTACAAAAGAATGGATCCAGGTTGCACCGCTCTTGCATCTTTTCGCAAAACTCAAGTCGGCGGTCAAAGTCATCTTCATTTAATTCATGGATTAATCTTATTTTGTAGGGATGATACTTTGCCTTGTGCAGAATATTTTTTACCGATGATTGACTAAGGTTTAAATCTAATGCTACTTGACTTGTAGGTAAATGTGGATTTTCGTTATAACTGAGTAAAATATTCAATTTCATATCATCATCTAGTTTTAGCCTACGTGTCCTGGGAAGATCTTTTACACAACCATGATCACGAATTTTTTTGATAATTTTGTGTGATGTGGATTTTGCAATTGCTTGTCCTCGCTCGGGATGCGTATTATTAAAAAGTTCACATACTTCGTCAAGATTTCTTTGGCGATCTCCCAATCCAAACATCATAGGAATCTCTATTCTTTCTCTTTCTAAAAGCATTCAGGAAAAAAATAACTCTCCAACAATATGTTAAAAATTGACCCAGTTTATTGTCAGTACATGACAGTTTCTATGGGAGTTCTAAAATAATCCACCAGGTTTCACTATGCGTAGGGAAAGGAGTTAATTTTGTTTAAAGCCAAATTTCTATTTTCTCATTTTTTTTATCTCAAAAACAGTTGACTTTAGGGATAGGGTATGCTTAATAAAATATGATCAGAATTTCATGTAGATTCTTAAAATGGAATAATATACAGGGTGTTCCTTTAGAGATTCTGAAGTTTTGGCGTGTAACTTGATTTTAAAACACCCTGTATATTTCAAGACATTTTTGAATCATTAATCGTAAGGAACTATACAACTTTTATATGAAACTTTTTTACCCAACTTGTATAGTTTTTGACATATCTCAAGGTTTCCAGACTTTATGCCCTCATTGTATATATATGTATATATATATATATATATATATATATATATATATATATATATATATATATATTAGAGTAGTTATTATAACTCCAATTCCAATTCTTTAAGGCGATTAACCCGCAGTGTAAGTGACCGATGTCACAAAGGAGTCCATGTACTAGTAAATGAAAAGGATTTGATCAAAACTTTTATAATTGTAATGTTCAAATTTTATAAAGTTTATTTTTGTTGCGTAACAATATTATAGTTATAAAGACTTCGTACAATATACGTAATGTTTTGCATAGATATCTAACAGTAATCCATACACTAATTTTAATTAAACAAATACCAATGTAAGCTACCAACATTCCATGATAATTATAAAAAGGTAACTCAACTTAAATTTATCACCAGATGGTGTGAAATCGTCTCTAAAGATAAATTTATTTTTCCACAATCCAGAGGATATTTATAGCGACAATGTTATTTTTCCAGACTTTATGCTATACTTTGTTGGCGGAACCTATTTACTATTTTCGTATTAAGTTTTTGTCGCACTGCTTTAGTAACACGTGAAAAGAGGTAACATTCTGTTTAATAAATACAGGAGTTATCATCAGTTTTTAAAATTCACTATTCTTTAAGATGTTTTATTTTTGAATGTTGATATTTGAAAATGTAGTAAAATTGCAGTTCATCCCCTTAAGGGTAAAATCGCGAAAAACCCAGAAGATACAAAATGGAATCACAGAAGCAACTTCGCTGGCTACCATCACTGGCGTTTAATTACACTGTTGACTTCTAACTTTCCTTGGTACCAATAACGTTATATATTTGTACTTCTTGTAAATATTTTAATTTGTTCTGTTGTTGACTCAAATTTTGCTTTAAATTCTTGGCTTTTATTTTGCAATCTAGAAAAGATACTTGATTAACTACCACGTAGACAGGAGAATTTAGATTTGAAGTTATGTCAGGTTCTCCTCAGTAACCTTATATCGAATAGTCAGAATATCAAAGACAAGGAACGTCTCCTTGCCCTTCAATCACCTTCTGCATCTTTGGGAATTCTTTTGGATGATTTATCTTTTCGTATTTCCATTGATTTGAGAGTTGGTTTGCCTGTGTGTGAACAACATATCTGCACTTGTGGCCAAACAGTAGATATACAGGGTTACTCACGTAACCCGTTCATTAAAAGTTTTTGATGATGCCATTTAGATAAAAATTTCAAATTTTGGGATTAAGGTAAGGTCAAGGGGTACTTCTTTTTTGAAATATTTTCAACTTCCTGTCACTTCCAGTTTAACCGGAAGTTGGTATCAACTTGCTTATTTTAAATGGAACACCCTGTATTTTATGATATTTTTGTATTCCACGGAGAATTTTAATGCAATTTTATGTAGCACGTCCTATACCTAGGTTCAAGGGTTCTTAAGATACTTGACCTTGAACCGAAAATGAGCCTTCGGGGTACCAAATTTTAAAATCTCATCTTTTTGTAAGTTTTGAAGATATAATCTTCATGTTTTGCAGACGATCGGTAAATAATCTTAGGTTTCTATTTTTTTATTGAATTTGTCTATTTTTATACAGAGTGTCCTAAATTCAGCGGCAAACATTAACATTTTCAAAGCCGCTAAAGTCCGTTTTTTTAAATGGGACACCCTATAACTTTATACACTATCAAATGTAGAATTTCATTTTCTATCGAACTGTATTAAGGTTCCCTATACCTATTCGTAACCATTTTCGAAATAATTGGGTTTTATAAAAATATCGTATGTATTTGCTTAAATGTTTACATGATCCAATGGTGAGCCATGGAAAAATAATTGAGATCCAATATCCAATATGCCAGATGATTAGTATGCGTTATTTATCGAAAGCTGTCAGTGATAAATTAAATCTTCTAAATCGAAATGGAAGAATACTTAAACGCTGATATTCTTAATCTATTTTATATTCATGGAGAATGTTATAAAATTTTGGAGAGAACGTGTCGTGTGTTTAATGAACGCCACCCTGATTTGCCGCCAATGAACAAGTCAAAATGGAAGAGGATTGAAACGAACTTTTTACGTTTTGGCAAGGTTAAAGTTACAAAAAATGTTCCGAAACCAGTGACAAATGCCGAGGATAACGTAATAAACACATTAGCTTATTTCCAGGCAAACCCGCAAAGTTCAATACCGTCTGCAGAAAACGATTTGGGAATTTCTTCTTCATCTGTCCAAATAATCTTGAGCGAACATCAAATGCACCCTTATTCCTTCCAAAACGTGCAAGCCTTGAGACCTGGTGATGACGTCCGACGAGTAGAATTTTGCGAATTCATGTTTTTGAAAATCCAAGAGGACCTTCAATTCCTTTCAAAAATATTTTGGACCGATGAAGCGAAATTTTCTAGAGAAGGAATAGCAAATAGAAGAAATGAACATTTCTGGGCAGCAGAAAATCCGCACGCTTTACGCGAAACGCGTTCTCAAGAGAGGTTTAGCTTCAATGTTTTCGGTATAGTATTAAATGATCAGGTGCGGCACTGTATTTATGAAGACAATTTAAACAGTGATAAGTATTTGGCAATTCTACGAGGGACGGTGTCTGAATTTGTAGAAGAAATTCCTATTGGTGAGCTGCAAAATTATTGGTATCAATTAGATGGGGCACCAGCACATAATTCCGCTGCAGTGTATCTCCAATTATCTCGAATTTTTGAAGATCGCTGGATTGGTCCCAATGGCCCTTGGAGATGGCCCCCGCGATCGCCTGATTTAACACCCCTAGACTTTTATTTATGGGGATTTATCAAAGGTAAAGTCTATGCTTCCCCAGTAAATAACCAACAAGATTTACTGGACAGGATACGAACAGCTTTTGCCGAATTAGAAAACGGACAAATTCAACGGGCCACAGCAACTGTACAAAGAAGAATTGAAATGTGTCTTCAAATGAACGAACAGCATATAGAACATTTGTTATAATTCAATTTTATTTATTTATTATTGATTGTTAGATTGCTATTATTTTGAAGTTCACTAAAACAAGTTTAGAACAGTCTCGAACTTAGTAGATATGGTTAAAAATAATGTAAACAATTTATTACATTTTTTATAACTTTAACTTTTCCGAAACGAAAAAATTTCGTTTCAATCCTCTTTAATTTTCTCTTGTTCATTGGCGATAAATGAGGATGTTTTTCATTAAAAACATGGCACGTTCTCTCCAATATTTTGTAACATTCTCCGCGAATATAAAATAAATCGAAAATATCAGCTTTTGAGTGTTATTTTATTTTAATTTAAAAGTTTCAAATCAGCTGTCATGTTGAATAGAAAAGCACAACAATTGTTTTTCCATGGCTTACTACGGTAAGGTGTAAGCATTTAACAAATACATATGATAGTTTAATAAAAACCTGATTATTTCGAAAATGGTTACAAATAGGTATAGGGAATCTTAATACAGTTCGATAGAAAATTAAATTCTACATTTGATAGTGCATAAAGTGATAGGGTGTCCCATTTAAAAAAACTTACTTTAGCGGCTTTGAAAATGTTAATGTTTGCCGCTGAATTTAGGACACCGTGTATAAAAATAGACAAATTCAATAAAAAAAATAGAAACCTAAGATTATTTACCGATCGTCTGCAAAATATGAAGATTATATCTTCAAAACTTACAAAAATATGAGATTTTAAAATTTGGTACCCCGAGGGCTCATTTTTGGTTCAAGGTCAAGTATCTTAAGAACGCTTGAACCTAGGTATAGGACATGCAACATAAAATAGCATTAAAATTCCCCGTAGAATCCAAAAATATCATAAAATACAGGGTGTTCCATTTAAAATAAGCAAGTTTATACCAACTTCCGGTTAAACCGGAAGTGACAGGAAGTTGAAAATATTTCAAAAAGGAAGTACCCCTTGACCTTACCTTAATCCCAAAATTTGAAATTTGTATCTAAATGGCATCATCAAAAACTTTTAATGAACGGGTTGCGTGAATAACCCTGTATATGGCCTACATGGGCTAAGCTGTAAAAAAGTGCGAGACATATGTCCAGGCATAGGCTGATCAACAACATAATCAAGAAGTCCCTAAGAACTGCGGAATTTCCGCGTGGAGTTTGTGGAGCGATGGAAAGCGAGTGGATGGTATAACATTGGTTCCGTGGAAAATAGTTAAGGCATTTTTATGGGAGCTTCATTACCCAAAAGATCAGCCTCACTATTCAAAGAGGTTATGAGAGGCTTCTGTGTTAGGAGACTATCGAGAATGAAACAGTTTTAGATGAAATTATTTTTAGTACCGTAAACTTGGGTGGCTTTGGCCGTTTTTCAAAATTTATTATCATAATGTAGATGTGCATTAAAACATAAAATATTTGCAAGTTCATTTTTTTTATGATTCTGTACACTTTAGTAAATATAAAGGTTAGTCATATTTGCAAAATAACTTTTCCACTTTTTAGTTACAGCGTATAAAAAGACGCTCTTGAAAATACTGATTTTACTATCCTTAAAAACTTTATTCATATCGAGTTACCTGGTGCCACCTATGAGGTCGCGCTCAAAACATGACATTAACGAACATTAAGGAATCTTGTAACCTAATAGCTGCAATAATTTAGTTATCAGTACTTACGGTAGAGGATGGCCAAAGTCGCCCAATACCTTTTTGACAGATTGGTGCCTGACTTTGGCCACTGCAGATATCTGTAAAATCGATTTATTTTTTAACGTTCTGTCATATCTGTCGTGTTTCGACGCATTGTTTACTTGTTTTCGCGCTGTTTATGCTGAACGTTTTTTAGTTTCTTCTGTTATGTGAGTTTTTAGTGTTTGTTATCTTATGTGAACGTTGCCTATTTCATTTACTAATTTGGGGGATAGTTTACGAAAATGGGCCGATATAAAAGATTTGCAGGGAGCAGAAATTACGTGAATTATAGCAAGGCGAATTTAGAGGAGGCCGTTCGACTGATTAACGAAGGAGCAATATCTCAAAGAAGAGCTTCCGAAAGGTACAAAATACCACGTGCTACACTGCAGAACAAGATTAAAGGTTTACATAAAAAAACTGCTGGTGGGCAGACGGTTTTATCCATGGAGGAAGAAAATAAAATTGAGGCACACATTATATTAACATCTACATATGGTTTCCCTGTTGATGCACTAGATTTGAAAAGAATCGTCAAAGGTTATTTGGATCGAAAGGGTGTAGTTACGAGACAATTTCAAGATAATCTTCCAGGACCTGAATGGGTGAGGCTTTTTTTAAAAAGGCACCCAACTCTGTCACAAAGGTTTACTGCAAATATAAAAACCGTTAGAGCTGCTATTTCTCCTGAAATAATAAATTCGTATTTTGATAACTTAGAAAAAGAATTGCACGGAATTCCACCACAAAATATATGGAATTATGATGAGACAAATTTGTCAGATGACCCCGGTAACAAAAAAGTCATCACCAAACGGGGTTGCAAATACCCAGAAAGAATATTAAATTGGTCTAAACAATCTATTAGTGTAATGTTTTGTGGAAATGCATGTGGTGAAGTTTTACCCCCATACATAGTGTATAAGGCTACAAATTTGTATGATACTTGGATGGAAGGTGGACCTGCTGGGACTCGTTACAACCGTACAAAAAGTGGTTGGTTTGAGGGCGCTATATTCGAGGACTGGTTCGAATTTTTACTTTTACCTGCTTTGAGACGCTTAGAAGGAACCAAAATTATGATTGGGGATAATCTTTCATCGCATTTAAGCGTGCATGTTTTGGATCTTTGTTCTCAGCATGACATAAAGTTTATTTGCTTACCACCGAACACGACACATCTTACGAAGCCACTAGATATTGCGTACTTTCGGCCATTAAAAATAAAATGGCGACAACTTATCACCAATTATAAACTGACTGGAGCAAATAATACCGTACCTAAATTCCATTTTCCTCGACTTCTGAAGTCACTAACAGAACATTTATTAGAATCTGGACAAAACAATCTAAAAAGTGGATTCGAAAAAGCAGGAATTTTTCCTCTAAACAGCGCCAAAGTTTTAGATCGAATACCAACCAACAATAATCTCGATGCCACTATACAACTTAACGTCAGTGCTTCCGCGATCTTTTAGAAGAGAGAAGGTTTTCAAATTATGGAGACAAAACATCAAGGAAAAAAAAAGTTAACGTGAAGGCAGGGATGGGTATTTCAACCATGGACATTCACAGAGACCCAGAAGCTGGCCCTAGCGGAATTCAAGAAAAAAACTTCCAAAAGAAGAGAAACGAGAGGATTTCCAGGGACTCTGAATCTTCATTGGACATTTCTATCAACTCTGAAGAAAATGACGATCCAAACCATTCCGATGAAAGTGATTTCGAAACGAAAGATAGTCATGGTGAAGACCAAGCAATTAAAATTGGTAAATTCGTTCTGTTTTTTTATGAAAAAAGAATATATCCTGGTCAAGTTTTGGAAATAAATGTAGAGACAAACGAATATAAAATAAAATCTCTCACCTCAAGTGGAATCTCTCAGTGGAAATGGCCAACAAAGGATGATTTTCTCTGGTATGGAAAAGATGACATTTTGCAGGTGATTAACACACCGACCCCATCTAAAAGAGGCTTTTTCAAAATCCCAGAAATTGAAAAATATGTTTAATATTTTGTTCATCTGTAACACCATGTTTAATTCATAATTATTTTATTCTCTTTGTATCACACAGGACTGTAGTTTATTTTTTGCGAATAAATTTGCGTTATGTTTTGATTTGTTAAATAAAATAAGTTTTTTTAATATATTTTAGTTGTTTTTTTATGCAAAATATACGAAACTAAAAAGAAATATTTTTTTGGTGGCCAAAGTCATTCATATAACTGTTTGTCTTTGTAGTTTCATGGTAATATATAGTCTGGCCAAAGTGACCCGACTTAGCCTTCTGACTTTGGCCACCAATATTTCTTTTAAAAAATATATATCGTAAGCCTGGAACTAACTGTTACTCTAAGCATTAAAAGTGTTATTATAGACCTGTAAAATAAGACCAAGAGCTAGAAAATATGTTGACCCCGATGTTAGTTACAAGCGTTCAAAGTTGAAAAGTGGACCAGTCACCCAAGTTTACGGTATATATTTTGTATAAATCTAATATATTTATAATTTGAAGAGTTAAAACTGCTAACAGCATATGACACTGACATAGTTGAGGTGTGTGTGTATAATTAATCTATTATTTAAAATTTATTCAGAAACATATTTGTCGTATCATAGTTGGAATTTGAGTATAGCCATAGAAAAGCATAACTATAATTACATCAATAAAATCTGCATATCTAAAATGAAGCCGGCGTAGAACGCAAACGATATTTTCGTTGATTGATAATAAAATTGTTTTACGGCTATGTCAAATGCATCTTCCACGCACGCAGCGACACAGTCAAGTATAAAAGCTGTACAGGGTGTCCCATTTTCGTGTGTTTTACAAGGGTTACTATGTTACTTTTTTTTTATGAAACTTAGTTTGTGAAGGTATGATTGGATAGGTAAAAATGTATCTTAGGCAGTTTTTTTACGTAGAATCCAGTGACGGATTCAAAATTTTCTCAGTGTTTGAGATATTGACCTAACTTTTTAAAATAGAACACCCTGTATATTGTTTTTTATATTTGTTTCATTATGAGCTTTCTGAAAATATAATAAAGTTCATAATTATTTTCATTAATAGAATAGGAAAATGGATTTTTGAATTTTTAACATAGGGCTCTGGTTTAAATTAGGTAACCATGACAAATTATTTAATTTATTCAACGTCAAATTTTGGCTATTGAATTTTTCATGTTAGTTTCGGTGTAATTTTTATTATAGTGTACAGGGTGTTCCAGCGAGGACTGAACAGGAACCTATTTTCGACCTTCCTTGTATTTTGGAAAAATTCAAAATAGCCAATCGATGTATTTTTTCTTGTAGAATCCAAAAATATCATCGAAAAAATATTTGAACCAGAAACAAAAGAGTTACGCTATGCATCAGGTGTTTTTTAAATGGAATGTATCGTTTTTTATACGATTTTTGGAAAGAGTGATTTTTTTTATGTCCGTTCTGATTAAAAGATTTGATTTTGCGATAGCTGTTTATATTACATTTTAATGTTTTACAAACTAAAATTTTAGCTTCACCTGTTTAAAATATACGATAGGTTGGTATAGGTGATCAAGGTAAAATGACGTTTGAATACTTTGTCAATAAAAATTGACATTATTTTAATTATTGTCGAAGTCTTCACCTAAAAAATATATATTTGACTCTGATCGAAATGAAATACTCTTTGGACGAGAGACTACAGATTGTTATGCTATTTTACAAGTGCCAAGAAAATGCAAGAGAAGCAAGAAGAAGATTTATTGCAAATTTTCATAGAAATATATCCATCAATACAATTCTAAGGATAAAAAACCTATTTGAGGAAAATAAAACTTTACATGATAGAAAAAGAAATATACAAAGAAGAAGAAATCGAGACCAGACCATTATAAATTATTTTCAAGTTAATCCAACCAAATCTATTTCGGATGCAGTTCGGGAAGTTCAGTAAGGACTGTTCACAGGACTCTGAAAATTCAGCACTTCAGCACCTAACACCGGCACAAAAAGAACTTCGCTTCCAATTTGTTTCTCAAATGGTAATTCGGCAAGAAAACGAAGATCCTGATTTATTCAAAAATATTGTGTGGACCGACGAAGCTACTTTCACAACATCGGGAGTATTCAACAGACATAATAGTCACCACTGGGCCGTTGAAAATCCAAAAAAGTTCCAGACTATTAAATTTCAAGGGAGGAATTCTATTCTTGTTTGGTGTGGGATAAAAAACAATAAAATTTTGGGACCAATATTTTTTAACGGGACTTTAAATGGGCACAGATATTATGAGTTTTTAGAAAACGAAATTGAAAATTTTTTGGAAGACTTACCATTGGCAGAATATCAGAATTTAATTTGGCAACATGATGGGGCGCCTCCTCATGCCGTGAAGATGTGGTTCAATTTTTAAATCGGCGCCATAACGAATGGATAGGGCGAAATGGAACATATGCTTGGCCGCCCAATAGCCCCGACCTCTCAGTATTGGATACATTTCTTTGGGGCCATTTGAAGAACGTCGTATACAGACAACGAAACGAAAATATTCAAGAGATCATGGGAAAAATTGTCGATGAAATAAACCGCCTTAACCAGGAAAATCATATTGTAACAGCAAGTTTAGAAAGGCTACAAAGGGGTTATCGATGTTGTTTCGAGAAAAACGGCGGTCACATTGAAAACTTATGTTATTAGTAGTTTTATTTTATTATTTAATAATTATTTTTTATTGAATTTCTTTTTCTATCATGTAAAGTTTTATTTTCCTCAAATAGGTTTTTTATCCTTAGAATTGTATTGATGGATATATTTCTATGAAAATTTGCAATAAATCTTCTTCTTGCTTCTCTTGCATTTTCTTGGCACTTGTAAAATAGCATAACAATCTGTAGTCTCTCGTCCAAAGAGTATTTCATTTCGATCAGAGTCAAATATATATTTTTTAGGTGAAGACTTTGACAATAATTAAAATAATGTAAATTTTTTTTGACAAAGCATTCAAACGTCATTTTACCTTGATCACCTATACCAACCTATCGTATATTTTAAACAGGTGAAGCTAAAATTTTAGTTTGTAAAACATTAAAATGTAATATAAACAGCTATCGCAAAATCAAATCTTTTAATCAGAACGGACATAAAAAAAATCACTCTTTCCAAAAATCGTATAAAAAACGATACATTCTATTTAAAAAACACCCGATGCATAGCGTAACTCTTTTGTTTCTGGTTCAAATATTTTTTCGATGATATTTTTGAATGGCTTTTTGAATTTTTCCAAAATACAAGGAAGGTCGAAAATAGGTCCCTGTTCAGTCCTCGCTGGAACACCCTGTACATATTAAATATGGCAACACCAAAATTTTTATCATTTCGAAAATATGACATTTCATATTATCCAACGAAGACGCTGATGAGGCGGCGACAGAGTTTTATTTGAATATAGGTAGTGTGTTACTGTGTTTTCTATATCCTGAAAGAAAACAGCTAGATAAGCTCACATTCCGGAAAATACAAAGGAGTCTAATGCAATATGGATGTTTTAACAAACCCAGATTCAAAAGGTATAATAAAGAAAATGAAAAAGGAGGTAAATGTTTTGGCAGCAGTTGATGCTACACCAGATCTGGAGCAAGATGTGGGTATACCTAATATCAAAGTGCAAAGGAATTTAAAGTATTTTAATTTCAAACTTTACAAGTATGAACTTGCGCATCATCTTTACCCTGGAGATCCTGAGCGTAGAGTCGACTTTTACAACTGGTACATCAGCATGCGTGTAAGAGCAAATATATTCCACAGAAAGATCGTTTGGTTAGCAGTATCCTCAATATTTAGCATTACATTACCCGAATCCATCATGGTCTTCGGATTTTAGATTATTGAGGGTCATAAAGTATGAAACTATTAAAGAGTTAAGAGAGTCCACACAAAATGCTTTCAGACCAGCCATGTCAAACTCAAAGTCACTGGTGGGCCAAAAGCATGAAGACCATCGACTAGGTTGGCCGCAAAACCTTATCTTAAAGAAGACAAACTACTGAAAATCTTGAGAAAAAGCACTATTATAGGACAAGTCTGTTTATTAAGTTTCTAATAAAAAGAACATAACAAAAAACTACAAGCATTAAATTCTTTTGCCAGATATTTGACATCTTTTGTCTTTAATTAAGTTGTCTATTTGTGGCGCGAATTTATCGGCGGAAATAACTTTTAAAACTGCGTCCAAGTGTGCGTCCGTCAATCGCGATCTTGCGGGAGATTTGTTTCCTTTCATCAAAGAAAATAGTTGTTCACGCTTATAGGTACTTCCAAACATTGACAGGATTTTACAGGCAAATTTTCTCATTTCTTGGTATTGAACAGGCAAGTACTTATAAAGTTCGAATGTACCAACACTATCAAATTTTTGTTTTAAATGGGTCTGACATTGAATCTCAATTACTTCCATTTGCAAGTGAGGGGGAACTTTATCAATATCGATAGTAAAAAAACCAGTAAATAGAGAAACATTGTTTTCTTGGGTCTTAAAATCCTGAAAACGCTTCTCAAATTCTGTCAGAAGCCTTCTCATTTTCTCTGAATATATTCTGTATGATATTGGGATACTTGTTCTTTTCTGATATGCCTTACAAGTCAGAAAATGTGACAAATTATCCTCTGCTAACTGTTTTTCCCACATCATCTTATACTTGAAAGCTTTCACATGATCGTGCATATCTGTAATAACTTGACGTGGTCCTTGCAATTTCGTATTTAAGTCCAAGTGTTTTGTGATATCTACCATAAATGAAAGATTTTGTAAAAAAGGTATATCGCATAATAAGCTGACATCTTCTCCTTTTGTTTCCATGAAAACGGCTATTTCTTCTTTGAGTTTCCAAAACCGGTCGAGTACCATAGAACACGAAAGCCATCGCACCTCTGCATAATATGGTAAACCAGTGTACTCACTTTCTAAATCACGTAAAAATGCAGAAAAGTGTCGCTGATTAATTCCTCGTGACCTTATGAAGTTTATAATTTTTTTCGCTGACTTTAAAACACTTTCCAACTTGATCACTTTTGAGCATAAAACTTCTTGGTGGATTATACAATGAATACGATGAAAATCTGGTTTGTCACTGCCCGTTTCTCTGATCTTTGTCTGTAATATTTTAACGAAGCCATTTTTCACTCCAGTCATTGAAGGAGCTCCGTCTGTTGCAACGGAACACAGTTTTGACAAATCTAAAATGTACTTTTGCAGAAGTCCATAAACAGCATTGAAAATATCCTTCCTAGTTGTTGTATTATGCAATGGTACTAATTCCAGTAATTCTTCATACCCATTGATATCTGTATCAACCGCACGAAGAAAAACAGCGAGTTGCGCCACACCACACACATCCGTACTTTCGTCACAGGCAATAGAAAATGCAATGAAAGAGTCTGATTTCGTTTTTATCTGATCACATATATTGGCAGCCAACTCAGTAACTCTTCTGCGACAGTATTCCGGGACAAGGATATATTTTGAAATTCCTTCACGCTCCCGGGTACTTACAATTTCCGCGGCCTTTACAAGGCACTCTTTTATAAATTCACCTTCAACAAATGGTTTTGAGTGTTTAGCTATTAACTCCGACAGTACGTAGCTCGCTTGAAGGACAGATTCATTTTCTTGCTTTGAAGGTGTAAGCATAAGCTGCTGATCTTTCAACCGTGATTTTGACTTATTTAACTTTTCGTTTCTGACCATGCCTGTATACTTGTCAAACATAGTTTTATGAATATCATAGTGACGCTTTATATTATATAATTTTGAAACACCGACTGTACTATTACAAATCAAACAAATAATTTTTTCTTTCACTTCACAGCAAAAACATTCTAATTCCTACTTTTCTTGAAAGATACGATGCTCATCTACAAGTTGCCTCTTACTTCCACTTGGTTTTGAAAGAGACATGTTAAAATCTGTATCCGAAATAAATTATAATAAGTACTGTTAAGTAATGTAACAATAAGTGTGCAACTGAACTCGAAACTCTATCGCAACTGACTAAACACTGAACGACTGAACTCATTTCATGGAACAAGCCACTAGCGTCTATTTCTTGTGCTCTACAAATGAACTTGATTGTGTGGCGCCACCTGGTGAAGTAATTACGACAGCTGTCAGCGTCAGCTGTTTAATTTCTTTTTACGGTTGTTTATTATGAATTATGAGTTTTGTAATTGTAATGCAAAATTAATCAAAAATCAAAATGCCTAATCAGTGTTATGGATGCGG
Organism: Kuschelorhynchus macadamiae; assembly: GCA_030620095.1. Taxonomy (NCBI): domain Eukaryota; kingdom Metazoa; phylum Arthropoda; class Insecta; order Coleoptera; family Curculionidae; genus Kuschelorhynchus; species Kuschelorhynchus macadamiae. Next base: position 50,473 of record JAUTXW010000598.1, read on the forward strand.
CAAAATATTTGCAAATGTATCAAGTTTAAGGCGACATGGAAAAAATGTTCACAGAGATGCAGCGGATGAAATAGCCCCCAACTTGTACAAAAATGCCTCCAAATATAATTTCAATTGTCAGTGTGGGAAAAATTTTAACCATAAAACTAATTTTAACAGTCATCTGAAGAGCCACGTTGAGACTTTTCCTTCAGGTAGTGGTAATACCTCTAGTAATACCATAGTCAGTGGTAATACTCAAAGGAAAAATAAAAAATGTTCTGTATGTACTGAGTCGTTCCCTTCCAAAGATGAGATTTTAAAACATTTTAGGGAAATCCATGAAATCTCTATCAAATCAAGTATCTTCGAATTTAAATCAAATGATGAATTTTACGCGTGGAAAAATAAATTGGAAGCAAGTACAAATACCAGTTTCATCAAAGAGAACCATAAAAATTCTCAAAAGTGCAAAACCGATTATTTTGTTTGTAATCGCTCAGGATATTATGTGTCACAAGTGAAAGAAAGTGAACGTAAACGTTACTTAAAGACACAGGGTACCTATAAAATTAACGCCTATTGTCCCGCTGCGATAAAATTTGACAGGTCAATGCTGAGTTCATTTGTAGAGCACAAGAAATAGACGCTAGTGAACAAGCCAGATAATGTTTGACTTTAGGTTTTAGGTTGAGTATTTGTAGTTCATCCTCCTAAACATAGATGGCACTATGTACAATTGTACATTTTATTACTCCAATCGTTGTTGCAGCGGCGCGCGTTTTCAAAAACAGTTTTCAACTTGCTCGAGGGCCGCATTATCTGGATGTTTTCAAAACTGATTTGGGCCGCATGTTTGACATGGCTGTTTTTTTTTAAGTTTTTGGTGAACCCTGTATACAATACAGTGAAACCCTTCAAAAACGGACAGTAGCCGTGCCACAGAAACTGTCCGTTGGATAAAGGTGTCCGCTGTGGGGAGTGAACAAAGTAAATACCAATGCAATTTTATTTAAAAATATATTTTATTTTTAAGTAAAAACGTAATATGTTTAGTACAAATTATTAATACAATTGTTACTACGTATACATACCAACATTTTTTACATACATATATGCATACAATAAAAATGTACTACCTAATATAAAATATTATACTACCTACATATACAGTTTGATACAGTTCTACTTTATAAAGTTTTTATTTAGAAAAATTATCAAGTGTCGTTTGTCTTAAACTAGTTAATTTATTTTTAATAATTTAAGATTCCATTTTAGATGCAACTTCTGAGATTTTTTCCCCTAAAACAGAATCTCCAGATAACATACAAAAGTTTTCAATACCCCTTAACATTTTATATACTTCCGTAATGTTTTTAATATTGTCATCACTGTCAGATGAAATCTAACCGTTCTCACTATTTTGAAATTCACTGATGCACTCACGTACACTTATGTTATGATTTTCCGTGAATAAACTTTCATTCATTTCCTCAATATGAAGTTAAGTCGGAAGAGCATACATTGATGTTTCTACATAATTCCGATAATGGCACATCATCTTTACTATCGTAGTCAACGTTTTCCTCGAGAAATGACTTCAGCTTTGCGGAAGCAGTTATTGATGGTCTTGGATTCGATTTTTTTCCATGCAGCAACAATCCAAATCAAGGCACTTACAATATTTATGGATTTCTCCAATTGTTCGGTAGATTTAGAATACCATGAATGACAAAAGTCGCTGATTAAAAACTTTCTATAGTGGTTTTTAAAATTTTGAATCACACCCTGGTCCAATAGCTGGCAATGTGATGTATTTGGCGGTAAAAAAATTATTGTAACATTTTTTAACTCCAGGTTTGGGTGAGATGCAGCATTATACAATGTCAAATTTCATCTACCAATCCGACATTATATCCCTTGTCATCCATGCTTTCTTGTAATAATACCATTCAAGTGGCAATTTTTCCATGCTTGATCCTTTAAAGCAACGGGGTTTTTTACAACAATGCATTTTCTTTTTCTCCATTCATAGCGGAGCAAAGTAAAACAGGGAGTTTCTCCTTGGACGCTTTCCCGCCAGCACGTTTCGCTTTTTAAAGAAAACGTTTTACTTGGCAAGGCGCGGAAAAAGAGTACCGTTTCATCGACGTTATAAATGTCTCTCGGTGCGTTGTTTTTTATAATAGTACATAATTTCGCTTGTCAATCAGTTACCTGAATCAAGTCTACAGCCGCTGCTTCGCCACAGATGGATTTGAAAGAGATATTATGACAGAACTTCTCCAACCATCCATTTGATCCTTTAAAACCATCAACTTCTAGATTCTTCCCAATTTCTTGTCCTTTTCTTTTATTATTGTACCGGATATTGGAATGTTTTTGAAGCGTACTTTACAAAACTAGTCGTAGACAATTTGGTCTATGGCAGCACCCTCAGTTTTCGTAAATTTCTTTTTCTCGTTCATGTTCCCGGTCTCGGCGAATCGCTTGTTAAGATCGCTCTTGTTTCTCAAAATATCACTAATTTGAGATTTCCCTACACAGAATTTTTCGGCTAATACTCTTACACTAAGTTTGTTTTCTTCCGCGTACTGAATTATTTCAACTTTTTCTTGAAGACTCAAAAACATTCTTTTGTTTGAAGACATATTGATCACACCAGAGTGACATCAAAACTAAGATATTCTGTTGATGAAGACTACATTTTATAAAAATAAGGTGATCTATTTATTATGCAATTCACCTTAATTTACCTACAAGCCAGACAACATAAGCCAGCCTATTGTTAAAGTAGTGCTATTAACAATAGGTAGGCGCAGCGCCGCTTATTAGCATAGATCTAAATATTACCCATAATGTGCAATAAAAATACCGGCATTAAATGTGGGTTATCAAAAATTATCTGAATATCTGTCCATTCTAAGGAGGTAAATTTTACTGTTTTTATTAAAAATGTTCCAAATGTTACTGTCCGTGTCCGTTGTCAAGACGGTTTAATACACAGGAATACGTATACTGACGGTCGGTGACTTCAAAATTGTCTGTTCAGCAGAGGTGTTCATTGTCAAAATTTAAGAGTGCCAACCTTGTTCATAATCTGATAGATATACCTTTGATTACTACAAGTGGGCTTCTTCAGCAGATTATTTTAAACAATCAATTTTTCGAAAAAACCCCGTATTTCGGAAACGAAGAAAAAATTTCAAAATCGCTACAAATTGTTTTTTCGTACGTTCGTTTAGGTTATTTTGGTTGCACAAAGTGAAAAAGAAATCTTTCAAAAAAATTACAGGGTCTTATGTAACCTCCTGTATAGGACTGTTGCAATGGTGTTCCTTATCGGGCTGTATATTATGGATATTGATCAAACAAAAGCCGAAAACCGAAACTCAAAATTTTTATCCCTATTGACAATATTTCATTTTCAATTTCCAGTAAAAATTTCCTTGGTGCACTTCGAAGTTCCAGCAGTTTATTTATGAAAATAAGTATATATACTATACTATATTTGAATCGGTCATTTTGAAAAGGGGTCACATCCACTTTTTTGACATTTTCATTTTTTGGCGAATTAACATTCAGTATACCTAGATGCATCAATTCCCGATGAAAACGGGTCATCTTTCAAAATTCTTACCGCCTATACACGCCACACAAAAATCAGTTCATTTCGAAAACGGGTCATCTTCTGGAGATAACCTCTTCTCAAAATGAATCGTGGTTTGTCCCCCACCGCCAACGTTTTATTATTTCGCGGATGATGCAATCTATCCAGTAGGCGTAATTGTTCAGACGTGTTTGTTTAGAGGCGGTTTACGTATCGCATGTCAAAATGTCGTCTAGTAGTGAAAGCAGTGAGACATCTCCTCCTACCAAACGGAAGAAAGGTGTTAAAAATACGAACAGTTATAAGCAATTTTCGATTAAAAACGCAAAAGTTACTGGAAAAGAACACCGTAATTATGCGGGCAAACTTATAGGTCCACGAAAAACTGGAGAGCCATGCCGGTAAGTTGAAATGTCCCAAATTTAGTATATTGTGCCAGTCATGCCCCTAATAATGGGACCGAAAGAAGAGCTTGAACATCATTGATTAGTATCGAATTCAAGCGATTGACCGGTTGGTTCAGTTGACATTAACAATGCATTATACAGGGTTTTCCCGTATATTTTAACACCTACCTAGAGAGTTTATTTGAATAGATATCGAAATTTCGTAAATACAAAAGTTGCAGGGTTTTTTATGAATCGTCAGAATTTGATAACGTAAATGCGAAAATATTTTCGGAAATGTCAAATTTTGACAGGTTGATAGTTTTTTTAAATGGAACACCCTGTATATTATCACGAATTCTTAAAGATCTTCTTTTTCTGATTTCAAATATATATACTTTTAATACATTCCGTGCATTAGTTTTTGACATATAAGCGTTTAAATATTTAAAAAATGCTAAGTTAATTTCCGCTGAAAAAAGTCAGCCGTGATCAAGGAAACGATGTATTAAAAGTATATATATTTGAAATCAGAAAAAGAAGATCTTTAAGAATTCGTGATAATATACAGGGTGTTCCATTTAAAAAAACTATCAACCTGTCAAAATTTGACATTTCCGAAAATATTTTCGCATTTACGTTATCAAATTCTGACGATTCATAAAAAAAACCTGCAACTTTTGTATTCACGAAATTTCGATATCTATTCAAATAAACTCTCTAGGTAGGTGTTAAAATATACGGGAAAACCCTGAGCGTCAATCGAATGACATTTAACGTTTAAAACATGGTTATCACTTGAATTCGACTTAAGTTGACGGTAACTGTGAATTATACTTTTTTTTTCAGCTGCCCTCGTAAATGTTTCTTGTTAGTATCTAACGATATAATGGATCAAATGATAGAAAAAATCAACAACTTGAAATCCAAAGATGAGCAGGATATTTTTCTTCAAGGCCTAATAGATGTAAGTACGCCAAGGAATTGCAATAAACGAATGTCTGAAGACGAACTTATCACTAAAAGTAAATCCAAAATGCACAAATTCAAAACAAACACATTTTCTTACCATATTGAGTGTAACAACCGCCTGAATGTTTGTCGTGCAGCTTTCCAGTCTTTCTACGGAATTTCGAAAAAAAGAGTTGAGCGTCTCTCTTCTTTGAAAAGTCAATGCAAAACACCTCAAGACAAACGAGGAAAATCTGCTGGTTCTCGAAATAATCTGATGCCAGGTGAAGTTTGCCAGAAGATCCATAACTTTATTGACAATATTCCAGTTAATGAAGTGCATTATTCAAATACTACCAAGAAATACTTATCTGCTCAGCTCAATGTTAAGATAATACATGCCATGTTTCTGGCCAAGCACCCGGAGTGTCAAAATGTCAAATATAAGTTTTTTCTGAAATACTTCCATGAGAACTTCAACTTATCATTCGGTCGCCCGCAGATCGATGTCTGTTCCAAGTGTGAGGAGTTAGGTGTAAAATTGAGGGACCCTCATCTGAATGAAACCGCCAAGCGAGTTGTAGCTGCAGACCTTATGGTACACAAGAGGAGAGCAAAAAAATATTTCACGAAAATCGACGAAATTAGAAAATTGTGCAAAGAAAATGAAAAGGTGGCTGCTCTGTGTTTTGATTATATGCAAAACCTACCACTTCCATTTTTACCCGTACAAGAGGTCTTTTACTTTCGGCAGTTATGGGTAAACGAATTTTGCGTTCACAACTTCAGTACTGAAAAAGCAACTTTTTACTCCTACCATGAAGGCGAAGGACACAAAGGCCCAGACGAAGTTTGTTCCTTCTTAAATGACTACATTAACAACAAAATTCCCGAAAATGTAGAAGAACTGCATCTATTCTGTGACGGATGTCCGGGTCAAAATCGGAACAACACCATGATACGATATCTCTTGGCTCTTGTAATGACAAACAAGTTTCAGAAAATCACAATCTACTTTCCACAACGAGGGCACTCATTCAATGAATGTGATAGGGATTTTGGCACAGTAAAAAGGAAAATTCGTTGCCTCGACCGGATCTTCTCTGTAGGAGAATATGAAGACCTAATCGTTTCTTCATCTACAAGCAATAAGTTTGACGTAAGACATGTTACTCACGTAGATATAGCTGGATTCAAATAGTGGTGGCCGGATTTTTTTAAGAAAAAAGTGTTGTCTACACGAAGTCTTGGCAGACAAGTTCCTAAAGAGGAAAAAGTTAGTTTCACTATCAACTCCTTTTATGAATTCAGCTTCAACTCGGAAAATGTGGGTGTCGTCTTCGCCAAACCATACATTGGCAGCATTATTGAGGAACGTTTTCTTCTTCTGAAAACTCTACAACGAGGCATTTCGGCAATAGTGGTGCCCGATCCTCAGAATTTTCCTGCCTATCAAGGAAAAGTTCCGATAAATGTAAAGAAAATTGAGGATATAAAGAAGCTTCAGCAATATATTCCAGATGAATACAAGGCATTTTATGACACTATCTGCGAATGGCCCACTACCACCGCTGAGGAAACGGAGGAAATTTGAAAAATGTTTTGTGTTTGTACTAAAATGTATTCTCCACCACTTTTTTGCCTAATAAAAACAATATTATTTATATGCTATTTTGATTTTATATACTTTGTCATTTTGAAAACGGGTCATCTCTTTTTTCAAAAATGGCAGTTTATAACCACTTTTAGAAAAAAAAACATGCTTTTATTGAATCGTTCTCTTAAAAGTTCATGTTTTGAGGCAAACAATACCTTACCACAGATTGTTTTCAACTAGTATCACAGATAGAAAGTTTTTTATCTCTCCTGTAAAATTTAAAAAAGTAGATGTGACCCCTTTTCAAAATGACCGATTCATTTTCAGAAAGCCTATAACAAGACAGATAATATACAGGGTGCTCCATTAAAAGTGCAACTTTGGTCAATATCTCAAAAAATCTGAAAAAAAAATTGAGTATGTCACTGTATTCTCAGAAGCTCAGAGAACTAGAACAATTCTGTATGTGGTATCTTTAGTTACATGACCAAAAATAGCACAATATTGTGCTATTTTTGGTCATGTAATCTCGTAACATTCGAAAATGGGACACCCAGTACAAAACTTGTATATAGAAGCCGCGATGTGTTTTATTACCAATAAATGCCGAATATTTACGAGCAACAGTTTTGTTTTGACACGACCACATAGCTCAAAATTGAAAACTAAAAGCTAATACATAATATTATGTCAAACAATCTCCCGCTCGCTTGATTTATGTTTTACATTTTAAAGAGGCGATCAGTTTTAAAAAAACAAACATCAAACGCTAAAAAACTAATATATTGTGGATCGGTCATGACCGATGACAGGATTTGAGTTTCATGGTACGGTTGGATGTTGGGATAATCGATTTGTGCATGGTTCTATTTTTATTCCGCTTTGTATGGACGTTGTACATGACGAATCGGTACATTATTGGCAGCAGATTTTACTGTGATATACAACAGAAACCTTTGGCAACCTAAACTTGTTATATTTTTATTTATGGGTTAAATTTAATGCCTGCATATTTTTTATAGTCTTAAATTAATAATTTTATTTGACGTAAACTATTTTTTACTGGGCTATATCATGCAGAACCAAAAGCCATTAAAATTTATATGAATGCTTACTCATTATCTGAAAGCAATACAGGAATTTAAAAAAAAATGTCTTTAATTATACTAGTTTACAGCCATTTTGCGACTGAGGTGTAAAAGGTAATTTTTTGTTAATTGTTTGTGGCTAAATACGGTACAAACATGTAAGATTTTTGGGCTATGAATTTTTCAGCAAAGAATACTAAGTAATTTTTATGATATTCTTAAAAAAAATGTTTGTTGGAATTAAAAAAAAAATTAAATTCGAGTTTCAGCTCCCCCGGCAAATTGGGACGAAGGTTCTTACGTATTTTACCCGAAAGTGAAGAAAAAGCACCCCATTTAATCGAACAAGCTGAATTAGATGATCTAGTTCGGGACCTCTAATTGTCCATTTGGTTCAAGATTACAACAATGCAATTAACTAGCAGCCAAAGTTACAATATTTTACGAATGGCGCATATTTATAGATTCTCCTAAAATAAGTTTAAAAGCAGTTCTGCTCCATAAGGGCAACAAAAGATCCTCTATTTCTCTTGCGCGTGCAGGATATGTAGGAAACATATTAAGAGGTATGTTATGAGTATGATACGTATACAGTGTGGCCCAGATTCGCTTCTCTATACAGGGATCTCGGCTCCTATTATACCTACAGGTTAAATGGGGAAAGTTTTAGAGGAAACTTATTGCATTCGATATCCGGCTTCAGATTTACGATCAATCAATTGTTTTTGGGAATATCGGGGAAAAACCGAAAATGGCGGATTTCGTTTTTGGCCAGTATTTCCAGAACGGTAAATTTGACAGCTGCCAAAATGTGACATTATTCGGACACGTCTTCATCGTTTTTTGTTAACCAGCAACCCGCCTCAACTTTCATTTTTCTTATGGCCGCCATATTGGATTTTTCAATTTTTGGGAAGAGCCTAAAATTTCCAGTCTAGTGATATCTCACAAGTGCATTAAAGATTTTAGTATCATCGAAATATTACGCTTCGTAAAGTTAGGTTTCAGTTTTCGGTAATGTTAGCTCTCAATGCGTTGCTAAGGAGGCAGTGATTTATCTGGATCTGGAAATTGGATTTTGACTTTAACGTTAAGTTAAATAGTTGAAAGTATCAAAGCTGTGTTTTAATAAGTAGTAGGTGCGCTTTTATCCCAATAAAATCGTAAATCTGACACATAAATTGTCAAAACCTATAGAAAATGGCCGGCATTCCGTATTCAAATGAAGAAAAGGTTGACATGTCAGCTCTGTACTTTAAATCATACAGAAACGCCGACGTTACCTCAGCAAGGTATTTGGAGATGTATCCCGAACGACGGCAGCCTCATAAAACCCAATTAAGGAAAATCGTAGTTAATTTAATTAACCATTGCGCCTTCGAACAACCTAGAAGCGGATACAATAATAACAATGAAAATCGAGACAGAAACATTTTACAAGCTATCAACGAAAACCCTAGTGCATCGGTAAGAACTGTAGAACAGGAAACTAATGTGCCAAAATCAACAGTACAGAGAGTTTTAAAAAAGAATAAGTACCATCCATACAAACCCATAATAGTATAAGGACCTAAGGAAACTAATTTTCCAAGACGACTACAGTTCTGTGAGTGGTATACTGGTGAGTGAGTGGTATTTGGAAGTAACGTTTGGTGTGGGATCATTGGTAAGTTAATCTAACCAATCTTTTTTAAATAGGCACCAAATGATGGTCAAATAATAATCTTTTTTTTTTCGTTTAGTTTTTTAATGATATTAAAAGAGTATAATCTAATAAAAATAAGTAAAACGTTCTACTCTAGTCAGTCAACTTACTTTTTTGATATTATATTACATTTTTATTCAATCATTTTGTATTGTAGTTTCGAAGAACCTTTAAAAATAGAATTGGTTCTATACATTTATTAACACTTTATCTAAATTTTCTGCAGATTTAGCTATTTCTCTAAAATTATTTTGATTGTCTAAGAATGAACATTTTGGTATGCATATAAGATAGCAAAACAAAACGGCCGCCTAATAAAATATTTAAAAAATCAGCCTAAAAGAACTACTTATTAGATTAATTTCCAATTTTATGCAAGCATTAAGTGTAATATAGAGATAAACGAATTCAAGATAGAGGAACAAAATGGCGGTCAAAAATTGTTGAAACAGTCAACGTAAAAAAATCTGATTCACTGGTACGAAGTAAACACAAAATGGCGGTGTGGGTCAACGTAAAAACTTCTTGTTGAATTTTTTAAAATTATGTCCAAAAATCAAGTGTGACATAGGTAGAAACTGGAAAAATATTGGCAGGGATCTAATATGTCGGGTTGGAACAAAATGGCGCCCAATAAATATGTTTGAAACCACAGTATGTATATGTTACTAAAAGACTATGTGGGGAATTAAATTGGGTTTCATTTCACTATTCGTAATAAAAAGAAATATTCATAACAAGGAAAGTTCCGGGTAAAAAAAATTTTCCTATTTTTTTTGCACGTTTTGGTTAATTAAAAAATCCAGTGGAAATTTCATAATATAAAATATGCAATAGGTGTTGCTCCCAATGTACACGTGTATGTATTAAAAACGTAGGAGGAAGTATGTTCTATTTCCTATTCTATCGGCTGTTAAAAACTGACATATCGCAATCGGAGCAATTAAAATTCCCCCTTGTCAGTTTTTAAAATAGACGAAAAGGCAATTTAAAATCTCGAAAGAAACAAAAATAAACATAAGTCTTACCTATTATAAAACAACTACTTAATTGCCCACTGGTTCGTACTATACCTAAAAATATAAATATGCATATTTGACTGACAATCCATCATCTTTCATTGCCATATGGCGTAGATCCTTGATGTAAATATACTTTTTTCAGCGTCATAGTTAAAATCCAAACGTGGGCCAATCGAATTAAAGAAAATGTAATGATAGTTTACTGGTAGTAAATGTCAAAAAAATTCGTCTTTCGAAGCTTGTTGTAGTAAAATCTATGTAAAGGGGATGACTTCGTCGTCTATATCTCGCTATAACATCGATGGCTAAAAGTTCTGCCAAAAAACTCAGCCTAGCCGATAAATACTAAACGAGTTTGTCAAATTAAAAGTCACGAGCAAACTGAATGTCGCACAAAATGTAAAACATGTTATAAATTTTATTCACCTAATTGGCAAAAAATAAACTGTACATCTCGAATACACATTTTACTTGACCGTTGGCAGCATGTTTTAAAATTTTTAATCGAACTTTATTATAATATATGTATATAACAGTGGCACAAACCGCTTCGACTTTGCTGGAGGTGCTATGTTTAGTTTACGATTTTCCTACTACGTTGCCATGACAACGCGTACGCGATGACGTCGACCGCATGGAAGAATAATGTTAACCAGCGCCATACAACGCTCTCGGTGAATTGCTAACGCAGTACACTACACCCAGGTGTCGTTCAGTTTGGGGTGGTTGTTTACTTTTATTTTCGAGGATTTCGCTGCAACCGGTTAGTTCCTTTGAAGTTTACCTGACTGTTTTGTGTTATATTTATTTATGGTGTTGTTACAACTTTATTTGGTGTCGGGTTTATTAATTTACATTATTGATGAATCAGATCACGGATGTGGTTTGCATTTTGTTGGAAACTCTATTTAATCGATGGAAGGAACAAGATCAGAGTTTTAATCGTCATTCTGGGTTTCGGAGTACAAATGGTTATGTAGTAGTCAAATGTTACAAAAATTGTTTTGCTGGCCTTGTTTATTAGTTTGCAATAAATATTCAGTGTGAAATAAGGAAGGATTTGCAGGTATGTTAAATATATGAAGGTCTTTACATCAACATGAAGACTGGGCGGAGCATTTAAAATGCGAATTAATGCTAAAAACATTTGTAAAAAATCAAAGCACTATAGCTGACACTTTAAAAAAAAATGTTAAACTATATAAAATACATTTTAACGAAAACGTCCAATTGAATAGACTATTTATGTGCTTGGTAATTGACGCAGTTTTGTACCTTGGAAAACAAGGGGTAGTCTTTCGCGGGTATGATGAGAGCAGCGAGTCAATAAATAGCGGGAATTTTAAAAAGCTTTTAGGTTTATTAATATCGAGATGTTCCCAAGAACTAAAAGATCATTACAAAAAAAAATTAAAATGTTTTTACTGGTGACTCGAATACTATTCAAAACAAAATAATTAATTATTAATTGAATTTAATTGAATGCATTTCTGATTATTGAAATGATCATATAAAAAATGAAATAATGAACACACAGTTTTTTTTCTGTACAGGTGGATGACACCACCGATATTACGCAAATCGCCCAGTGCTCCATAATTTTAAGGTATGTTAATTCAGAAGGATCATTAGTCGAGAAATTCTTAGGATTTTATAATGTCAGCTCCGATAGGAGAAATTATATTCTCTATTGAATCAAATTTTGGACCAATTTGACTATAAACATAAACTAATAGCGCAATGTTATGATGGCGCAAGTGTGATGTCTGGCCATCTAAATGGCCTTCAAAAAAAAAGCGCCGCAGGCTGTATTTGTCCTGATGCAGCAAAGTTTAAAAATATTTCTAAAAGTCGATTTTTTTTACAAGCCTTAGTTGTATTCCCTCATTTTTCATCACTCTCAGCCAAACGAACGTATGCTCATACATCTGCATATACCAACAATTACAGAAACTCGTTGGTCTTCAAGTTCGAAGTTAGTAAATGTGATTGTTCAAGTTGCGTTCTTCAAACAAAATCGTTTAACATTCATTTTTGCATATCCAATATAAAACGCTGGCGTGAGGCGCTCTGTATCTTTTTTTACAGAATGAACATTTTTTTTAATACCATGTTTGATAAAGCAAATTCTATTACAGAAATAAATCATTACAAACGTGAGCTTGCTAAGCTTTCACCTGAAGAAATTAGGGCTAAGTATAGAACCTTTTTTATGAAATATTGGACCATATTTTAATGGAAATGACACTAAGCTTTCAAGACTCTGAAAAACTTACATTTTTATGTTTGGCAGATTCTGCTAAATTTTCCGAATATAGTTTAAATTTTCCGACTCCCGTTGGAAAATTTGTTACAGTTATAGGGGGAAATATTTTCAAAAAGTCAACGACTTAAAAATGAGCTTGGTCTTATTTTTGCCAATGACAGTAATTGGAATATATCGCTGCAAGAGCAAGTGAAAAAAAAATTAATGAAAATAAAGATATTTTAACCAAAGCATATAAAGTGTTTTCTCTTATTTTGTTTCACAATACCGTCGACAAGTGCTTGAGTGGAAAGAAGTTTTTCTTGCCTCAGACGTGTAAAAACTAAGAAATACAAAATCTCAAAAAAGACTTACTTCTCTAGGCAATTTTTCAATTCAAAAGGAAAATCTGGAGGAGATTAGGGTAACTCATCCATTTTATGAGGATAGGAGAATTGATTTAGTATACAAAATTTAGGTAAGTCGTAAAGAAATATTCTACCCCTTCCGCATATAAAAAAAAATTCTGGAAAAAAATTATTGCGATATTTTCTTGCTTCATTTTCACTGCACTTATTTTTTCACCCGCGAGCCGCCACTGAAATAAACCTCACTTAAATGGAATAGGTGATGAAGAAACAGCTCGCTAGGGTTCCAAGCTAGACCAAGGTAGTGAAAGCAGCAGTAGTTTAACCTCCTTGTCTTTCTTTGTTGTAAGAACATGTCAAGATAAGGAGAAAGAACTATACAAGCATTTTTGTCACAAATTGAGGTGTCAATACAATCAAAATTTTAAAAGCTTTTGAATCAATGGTTGGGCCAATATTCACAACGAGCCTATATTGTGTGCAGCTTTGACAACGAAAGATGAAAGTAGTGTTCTTCAAAAAAGTGTTGATACTTCGCACGCCTGAATACCGGGCAAAGATCGTAATTTAATTAAAAAAATGTGTAAAGATGAATGTAATGCTAGAGTTACCAGTTCTGTTACAGACAACGCAGCAAATATGAACTAAAAAATTGGGGAAGCACTGGATTAGGGTGTTTTACTTATATATTGAATTTGCTTCCAAGGATCTACAGATGAGACATGTGAAAGATTATGTAGTGTAAATTTTAAAATACTTTGGAAATACCCATTTGTCTTGGTACAAACAAAAGAGAGGAAAAAAGTTAATATTACCACAAGATGTTCGATTAAATACAGTTCCTGATTGCTTGGAAATGTATGTCAGTGAGTGGCCAAAACTGTTGCAAACTTGTAAAGAACACAAAGATGAAACTGATTCAGTGGTTTTTCAAAAAGTATCGAATATTAATATTAAACGAATGCCTGAAGATTTTTTAAAACCTCTTTTTCTGTCAAAATACAAGAGTTCCAACCACACTACACCACAACTTGTTACGTTCTGGGCGCGCGTTTCGCTAACCAAGTTAGCATTATCAGCAGATGATATAAACTAAAGTAACTTATCCTAACCGAGACTATTTGTAGGTAAATGTGGTCACACTTGGTTGCACCCGACTGCACCGTTGTCAAGTAAACAATAGAGGGGACTATAGGAAATAGGCCCTCTGTCTTTATTTAGTGCTTTCTCACCACATATAACTATTTCTATACTCTCAAATGCATCCAATAATCTATTATTAGATACATTTTTAATCAACTTGAGATTATAATATCTTTTGATGTAAGCTCATTGTTTCCTAGTGTACCCATACCACTAGCTTTAGAGTACCTAAAGGAACTACTTGAAATCAATAATTTGAAGAAAGAAATTATTGATGAATATTTACTTCTCACAAAATTATGTATGAATCAAAATTTGTTTATGGGCAGATTAGAAACCCAATTCAAAAAAGAACTCAATTTCCCAAGGGTGTGGTATAGATACTACGTATCTTGATATATTTGATATTTTTGATACTAAAACAGAAAATTTGGACACTTTCTTAGAAACATTAAACAATAAATATCCTTCCATTAATTTTACGTACGAAAAGGAGAACAATGGGCAATTACCTTTTCTCGAGACGTTAGTTATTAGGAATAACGATAAATTAGAATTTGATATTTATAGGAAATTTACTAATACTGATAGGTATATAACATCCGATTCTTTTGATTGCCGTCAACACAAAATGGCAGCATTTCATTTCTTAACTCACAGATTAGTCAATTTTCCATTAAGTAAAGAACGTTTTAACAATGAAATGAATCGGATTAAAAATATAGCTAAAAGTAATGGATATAATGACAATTTTGTACATAAATTAGTAAATAGACATAAGCATAAGAAAATATTAAAAGATGCCGCTACTCGTCAAGCACCTCAGGCTTCCATATGATTCTAGATATACGAGAGGTCTAGAAAAGGTATTTAAAAACGTAGGTTTTAGGGTAGCCTACAAAACGGAGAATAGTTTGAAAAATCTCCTTGGAAGCCCCAAAGACAAAGTCGACTTGAGGGAGAGGAGTGGCATCTATGAAATTAGCTGTAATGACTGCGATCTAAAATATGTTGGGCAAACTAAATGCTCCATAAACATTCTTTTTAAAGAACACATGGCACATTTAAGATACGGAAGAACAGAAGAAAAGTCCAGCGTTGCCCAACATGCTTTGGAAAACAATCACCGAATAGGAATAAATAATCTTAAGTTGATTAAAAATGTATCTAATAATAGATTATTGGATGTATTTGAGAGTATAGAAATAGTTAAATGTGGTAAGAAAGCACGAAATAAAGACAGCGGTGTAGTCGGGTGCAACCAAGTGTGACCACATTTACCTATAAATAGTCTCTGTTAGGATAAGTTACTTTAGTTTATATCATCTGCTGATGATGCTAACTTGGTTAGCGAAACGCGCGTCCAGAACGTAACAAGTTGTGGTGTAGTCTGGTTATAACTCTTGCATTTTGATCTATCTTCCACCACAGGTTCCAGTTTTAGGACTTCTTTTTCTGTGTCACTGAATATGGTTCAGCAAAAAGGTGCCTCTTTGTCTTATGCAGTTGAGGTATGGAAAAAACTTATTGCTATTTTGATGTCAAAAATTAGGTCATAAATTTGCATCAATATCAGCTCTTCAAAATAAGATATAATCAACCTTTAACACCTTTTCGTTTTACTGGATCCTATCAAAAATAAAAATGAATAGCATCTATCAAGCGAGGAAAACACCTGCTTTAGATATTTTATTGCTGGTAAACATTTCCCCAACACAGGATTATTACAATTAATATTGAAGTTAGACCCCTTTTCCAAATATTTAATTAGTTTCAGTTTCATTTCATTGAAATCATTTTCAAAAGGTTATTTTAGTAAATAGACATTTAATCAATAAAGAAGGCAGGTTATACGGAGAATTTTGCAAAATTATAATTTTTTATAAAAAATCGTTTGATTGTGATTATGATTTTAATCAGTAATTTTAACAAGATGATTTAAATCATCTTAACCTCAACTGCTTTGAAGCAAAGTGATATAAACTAAGTAATTTACTCTTTTCACACAAAGAGCAAAGCAGGTTCAAAAACTTCAATGCTTTTTCTACAACTTTCTAGTTTACTGAACCATTTTTTACAAAATCAAAAAAATCTCAGGAGTATCTAATTGCCTCAGATAAAAACGTACGTACTTGAGTGCCTCAGTCAAAGGTAAACAAGTATTTATTTAAATAAATTGATTTCATTTTAGGGTCTCAAAAGCAATTCATTGGGTATTTTTTGATTGGGTTCTTTAATTTAATAAGATGTTCGTAAGAAAATTTGATTTCATAGTTCTATGTATATTCGTTTGAATCAGGAGCTTGTCGAACATTTTTTGGATCATACTTATCCGATTGACTTCAAATGTTGGTAAACAATTAAGAGTCATATGGGCATAACCTGGTAACATTTTGGTAAAAATCCAACATGGCGGAACAAAATGACGGCTTAGTGAAATGTAAAAAAATTATTACTAAGAAAGTGCTTACAAAAATTTAGTATTATCGAGAATCAGCTGGTAAAATTTTGATATAAATCCAACATGACAACAAACATGATAACGGCTTAATAAAATATTTAAAAATTCAGCCTGAAAAAACTACTTAATGAACTGATTTCAAATTGTGTGCCATAACTAATTGTAGTATAGAGATGAACTAGTAAAACTGTGGTACTAATTCAAGATGGTGGAACAAAATGGCGGTCAAATAAAATTTTTGTAATCTGAAAAAATCACCTTTTCACTGTTTTAACAAGTCGGTCGGTCCGTCTCTCTCATCAGATTGACTTCAAAGTATTATGTAGGAATCAACTGGTAAAATTTTCGTACAAATACAAGATGGCAGAACAACATGGCGGCTTAATAAAATAATTAGAAATTTAGCCTGAAAAGACTACTTAATGAACGGATTTGAAATTGTGTGCCATAACTAATTGTAGTATAGAGATGAACTAGTAAAACTGTGGTACTAATTCAAGATGGCGGAACAAATTGGCGGCCAAATAAAATTTTCGTAATCTTAAACATATTCTATCGACCAATGTTTACGATAAAACAAGAAGTGGGGATGGCCCATGCCCAAGCCGTGGCCATTTGTTGACGAATGCCAGTGACGGCGTGAGTTTTCACTTCCCGCATAAGGAAATATCATTAATCGTGAAAAAATTATCGTTCTGGGTTTTGACAGATTCTCATTTTTTTCCATTACTGTCGGTCGGTCTGTTTCGGTATATCTAAAAAATCCACTTACTCGATTAACTTTAATTTTATTTAATTTTTCACAAAAATTACGTCTGATATAAAAAAAAACTGATAAAGTATTGGTATGAATTTATTATGGCGAAACAAAATGACGACCTGTTAAAATATTTGATGTACGAAAATGAAGAAATAGGCCATGTTTTATTAGCGTTGACAAAAAGAAGGATTCTTACCTATTCCATAATGAGACAAATAGGTATTTTTACAAACTTCAAAGAGATAATCGTTCTCTACTTCACTATCTAAAATCAAACCATTAAATTAGGTAAGTTTAAAAGGAAATTAGTTATTTCTATATTATTAAACTTTATTTTTTAGTTATTTTTGCCTTATGTCACTATCATTTTGTAATTGTGACATTTAGAAAAATGTTGTTCAGTTGTTGAAAATGTCATCTTAAACGTGGAACTGTCAAGTTAGACCTTGTCTAAAGTTAAACCTCTTTAGTGAATACGTGTTTTAGAGTTTTAAACTAAAATCAACGCTTTTAACGCGCTTTTAGTGGCTTCCTATTCGTCTGATTGTATGTTTGAATGTCTGGTTCAAATCTTGTAATGGATTTTTCAGCACTTCCATTACCAATTATTTTCAAATTTGACATGCATATGCTTTCGGATATAAAAAATCCGAATTATTTTAGTCAACGTTTAGAAATACAAAATGGCTGCGCCAATACGGCCGACGAATTTAGTTACTTGTGTAGCCAAAACTGAAAATCAGTTTAAAAGTGTCAGCATTTAAAAATTCAAAATAGCGGTGTCAAAATGACAATGTCAACAGGTGGGACGGATGATCTTAACATTTGTGGGAAGAATGCAAAATAAAAATCAAAATGGTGGCGCCAATATAGCGAACGAATTTTGTCATTTGTACAGATTCGGCTGAAATATCAGTATCTAGAAGTATTTAAGAATAAAAAATATGACATTTTAGTCAATATTTGAGAATTAAAAATGGCGGCACCACCATAGCAGACTAATTTTAAAATTTTTGCAGATTTGATTAAAATTCGGCATTTAGGGGTACCTAAGACTGCACATCATGAATTTTTGTCAACATTTTAAAAATTCAAGATTGTAATGCCAACATTTTTTTAATTTTAACATTTGTGTAGATTTGGCAGAAAGAAAGTAGGAATCTGGGGGTATTTGAAAATATATATCATACATTTTTAGTAAATATTTAAAACATGAGAGTAGGAATGCCTAGAATGCGAACGAATTTTAATATTTATACAGATTTGATTAAAAATCGATATTAAGTGTGCAATTTATAAATTTTTAGTAAATATCTTCAAAATGGGGATGTCACCAATCAATCAATCAATCCGATAAGTACTTTTTCAGGTATTTTTAAACATTTAATTAGACCACCGTTTTGTTCCCCCATTTTGAATTTGTCTCAACATTTTTACCAGTTCATCCCTAAATAATATTTGATTTTTGAGCAAAATTTGAACATAATCGATGTAGTAGTTTTCTGCATTGACACACAATATTTTATTAGGCCGCCATTTTGGATTTGTAGTAAAACTTATCAGTTGATGGTCATGTCAAACCTAATTTTTCTGCAAAATTTGGATAAAATGAATAAGCAGTTTTTTAGTAATATTCTTTTAACATTTCAATAAACCGCCGTTTTGTTCAGCCATATTGGATTTTTACCAAAATACCATTACTATTACCACGTCACCATCACATGACCTTTAATTTTTAACCAAAACTTGAAGTAAATAGGACAAACAGTTCTTGAACTTTGTCCCGGACAGACATACAGACTAACCGACTGAGAAAACATGTTTTTTTGTAACTAGAATACTTTCCTCTTGCGAGGAAAGTAAAAAAAAGCGAGCGCCATTAGATGAGAATAGAATAGCCAATTGTCATTGTTTTTCCATGTTAATAGCTAAAATTTAAAATATAAAAGATTTTTTTTAATTTTCAATATTCCAAATCTTAAATTCTAACTAGTTTAGAACATGTTTACGAACACATTTTTACTTTTAATACCCAAAGAATCACCATTTAATTAATTTCTTTTACCTGACAACATTTATATAAAAAATTGGCCCAACTCAAGTGAAAATTAAAAAAAGGCGCGATTTTCGAAACCGCAGTTGGTTTTTTTGAGCGTGAGACGCCCTTCGACTATTTTAATATAGTATAGATATATACTATAATTATTTTAATTCTCTGATAGGAAAAACTATTGTAATTGGCAAAAAATCACCTATATCATTGTATCATTTTGCTTCTGAAGATTCTCATATGACCCCCGACGAAATAAACGTTCTATTATACTGAACCGGATTGGTCAATAGGCCATGTGACCCAAAATAAGTGAATGAGGTATCTTCCATTAGACATGTCTCCTGGAAAAGGAAATCTTGCTGTTTACTTAGTGATTAAAAGACAAGTCCAAACTTAAACGGTCATTTCTTTACAAACTCACATTGCCGCACCATAGTTAGGTCAAATAAAGCTCCTAGTTTCGCAATGTCCAAGATAAAGTAAATAAAACTTATTTATTAAATATTTAAAAAATTAATGTTCTTCTAATGTCACCGCACGTTTAGAACCGCACGTTTAGAACGCTGCTTCTTGAAATAAGGCAACATATAATTAGAAGATTTGAACCATATCAACAGATACAACACAATAATACATTAAAACACATGCAGTAGTGACGCTAAAAATATTTTTTTATCAAATTAATTTCTTTAATGTTAAAATTTATTGTAGTTCCACGACTCGTTATTGGTTTTGTGGCTAATGTTTACTGTAGACTATGATACTTTTTTACTATAAGGATCCCTTGTCAATGATGGTGGGATGGTCTAATACAACAGTGGGATGGTCTAATACGTGGAGTTGTCGATCGGGTTTGCCAGAGCTAACTAAAACTCTTGTTACTGGTAAAATCTGATCTGAGACTTTGGGTATTTTAGTTTGTATTTTACTATTTTGCATTGAAAGTAATTTCTTTATACTGCTTAGAAACTAATACTGGAAATACATTACTATTCTTTGTATGAAAATTTTATTACATCACGTTTAAACATATTCACCGTAATATAAATTGGTATAAACATTGGTGTTCCTGGCTAGGCTTGGCATCGTCGTACGATCGACCTTATACTGTGACGTAATTTTGGCAGTGGCTAAATATGTAAATAATGAACTCTATTTTTATTCTTCCTCTAAGCTTAAAAACAATTCATCAGATTGACTTCAAATTTTAGTCAAAAATTAAGGGTCATATGGGGATGACCTGGTAATATTTTGGTAAAAATCCAATGTGTAGGAACAAAATGGCGGCCTAGTGAAACGTTATAAAATGATTACTAAAAAAACTAGTTGTCCAATTTATCTCAAATTTTGCAAAAAAGTGTTACATAAGAATGAACTGGTAACATTTTGGTATAAATTTACGATATTAAAACAAAATGGCGGCCTAATAAAATATTTAAAAAATCAGTGTAAAAAATACATTTTGCTTAATTCCAAATTTTGAATTGAATTTTGAGAAAAATTAAATAAGATAGAAAGATAAACTTGTGTGAATTCAACATGACGTAACAAAATCGCGGTGTGTGTCAATGTAAAATCTACTTATTGAATTTGTAAAATCAAGTGTCCATAGGTAGAAAGTGGTAAAATATTGGTAGGGATCCAAAATATTGGAACAAAATGGCGTCGAATAAAAATGGTTGAACAATTAAACAACTGGAGGCAAACTTTGGATAACACAGGTTTTTGGCTTCTTAATATTAAACAATTACTATGTACATTATTTTAACTTGATGGGTCCACGGTTGGGTTCAGACGCCGCTTATTTTTGTAACGAAGAATCTATCTTAAAATGAGGGTTCAAGCAGGCCGGTATCCGGTACTTCTTATACAGGGTGATTCATGAGGAAATGTCAATACTTCAGGTACGTATTCAGGACCAAAATATAAACATAAAAGTCTACATAAATAAGTGTCCGCAAGGCCTTAGTTCTCGAGATACGGGGTGTTAAAGTTTTTATTTAATTTTCCTATTTTTTTAAATAAAACCTATGATAATGTAAATAATGGAGTGAAAATTGATATACGGGGGTTTTTTGGTATGACAAATTCGAATCTAATATTAGTATTGCTCTTACGTGTAGGAGGCGCCACCTACATGTCTTTCTACTTCTTCGAACAATCACAACTTTTTGGTACAGTCTTGTATTACATTTTTGAGCAAAACAAATTATTCCCTTGCCATTTCTACTTCAAAAAGGTATACCTGTTAAAAGTGGATACGAGCAACCGTTTTCGAGATATTTGGATTTAAAACAGTTTCGGCGCATGTGATTTTTTTTATCAAATTCACATAAACTATGCATGTATTGTAAAAAATAGAAGTGTGCCTTGCCTGACAGAACAACTGCTGGTTGGTGTGCTCATCGTTTTTCCTCTTACTTATTAATAGTAATGTCAATTAGTAATAAGATCAAATTTTGTCACTGTCAATTTCTGTTCATAACTTTTATTATCTGACAATAATCATTTAAGAAACTTTAGATCTAAATACCTCATTATGCCTGTGATATTCTCGCATCGTGAATATGCAGATATGATATTTTCTATGGCTTCTGCAATGGGGTCGCAATTCAAGCAGTCGCGGAGTATCAGCGACGTTTTCCAGATAGAAGGGTGCCAGATAGAAGAGTTTTTCAACAAGTTTTCACTACTGCTGGAGAATCTGGGATGTTTCCAAGTGCGAAAATTGTATCTGAAAGGGAATCGGGACCCAACGTTGAAGTAGAAGAGGCTATACTCAATGTCGTCGAAAATGATCCAAGCATAAGCACTAGGCGGATTACAGACACTTATCAAATTACACAATCGTCTGCTTGGAGAAATCTTCACATTAATTGTTTATACCCATTTCATTTACAACGGGTTCAACATTTGCAGGAGGGTGATTTTGAGTTGAGAACGCAATTCTGTAACTGGATTAATGAAGATAAATGGTTGTATAGGTATGTTTTGTTCACTGATGAAGCACAGTTCACGCGTGATGGTATAAATAATCTTCACAATGAACACCGGTGGTCCTATGAAAATCCTCACGCTACAGTAGAACATAATTTCCAACATAAATTTAGCATTAATGTGTGGTGTGGAATGTTAAATGGTCATTTAATTGGTCCATTTATAATCGACGGTAGTCTTACAGGAGAAAAATATTTAAACTTTCTTGAAAATCACTTGCGAAATCTATTAGATGTTCCCCTTAATGTAAGACAAAACATGTATTTGCACCATGATGGAGCCCCTGCACACTACAGTTTACTTGTAAGAGATTTTTTAAACCAAAACTTTCCAAACCGATGGATTGGTCGGGGAGGTCCGTTTAATTGGCCACCTAGATCGCCAGATCTTAATCCTTTGGATTATTGTCTTTGGGGATGGTTCAAATCACTGGTATATTTCACTAAACTAAATACAACAGAAGCATTATTGGATCGGATAACAAACGCAGCACAAGAACTAAGAAATGCGCCCGAATGTATCCACAGAGCAACCGGAGCTATACACCATAGAGCTGACCTGTGCTTAGAAGCAAATGGTGGAATTTTTGAAAATTATAAAACGTAACCTAGATTTTATTAAAAACAACTTAATAATAACAATTTTAATAAAAATTAAATACCTTTTGTTTAGTTTATGTCTGAGGCACTGAATACACACCTCAAAAAAATGTGTTAGTCTTTCATTTCAAAGCTTTTGTGCCAAGATGCGTTTAAATTTGGATAAAATAACAAACTTTCAAAATTTTGGGATAAAAAATTACATGCGCCGAAACTGTTTTAAATCCAAATATCTCGAAAACGGTTGCTCGTATCCACTTTTAACAGGTATACAGTAGAAAGACATGTAGGTCACGACCCCTACAAGTAAGAGCAATACTAATATTAGATTCGAATTTGTCATACCAAAAAAACCCCGTATATCATTTTTCACTCCATTATTTACATTATCATAGATTTTATTTAAAAAATAGGGAAATTAAATAAAAACTTTAACACCCTGTATCTCGAGAACTAAGGCCTTGCGGACACTTATTTATATAGACTTTTATGTTAATTTTTTGGTCCTGAATATGTACCTGAAGTATTGACATTTCCTCATGAATCACCCTGTATATATTCGTGATTTTTTTTCGGCTTTTGTTCCAGTTGTTAATTTAGTAATTTTTTATTGAGCCCAGAAAATCAATCGTCATTGACACCCTCCTTGTTTGGTGCTCAACACCTTCTACACGGTATTAGTTTGAGTTTTCTAATGTTATTATACTTTCGTGTCTATTAAAAAATAAGCCTTAGTATATTTAACCAAAATCGCGACCCTATTATCGAAAATACAAACTTCTAAAAGACCCAAAGTAGACAGGGTTTATGGGAGAAGTTTTTCGATTTCCAGTGTTCGGAAGATTATTCGGAATATCGCTAAAGCTAATGTAGCAGAAAAGCGGATATCATTTACTGTTCGATGCAGATTCCACGCTACAGAGATTATTTTTACGACTTAGATTCGATGCATCTTTAAGTTAACAAACCAGTGACCCGGAAAGGATAGTTTTTTTTTTTAGTTGCTTTTGGCAGTGCAAGGATATCTGTTTAAAAAATCGTTAAATTTAAATAATGGTTTGGTAACAATTTTAAATAAATGGTATAAACTGCAATTTATTTTAATTTAAGAGAAGGATTGCCTCTTACTGATTTTTAATAATAATTTAGTACATAGTTCGCGATTGGTACGACCAAGGTTTGGTTGCTAAAATACCTTTCAACGCTTTTTAAATTAACCATGGTACACAGCACGACAGAAAGAATTGAAATAATCGAAATATTTTTCGGAAATAATAATAAATAAATAAATAATAAAGTGCGCTAATAGAGAGAACAACAACGTGCGTCGAAGCTATGTTCTGGAACTTGTGGGTAAATTTCGGGAAACTGGATCAGTGGCCAATAAAAAACGCAACATTAAAAATCTCATAAGAAACGAGGAAACGGCAGCGATGGTTTTAGGGCAAGTTTATCAAGATCCTACGTTAAGTACCCGCCAATTGGAACTGTATCTGGTGTTATTTTCTGATTCTGATTCTTAAAACCCATAGTTTTCGTCGGTACAAAATACACATTGTGCAAGAACTTAATGAGGACGATTTTGATCGACGGTTACAATATTGTGAAGTTAAAAGTGAACGAATTATAAACAATGAAAACCTTTTATTCAACACTGGTAAATCGTCATAACTGCCGATATTGATCCGATTCTAATCCCAGAATTTTATCATGAGGTACACAACCCAACACCCACAAAACCGCTAGATTTATCACCTCTGGATTTCTTTCTATGGGGTCACTTAAAAAGCAAAATCTATGCGACTCAACCGACTTCATTCCAAAATTTGCAACAAAGAATTGTAAATGAGTGTCTTCAAATTACTCCTCGAAGATTGCATAATGTGCGGCATCGTTTTGAACAAAACCTCTATTACTGTATTGAGCGTGAAGGTGGAAATTTTCAACAGTGACAAGTACATTCTCGTTATTTATTATTGTGCAGTTTTTTTAGACTCAAGTTTTTAAAACCCCCCCAAGTATTTTTAGAAATACTCTTTCGGTGGTAAGAATTGATACGTCAATGTTTGACTGTCTACAGTGCGTTGATATAGTCGGCGTTAAGGTTCTTTTAAATAACGTAGTTTTTTACATCTTCGGCATATATACCTCCAAGTGCGTCTGCAGAAATGTATGAATTCTTTTTTGAAATATTCTCTTCACTACCATACTTTTTAAACAATAAACTCATAATACTTGGTGATTTTAATTTACCCGACTATAGTGATTTTGTAAATACGTTGCAGGGTAGTAGTAAAACTTTATCGTTGATTAATTTTTTGAATTTTGCCAACCTCAATCAAATTAATCTGGTTAAAAATACCTATTATAAACTTCTTGACCTTGTGCTCACTAATAATGTTGGGCATGTTTGTGGGGCTATGGATATCTTAACTCCTGAAGATAATTATCATCCCGCCATAGTGGCATCGTTTAATATACGCCGCGAGTCAAAAAATAACAAACTGAAAAACAATTTAAATTTTTACAATTTTAGAAAAGCAAACCTAGTAAATCTTTATCAGAACCTCTCATATATTAATTGGGAATTTCTTGCTGAATATACTGACCCCAATAAAGCTTGTGCACAATTTTACGAAGTTATTTATCAAACGCTGAATATCCACGTTCCACTGACAAAGAAAAGAAATCAAAATTATCCGCCGTGGTTTTCAAGTCATATTATAAAAAATATTAAAGCTAAACACAAACATTGGAGAAAATACAAAAAAAACAAAAAGTCTTGTCGAATTAGAAAAATTTAAAGATTTACGTAGAATCATCAAACATGATATAAATAATTCCTACAGAATATACTGTACAAATATGGAAAACAATATTAAAAATGATTCTAAACAATTCTGGCGTTTTGTTAATAACAAAAGAAACTCACATAATTTGCCAAATGTTATGTCTTATAATAACTCTATCCTTGGGAATCCCCAGCATATAGCAGATGGTTTTGCATCTTTTTTCCAAGACTCCTATGTTGCATCATCTTCTAAGGAGGATGTCGCAACTGACAATTATCCTTATCAAAAGTCACTTGACGTTGGCGTGATTACCGAAGATGAGGTTTTAATTAGCTTAAAAAGAATTAAACCTAAGGCTACTATAGGGCCGGATAAAATACCTGCGTTTCTCTTAAGGGACTGTGCTTCTATTTTTGCTAGACCACTTTCAATATTATTTAATATATCACTTAATACTTCAATTTTCCCAAACCTATGGAAAATATCACGAATAACTCCTGTCTTTAAAAAAGGAGACAATAATTCTGTCCCAGACTATCGTCCAATAATAATTATAAATAACTTTTCGAAGATATTTGAAATTATTCTGCATGGCTATTTAAACAATTCGGTAAGTATGCATATATCACCCCAGCAGCACGGCTTCATGAAGGGTCGATCTACAGTTTCAAATTTATTTTGTCTCGTTCAAAATCTTACAGAATCTACCGATGCTGGAGATCAAACTGACGTCATTTATACCGATTGCTCAAAAGCTTTCGATCGTCTTGATCATGGCATTTTGTTAAATAAACTAGCTTCCTATGATATTTCAAATAAGTTACTTTTATTTTTTGAGTCTTACTTAAAAAACCGAGTTCAAATCGTTCAATGTCCTGGTCACAACTCCAAAGAATTTGTCGCTACATCTGGTGTGCCACAGGGCACCCACCTAGGGCCTTTGCTTTTTCTTTTATTTCTTAATGACCTTATTTATACTCTAGACGTTGATTATCTTCTTTACGCAGACAATGTCAAGCTATAACTCAAAATTAAAAATTTAAGTGATTGTGTTAAACTACAAAATAACTTTGACAGAATGAACATGTGGTGCGAAGAAAATAAATTGCTTCTAAATGTCTCTAAGTGCAACGTTGTCACTTTCACTAAAAAACTTCGGCCTATAACCTATAATTATACTATAAATGGGCAAATATTAGATAGGTCTGAATCGGTGAATGATTTGGGTGTAGTTCTGGATGCAAGTCTTTCATTTCGTGGCCACGTCTCTAAAGTTGTTGCAGACGTTTTTTGAAATATATTTGTTTTAAACTTGATGGGGTTTATCCTGAAATAGGCTTTCCACATGATCAACTTTTAACTAGGTTCTCAATGGAGAGTCTAGAAATTCGCCGAGATAAAGCTCAACTTATCTTTTTACATAATATAGTTTCTGGGAAAATAGATGGCAACAAAATTTTGCAGTCTCTGAAATTCCAAGTACCCAGACCTACAACGCGTAATTTCTCTACCTTTTTCTTACCCACCCCAAGAACAAATGTGCTAAAATTTTCCCCGCTATTTCAATTGTGTAACAAAAACAATAGTGTACAAAATCAACTTGATATATTTAGTTGCAGCGTGGCCTCGATTAAGCGGCTGATTTTTTGACATATTGTTTTATTTTTTCTATAAACATCTTAAATATTATATTTTACTTATTTAAATTAATTAAAATATGTTTGTACGTAAATTAAGTAGTTTTTCCCATT
Source organism: Kuschelorhynchus macadamiae (assembly GCA_030620095.1). NCBI lineage: Eukaryota > Metazoa > Arthropoda > Insecta > Coleoptera > Curculionidae > Kuschelorhynchus > Kuschelorhynchus macadamiae. The sequence continues at coordinate 77,980 of JAUTXW010000598.1, forward strand.
CACTAATTGGATATATTCTGTAGAATTTGGTAAAATAAAATAAAAATAAAAATAAAATAAATAAAAATAAAACCCTGAAATTAAATAACTCCGTATGCTTGCGTAAGTGACGCAAGAGTTAGAAATGCATTAAATAATAACATCAGTATCCTTATTAATTATTTCTAGACCACTTGCTGGCAAATTTCTTGCTTTAATTGGTCTCCACTAATTTGATGTATTATAACGTAAACTCCGGTGTTATAAGTCACGTTATAAAGATTTGTTACGTAACTGCAATTTTAAGAGTTTGCAATTACGACCCGTAGGCTAGCTTGTACGGTGGTTCGGCTTTGGAGGAGTTCAAAACTTTTCAATCCGTTTCATTTAGTGTATGAAGAAGGAAAGTCAAAAAATATATATAAAATGGAAGGGCGCCAACACACGTAAAAAAAGAGAATCTACATTACGTTCTTCGTACACCCTTTACCCGTGTGTTAGTAACAATGCTGAGACAAACAGTAAAACACAATATACAATTATTATTTCCCTTTATTTCAGATTATACTTGTGAATATTTACCAGTGTTTAAAGGAAATGCAAGAATAATGATGTAATGTGTAATGATATAAATTATATTTATAAATAGAAATAAGTATAAGAATTCGAAAATGAAATTTAAAAATAAAAGGTACGACGAATTTATAAATTTAAGTTAAAAATCTCACCTAGTGGGTAGCAGGTAAGCAGGAGGTGATAACTCAAACTTTGGCCTGGTTGTTAGGCTGTATACTAGAGGCCAAATACTTCAAAACCTCTTCGGTAAAAGTGGATCTTGTTTGTGCCAACGTTCGGTAAGTAGAATACTACTTCAGTTTTCAAAAACTTTTTAAATGGGTCCTGTCGGAATCACAACCCTCGCAAAAAGGTTTTGTTTTTTCTTTTGGCTTCACCCAAAAGTTCTTAATGTGAAAATTATTGGGTTCAAAACTACCACAAAAGTGAAATATAGGCTTTCCCATTTCAATGAAAATGTAATAGTGATAAAATGCAAAGTGGTAAAATGCAATCCATTGTAGCCTAATTGTAAAATTTGTAAAAATTAAAATAAATAAATCTTGCCAAAATAAATTAAAATTGTTAATTACCTGGCTATTATTCGATCACTGTTCAAGACAAATTTTAAAACAGCCTTTGAACAGGATCAGCCACAGTCAAAACTAAATAGAATGAACTCATTCCAAAACGATTTTAGCCAAGAGGTTTATCAAAGAAAAAAAATAAACGATTTTTTAAAGGATAGGCAACTCAGAATACAGTAAATATTTCAATAAATCTTTATATATATTGAATTTAAATATTTATTTTCGAATAATTTATGTTAGATATTTTTTATATTTCCCTCTAATCTTTACGTAAGCCTCGTCCTTAATAATTAACTTTAAAATTTTAGGTTTTTAATAAATAACGAAACTGAAGTGGTCGGACGGAATTATTTGGGTTTTAGGCGTACATGAAAAAGAGATGTTAGACTCGCCGCAGTAAAACGTCAAACTTCATTGGGCACTCCAACGATCTGTCAGTTGAACGTCACCGATCAGCTGTTTTGTTGGACCGCCTAATTACTTGTCATTTGAGTTAACCCAAATTGTAAAACGAAAATAAACAATATGCTTTTTAAACCAAACATTAGAAGGATTACTTAAATAACACAAACCCTTGTTTAATGAATCTCTGACATGTGTTTACAGGAAATCAACAATATAGGGACATTTTTTAAACTATATTTTATCAAAAGGCAAGTATTTAATGAACTGAACGTGATTTTGAAAGGCAATAACGTATTGTTAAACCAAATTGGTGGTATATAAAATGTTTCTAATTTATTTAGCGTTACCAGGCTACAGTGGAGTTATGTGGAAATATCTGGTTTAGTTTGTAATACATCAGCTCATGTCCAACCATGTTTTTTATAATGGACTTGTTTCTGAACAAAAATATATTAAGGTAAAGATAATTGGACAATTATGTGTTAATGAACATCTAATCTTATAAAAATATGGTCCTTTTATATGGTGAGTGTTAAAGAAAGCTTCAACAACCAGACCCTCAGCATCTGTAAAATTAAAACATATATATGACACACCAAGTTGTGCAATTGAATGCAAAAAATCGGAAATTGTATTTTGAAACTATTTAGTCACAAGAACCCCGATTTTTTTTAAATTATAATTTGTCAGGTGTACTCTACACTTTAATAAGAGCGAGATCTACTGTTAGGCAATATTGCAACATTCCGACATGTTCATCCCGGATATCTTTGTTGGTGCTAGCAGATCCGCTTTACCAAATACGCCTAATGAAAAAGCCGACTTACTAAGAAAAGCTCGTTAAATATAATGTTACACTGGACAATAAAAAAAAATTAAGGCACCCAATTAAACACTAAATCCTTAATTTATTACGGTTATCCGATCCGAATCTATTCGTTAACGAGTAAAGTCTGTCAGAACATCCGAAGAGACAATGTTCGCTATGCGGCATCTGTTCAAATTGGGTTAATAATAGAGGTCATTAAGTGGAAATATCCCAAACGCGCATAGCGTACTTCCTTTTATTTTTGCTTCGCTAAAAGGAGAAATATAGTGCTCCTTACGGAAAGCATCGAGAATTAACATTTTCGTGTTTTCTCGGTTGTCAGTATATCAACTAATCGAAATATTATTATGAGGTTTTTTTTATAATAAACACTTCTTTATAACAACTACTAATTACTTATTAAAATATAAAACAACTATGGTAAGTTAACTCTTCTGTTATATGACTAATTCTAATTCGTTGACTCCCCTCTTCTTATACGACTTCAGATTTACTCTCGCTTGAGCTGTGAAAATGTGACATTATTCGGCCCAGTAAGCCTAGGCAATAACAACTCAATATTCCAAGCAGAAGTCCATGCTATCGAATTGTGTGCTAGAATAACAAATAAAACGATAAAAATATTCCCTTAAAGCACTTAAAGCGAGTCATTGTACATCCAAAACAGTTTGGAACTGTCAAAAGGCACTTCTTGGCCTGGGGAGCGACAATAAAGTCGCTCTTATCTGGATACCAGGACATGCAGGTTTGGAGGGAAATGAGTCTGCGAACCTTCTAGCAAAGAAAGGAGCAGAGACAAGATTCGTGGGATCTGAACCAGCTTTAGGAGTTGTCAACGAAACAGCCAAGCGCGCAATTTTGTACTTCCAGGTCTGTCCCATGCAAAGGCATTCTTATGAAGAAAAGGATAACAGAAAGTCTGTTAAATATGAACAGAATTAAGCTCCAAACAGCAATAGGCCTATTATGGTCTAAGATATCACATGCACAGGATGGGGCTTGAAGACGAATCCGAGTGCCGCCTATGTATGAAGGATGACGAGACAGCCAGACATGTGCTATGTGAATGCCCGGCAGCTGCCAGGATCATATTCGGTAGATATATCCTGCTGCTCGAGGACTTGAAGAATACCTCCCCAAATGCAATGATAAGACTCATTGAGGATTTAAAGTTGCTTGGGAAAGTGTAAACATAGGTGAGACCACATGGTCGCAGTGTAGGGTCGGTTTGATCCACTCACTTTTAAACTAACCTAACCTCTCGTCGAAATATCACACTTCGTAAAATTAGGTCTCAATTTTTTCTAAGGAGGCCCATGATTTATTTGTCACAAGATTACATTAATAAGTAATAAATGTATTGAACGCCTTGAATTTTCAATACAACATGAACGTAAATAACGACTTAAAAAATCTAAATGAGCTTTAACTACTTTTTAAGTGGGTAACATTAATTTACAAATCTGCAAAATGACGTGCATTTGCATCGAGGCATTTTTGACAATTGGTGACTGTTTTTCGTACAACCCTGGATAGTGTATTTCCGTTAATATTTCTAAATGTACAAAACTCTTTGTCTCAGGATCAAATTCATAGACCTCATTCTTCGTGTGACCCCAGAGGTAGATATCCATTGGCGAGAGATCACATTATTTAGGAGGTCAAGATATTGGACCATTTAAGGAAATAACTCTTTCGTCAAACTGCTCTATTTAGAAGTTCCTCACTTGAATGGTGTTCTGAGTCGGACATCCATCCTGTTGAAACCAGCCTAATGAGGACTGTTGTCCCAATTAAAAACTCCACAATTCGTAAACCTACTCTCATCGGACCACAAGACATGATTTACAAAATCGGAATGTTCATTACACTTCCTAGTATACCACTCACAGAACCGTAGTTGTCTTGGAAAATCAGTTTCCTTAAGTCTTTGAACTATTATGGGTTTTTATGGATGGTACTTATTCTTTTTTAACACTCTTTGTACCCTTGATTTTGGCAAATAAATTTCCTGTTCTACAGTTCTTACCGATGCATTAGGATTATCGTTGATAGCTTGTAAAATGTTTCTGTCGCAATTTTCATTGTCAATGTTGTATCCGCTTCTAGGTTGTTCCGAGGTTAATTAAATTAACTACGATTTTTCTGAATTGGGTTTTATGAGGCTGCCGTCGTTCGGGGTACATCTCCAAATACCTTACTGAGGTAATGGCGGCGTTTCTGTGTGACTGCAACTACAGCGCTAACATGTCACATTTCTTCGTTTGAATAGGGAATACCGGCCATTTTCAACAGGTCACGATAATCTGTGTGTCAGATTTATGATTTTATTGAGAAAAAAAGCGTACTAATTAAAGCACAACTTTGATACTTTGAATTATTTAACGTTAATGTCAAAGTCCACTTTTGTTACAAATAAATCATGACCTCCTTAAAAAAAATTGAGACCTAACTTTACGAAGTGTGATATTTCGATGATACTCACATCTTTTATGCACCTGTGAAACATAACTAGACTATAAATTTTTCGCACTTTCCAAAAATCGAAAAATTTAATATTGCGGCCATAAGAACAATGAAAGTTGAGGAGAGTTGATATAATTCACAGGTGTGTTACCTTACTCATAATTGGGATATGGATCTGTAGTTAGAGGAAAGAGCTTTGGATCTTTTTTTTTTTTGGAAATAGGTATTACACGAACAGATTTCCAGCTTGTAGGAAAAATGTCCTGGTCATAAAACATTTGGAATAACCTCTTAAGGATAGAGGCCAGTTCAGAAGCGCACTTTTTTAGGAATACGGCCGGCATACCATTAAGGCCAGAGCTTTTTTTGGTATAAACTGTTTTGATAATTCGTCATACCCCCTGAAAGTTAATTTCTTGCATTTTGTATGGCCAAGCTGGTAATATGGAAGCTCAGCTTTTGCAAGTCTATGGAAGCTTTTCTGGAAGAGCAAAGGCATAAACTGCCGCCTCAGTCAATTAATTTTTATTTATTTCAAATGAGACAATCGGCGATTCGTTCCGCGCGTCGCTCAATCGAGGTAAGTGGCTGTATTTCGGAAACCGTTCCCGTGTAGTTCCGCAAAAAAATATCATTACCTGGTCGTAACTCGAATAAGCTGACCAAAAGGATTGGCTATCATTTTGGCCTACCATACTTTGCCTCTTATGCGTGTTTTGAAGACATTTTTGACGTCGAAAATTACCCCATTGTAATGATTTGGTACTTTGTTTTTAGCTTGTAAATTTTCTGAAGTATAGGGTTCTTAGTCTGGCATCGCAGAATTTTGAAAACCAAGGTTTATTAATGGTATACTATGCTTTTTCTAAACTGCTAAAAAACTAAATACTTCAATTGTGACATCATTATTAAAGGCTAAGGCACATAGTTTTAACTATTGAGTAATGTGCCCATGATGAAGAGGCTTTTTATCTGCCAATTCTTCAGAATAAACCAAAATCCATAAAACTTTCATAAATCTTTTTTTTTTCAATGTTCTGCAGACAGAACTCTGGTTTCAACAGTTTTCGATGCTTCTGTAACATCCGGCGGGGTGCCGGAAGTTAACTTTCGATCACTGAAAGAATCTAAAATTTGGTAGTAACAATACCAAAATACCAATTTTTGACTTATAAACTTTGACATATATAACAACAATAATGTCGCTTTCAAATGACAATAATGACACTGAGTATTTTTGATGGATTCTAGAAACACCAAAAAGGTCGTATAAGAAAAATTATAGAAACTACTAGCTACTTAGTTTAGTTTTTGTTTTTTGACACAGTTAACTGATTTGTTTGCTAGTGGTCTGATTATTCTAGATGTAACGTCCGAAGAAGTGGAAGTGTTTGTAAAAAATAGTTGTGTTTATCTATTTAACATAATAATATTTGGTTCAAAGTTTAAAACTATTTCATTAAAATATATTAAACTATACTAGCGAATGACTTCTTTCACGTGTGATGATAATGAAAGGGATATAAAGAAGTACTAAAATCGCCATATTTAAGTATCCCTTTATAGTCCACGTTGTTTGTTGCATTTTCTTTCAATTTTTGTCAACAGGGGCTTGGAGATATTTTGTTTATAAATTATTTTGCGATTTTTTGGAACACCCTGTATACATTTAAAAAAAAATTAAATAATAAATATTTGTTCAAGCTTTTTTTTTGAAAAACTAACCGTTTTTTAAATAAAAAATATATTGTAATATTTAAGGGACGGTTTCATCCTCTTGAAATTTGATTTAAAAAAAAATCCCTTTTTATCGAACCTCTACATCCTGCAATCCACCTGTATGCTAAAATTTAGTTTTTTGCGTCAAGCGATTTTGGCAGAATCGTGATTAATAAGTGCTCCGATTTTTTGAAACACCCTGTATAAATGTTTAAGGAATTTTAAAATATGTAAAATAATCCAATAAAAGACACGAGTTTGAACGTTTTTCCGAAAATCCAACCGTTTTTTAAATAAAAAATGTTGTATATATCATAATTTTGTATGGAGAATTTTTATAGTTCATTAATCATATTATTTTTCTTGAATGAAGTCTACTTTTGACTGAAAATGAATTTTAAAACAATAGTAATAAATATATTTTTTTAGAGTTGTCTTGACGAATTTTTAATAAACATTTCGGCTATTATTAAAGACAGCAGTTTTTTTTCGTGTTTTTTAAGGGAATAAAATATAATTTTAACATAATTTAATTAATAATAGAATTTAAATTTCTCTTTTATTATTGTAGCATGGATCAAGAAAAGTGTAGGCACTAATTCTACTAATTTATAAGAAATATGTCTAAAATAAGTTAGTATTTTAAAAATATGTATCTACATAAAGCAACTGATTGTAGTTTAGAATTCATTGTAGAATCTGTTTTTAAAATAAGTAATAATTGATATTTCTTTTCTTTTCTAGGTAAGTAATCAATAGCAGGTTTAGACTTCATTATTGGTAAGTATGTGAACTCATAACTTAAATATACTAAACCCACGTTTCTCAGACAGGGGCCTCTTTGGGGTCCGTGAGCGGTCCCTTATGGGTCCGCGAGCTAATTACCACAGCGAGAAAATTTTAAAACAAAGAAAATTGATATGAAATACATTTGATTAGTAAAATATAAAATTTTCCCAATGAGTGTGTAAATATTTGTTATAGTGCTACAGCTCACTTTTTACTTCCCTCGTAAAAGGGAAAAAAATCACCCTCCGGGATTTTTTCACATCTTTACGTTTCAGGGTCTCTAAATGCCGAAAAACATGTTTTCTCGATTTCGTCGGTATGTCTGTCTGTTGGCGCATAGCTAAAAACTACTTACCCGATTGAGTTTAAATTGCAAAAATTAAGGGTGCTATGAAGATGCCCTTTTGGTAAAAATCGAGTATGGCGAAACAAAATGGTAGCTTATGAGTTATTAAAAAATATTACTAAAGTTCTATTTATCCTATTTACTTGCTATATAAGAGTAAGTAACTAATAAAATTTTGGTACGAATCCAAGATGGCGAAATAAAATGGCGGCCTAATCAAATATACTTTCATACTTTAGTTTTCCTAAATGCCACATATTATGTTTTATTAATTCCGTCAGTCTGTCTGTCTGTCAGTTCGCTGCATAGCTTAAAAACTATTTACACGATTGACTTCAAATATTAATGGTTATATGGGGATGACTTCGTAATATTTTGGTAAAAATCCAGTATGGTGCAAAAAGATGGCGGCACAGTAAAACAATAAAAAGTTATTACTGAAAAACTTATTTCCACTTACTTTCGCACGAAAAGCATGTTTTTTATAGGAATAAACTGGTGATAGTTTGGTATGGTAACTACTTACTAGATTAATTTCAAGTTTTGTACAAGCTTTCAGAGTAGTATAGAGAAACTAGTACTAATTTAAAAAATCAACGTAAAAAAGTCTTCTTATTCAATCGACTTTAATTTTTGTGAATTAGAAATGGCGATATGTACCACTGCAACTGTAAGAACTACTTATTTAATTAATTTTAAATAATGTCTAAAAATCGAGTGAGACATAGACAGAAACTTGTAAAATTTTGGTAGGACTCAAAATGGTGGAACAAAATGTCGCCCAATTCTCTTTTTCTTAATTAAGGGAAGTATTCATATCGAGAGAAGTTCCGGGTAAAGGAAATGTACTGATTTTTTTTTAGAAATAATACCGTTAAAGATCGTGGCTTGAGGGTTCACAACAAAATTTTAAAATCAAAAGTGGTCCGTGGTCAAAAAAGTTCGTCTGGCGGCTTTGCACTAGAACAACAATTTCTATTACAAAGCTGCCAGACGATGGTTTCCATCGAGGTCAGGGTACATGATATTTTGTATTCTACAAAATTTGCCCATTTGTAAACGATGTAAGATTAAAAGTATGCGCTTCGCCATCAATGATGTTAGAGCAATTCGCTAAATAATTCGAACGACGCTCGTCAATTAGACAGCTGTCGCGAGACGCAACTGATAAGAATAGCAATTTTTCTCCGACAACACGCGCCTTCTCGAGAGTCGCGGCCGTCCCAGATTATCCCCCAATCTGGCAACGCGGTTGCCGCGTTTCACCAATGCAGGCGCCGAATTTTCCCTCATTTTTCTCGACGTCTCTGGCCGTGGCTCGCAGACTGTCCGCCTGACGGGCCTGCCCGCCAAATTTGAAAAATCCGCGTGTAGCTGCTGATCTCTGTTTACAGTTTTTCTCGCGCGCGGACACTGACTTTGTCGGGATTGTCGCAATAAGAGTATGTTTTTCTTATTTATTTGAACAGGTATTTGGTGGTGTGTGTACACATGAGCAAGAAAAAACAAGTGCGCGCTTGATTGTGAAGTGTTTTTTTTATGCAAACATGTGACGGTATTAGAAGTGAGAATAAATATTTAAAGTTTCAGTTTCAATATTTGTTTGCGGTTTTTTAAATATATGAGGACTAAAAATACGTCAATATACGATTGGGAACTCTAAAAGTTCGTCAAAATGGTTTTATCTGTTAACACATGGGGATACATTTTTAATTTTTTAACAACAGTCATAAAAAAAATCGATAAATTTCCTTTGCCCTTTATTAGGAATAGTTAGTTCCATACATGGTCATAAGATCAGATATATAAATTGAGTTTATATGTTTTAATTTCGTAGACAAACGGAAAGATTCAAGAGGAAATTTCCGGTTAAAATCCTTTGCAGATTTATTTTAGCCATTACTTTCATAAGCAGTTCAAATTTGCAAATCAATGTGAACCAGCTTTTTGTCAGGTGATGCAGATTTCTGAATGTTCCCAAGAAATTGAAAACATTTTTTTAAATTTAAACACACCAAAAAAGTGGCAAATTATTTTTAATCGTTTTGATAATGCTGCTAACGGTTTTTCGTTAATTTCGTTTTTGTTTATAGTGGAATAAAAAACGAGGCAAAAGTCGCTTCCTTCGCGATTTTTCTTTACCCATTCATTAAAAGTTTTTAATGATGCCATTTAGATAAAAATTTCAAATTTTGGGATTAAGGTAAGGTCAAGGGGTACTTCTTTTTTGAAATATTTTCAACTTCCTGTCACTTCCGGTTTAACCGGAAATTGGTATCAACTTGCTTATTTTAAATGGAACACCCTGTATTTTATGATATTTTTGGATTCTACGGAGAATTTTAATGCTATTTTATGTAGCATGTCCTATACCTAGGTTCAAGCGTTCTTAAGATACTTGACTTTGAACCAAAAATGAGCCTTCGGGGTACCAAATTTTAAAATTTCATATTTTTGTAAGTTTTGAAGATATAATCTTCATATTTTGCAGACGATCGGTAAATAATCTTAGGTTTCTATTTTTTTATTGAATTTGTCTATTTTTATACAGGGTGTCCTAAATTGAGCGGCAAACATTCACATTTTCAAAGCCGCTAAAGTCCGTTTTTTTAAATGGGACACCCTATAACTTTATGCACTATCAAATGTAGAATTTAATTTTCTATCGAACTGTATTTAGGTTCCCTATACCTATTCGTAACCATTTTCGAAATAATCAGGTTTTTATTAAACTGTCATATGTATTTGCTAAATGCTTACACCTTCCCGTAGTAAGCGTAGTAAATGGAAAAACAATTGTTGTGCTTTTCTATTCAACATGACAGCTGATCTGAAACATTTAAATTAAAATAAAATAACACTCAAAAGCTTATATTCTCAATTTATTTTTTAATGAAAAACATCCTCATTTATCGCCAATGAACAAGAGAAAATTGAAGAGGATTGAAACGAATTTTTTTCGTTTCAGAAAAGTTAAAGTTATGAAAAATGTAATAAATTATTTACATTATTTTTAACGATATCTACTAAGTTCGAGACTGTTCTAAACTTGTTTTAGTGAACTTAAAAATTACAGCAATCTAACAATCAACAATAAATAAATAAAATAATAAAATTGAATTATAACAAATGTTCTATATGCTGTCCGTTCATTTGAAGACACATTTCAATTCTTCTTTGTATAGTTGCTGTTGCCCGTTAAATTTGTCCGTTTTCAAATTCGGCAAAAGCTGTTCGTATCCAGTCCAGTAAATCTTGTTGGTTATTTACTGGGGAAGCATAGACTTTACCTTTGATAAATCCCCATAAATAAAAGTCTAGGGGTGTTAAATCAGGCGATCGCGGGGGCCATCTCCAAGGGCCAGTGTGACCAATCCAGCGATCTTCAAAAATTCGAGATAATTGGAGATAAACTGCAGCGGAATTACGTGCTGGTGCCCCATCTAATTGATACCAATAATTTTGCAGCTCAATTTCTTCTATAAATTCAGAAACCGTCCCTCGTAGAATTTCCAAATACTTATCACTGTTTAAATTGTCTTCATAAATACAGTACCGCACCTGATCATTTAATACTATACCGAAAACATTGAAGCTAAACCTCTCTTGAGAACGCGTTTCGCGTAAAGCGTGCGTATTTTCTGCTGCCCAGAAATGTTCGTTTCTTCTATTTGTTATTCCTTCTCTAAAAAATTTCGCTTCATCGGTCCAAAATATTTTTGAAAGGAATTGAGGGTCCTCTTGAATTTTCACAAACATGAATTCGCAAAATTCTACTCGTCGGACGTCATCACCAGGTCTCAAGCCTTTACGTTTTGGAAGGAATAAAGGTGCATATGATGTTCGCTCAAGATTCTTTGGACAGATGAAGAAGAAATTCCCAAATCGTTTTCTGCAGACGGTATTGAACTTTGCGGGTTTGCGTGGAAATAAGCTAATGTGTTTATTACGTTATCCTTGGCATTTGTCACTGGTTTCGAAACATTTTTTGTAACTTTAACCTTGCCAAAACGCAAAAAGTTCGTTTCAATCCTCTTGAATTTTGACTTGTTCATTGGCGGCAAATCAGGGTGGCGTTCATTAAACACACGACACGTTCTCTCCAAAATTTTATAACATTCTCCATGAATATAAAATAGATTGAGAATATCAGCGTTTGAGTATTCTTCCATTTCGATTTAGAAGATTTAGTTTATCACTGACAGTTTTCGATAAATAACGCATACTAATCATCTGTCATATTGGATATTGGATCTCAATTGTTTTTCCATGGCTCACCATTGGAACATGTAAACATTTAAGCAAATATATACGATATTTTTATAAAACCCAATTATTTCGAAAATGGTTACGAATAGGTATAGGGAACCTTAATACAGTTCGATAGAAAATGAAATTCTACATTTGATAGTGCATAAAGTTATAGGGTGTCCCAGTTAAAAAAAACGGACTTTAGCGGCTTTGAAAATGTGAATGTTTGCTGCTGAATTTAGGACACCCTGTATAAAAATAGACAAATTCAATAAAAAAAATAAAAACCTAAGATTATTTACCGATCGTCTGCAAATTATGAAGATTATATCTTCAAAACTTACAAAAATATGAGATTTTGAAATTTGGTACCCCGAAGGCTCATTTTCGGTTCAAGGTCAAGTATCTTAAGAACGCTTGAACCCATGTATAGGACATGCTACATAAAATAGCATTAAAATTCTCCGTAGAATCCAAAAATATCATAAAATACAGGGTGTTCCATTTAAAATAAGCAAGTTGATACCAACTTCCGGTTAAACCGAAAGTGACAGACTCATCTTACCTAACAAAAACGATTTTTTTTTTACTTAAAGCAGACATTTTGGCGCTTCTTCCCATGTAAAACATGATAGCTATTATTTATTTTAAATATGGCTAAAACGTCGATAAACTTGAAACTTTAGAAATTATGTAAACAAGTTTTCACTAATAGAAAAAAATTTTTGTTTTTGGAAATTTCATATAACATGCAGGGAATAAAAATGTAGACAAAATATCAAAAAAGTTTTAGTAGCAAAATCGTTAGTGTAGCTTTCATACTTTAGGTGTTACGATTCTTTGAAGTGCGGGAAATTTAAAATTATTAAGATACAAAGGTCATTCAGAAAGCAAAATGTTGCTAAAGAAACAGGCAACAAAATGATTCATAGACGATAGCGATATTTAAGCCAGGTCATTCTATAGAGCGTCTCAAAAATTGGTGAAAAAACACAAGTTTGCGTTTGACCCTGTATATTATCCAGTATTATTCCAAACACAAAATCATTGTGGAAAGGTATCGAAATAAACTGCAAACAAAATTAACAAAATCTAAGAATCCATTCAAAAATTATTAAGGGTTGAAATTGATACAAATTTTAGGCTCGCCACTTTTTTTGTGGGCCAGTGTAGTATTACATTTTTGGATTATATGGTTAATTCTAAGTGTTTTTTAATAAGAGTACAATATAACTTTCTTCAACTGTTGATTTATTGATGTTTGAAATAGCACCTGAACGGTTGGACCTGAGCAAAATATCTCTCACATTCCTGTGTTAGTTTATATAGCTATCTTATGATGACAGTAAAGTGATCAATTACATCACTTACATTTCATATGAATATATTCAATTAAATAGGTAGCAAAATAATAAGATAAGATAGCTTATCAAAAAATAAGATAGGAATGTGAAAGTTATTTTCTATGACGGCTCAAACAAGCACAACTGTAAATTTAAAAACATCAATAAATCAAAAACAATTGAAAATAGACATATAGTACCATAAAAAACGCAACATCCTTGGCGTAAGTCTTTTGTTTCTCATTCAATTGTTTTTTGTTACGTTTTTCGAATTCTCCGAGCTAAAATACATCGACTGCCTATTTTGAATTTCTTGAAAAATACGGGGGAAGTCAAAAAAATACCGTTTTTCTTCCTCAATAGAAGACCCTGTACATATACGTTTTTAAGACTTACTTAAACTTAACAAATTAACAAGAGAAATTAAGTTGAACTAAAATAAAAAATCGGTAAATTTCCTTTACCCGGAATTTCCCTCGTTATGCGTCTCTTTCCTTTTATGTGGAACAGTAAAGTGTGTCAATTTAGTTCAGCAAATAGTCTTTCAGTAACATATATATATATATATATGTATATATATATATATATATATATATATATATATATATATATATATAAAACGAAACCAGTAACGGTAAGGATTACTCCTTCACCATTTTGTCGAGAATCGACCAAAACATGACGCTATGTTTGTTTCCAGGGTCAAGGTGCCAATCTGCTACCGTGGTATCTGCCCCGGCAAGGCTCATCAGGCAGTTTCCTTGGGGGGTATCGGTATTAAAACCGAAATACCCTATTTATTTATTTCGTATTTCGGTTTTAATACCGATACCCCCCAAGGAAACTGCTGATGAGCCTTGCCGGGGCAGATACCACGGTAGCAGATTGGCACCTTGGCCCTGGAAACAAACATAGCGTCATGTTTTGGTCGATTCTCGACAAAATGGTGAAGGAGTAATCCTTACCGTTACTGGTTTCGTTTTATATAACTTTTTACGACCAAGAACCGCACAGAAATTGAAATTTCTGTTTCTCTATATATATATATATATATATATATATATATATATATATATATATATATATATATATATATATATACAGGGTTATTCACGCAAGCCGTTCATTAAAAGTTTTTGATGATACCATTTAGATAAAAATTTCAAATTTTGGGATTAAGGTAAGGTTAAGGGGTACTTCTTTTTTGAAATATTTTCAACTTCCTGTCTCTTCCGGTTTAACCGGAAGTTGGTATCAACTTGCTTATTTTAAATGGAACATCCTGTATTTTATGATATTTTTGGATTCCACGGAGAATTTTAATGCTCTTTTATGTAGCATGTCCTATACCTAGGTTCAAGCGTTCTTAGGATATTTGACCTTGAACCGAAAATGAGCCTTCGGGGTACCAAATTTTAAAATCTCATATTTTTGTAAGTTTTGAAGATATAATTTTCATATTTTGCAGACGATCGGTAAATAATCTTGGGTTTCTATTTTTTTTATTGAATTTGTCTATTTTTATACAGCATGGCCTAAATTCAGCGGCAAACATTCACGTTTTCAAAGCCGCTAAAGTCCGTTTTTTTAAATGGGACACCCTATAACTTTATGCACTATCAAATGTAGAATTTCATTTTGTATCGAACTGAATTAAGGTTCCCTATACCTATTCGTAACCATTTTCGAAATAATTGGGTTTTATAAAAATATCATATGTATTTGCTTAAATGATTACATGTTCCAATGATGAGCCATCGAAAAACAATTGAGATCCAATATCCAATATGACACGTGATTAGTATGCGTTATTTATCGAAAGCTGTCAGTGATAAACTAAATCTTCTAAATCGAAATAGAAGAATACTCAAACGCTGATATTTGCAATCTATTTTATTTTCATGGAGAATGTTGGAGAGAACTTGTCGTGTGTTTAATGAACGCCACCCTGATTTGCCGCCAATGAACAAATCAAAATTTAAGAGGATTGAAACGAACTTTTTGCGTTTTGGCAAGGTTTAAGTTACAACAAATGTTCCGAAACCAGTGACAAATGCCGAGGTTAACGTAATAAAAACATTAGCTTATTTCCACGCAAACCCGCAAAGTTCAATACCGTCTGCAGAAAACGATTTGGGAATTTCTTCTTCATCTGTCCAAAGAATCTTGAGCGAACATCATATGCACCTTTATTCCTTCCAAAACGTGCAAGCCTTGAGACCTGGTGATGACGTCCGACGAGTAGAATTTTGCGAATTCGTGTTTTTGAAAATTCAAGAGGACCCTCAATTCCTTTCAAAAATATTTTGGACCGATGAAGCGAAATTTTCTAGAGAAGGAATAACAAATAGAAGAAACGAACATTTCTGGGCAGCAGAAAATCCGCACGCTTTACGCGAAACGCGTTCTCAAGAGAGGTTTAGCTTCAATGTTTTCGGTATAGTATTAAATGATCAGGTGCGGTACTGTATTTATGAAGACAATTTTAACAGTGATAAGTATTTGGAAATTCTACGAGGGACGGTTTCTGAATTTATAGAAGAAATTCCTATTGGTGAGCTGCAAAATTATTGGTATCAATTAGATGGGGCACCAGCACATAATTCCGCTGTAGTTATCTCCAATTATCTCGAATTTTTGAAGATCGCTGGTCCAAGGTCCCAATGGCCCTTGGAGATGGTCCCCGCGATCGCCAGATTTAACACCCCTAGACTTTTATTTATGGGGATTTATCAAAGGTAAAGGTAAGGTATGCTTCCCCAGTAAATAACCAACAAGATTTACTGGACAGGATACGAACAGCTTTTGCCGAATTAGAAAAAGGACAAATTCAACGGGCCACAGCAACTGTACAAAGAAGAATTGAAATGTGTCTTCAAATGAACGGACAGCATATAGAACATTTGTTATAATTCAATTTTATTATTTTATTTATTAATTGTTGATTGTTAGATTGCTATAATTTTTAAGTTCACTAAAACAAGTTTAGAACAGTCTCGAACTTAGTAGATATGGTTAAAAATAATGTAAACAATTTATTACAATTTTTATAACTTTAACTTTTCCGAAACGAAAAAATTTCGTTTCAATCGTCTTCCATTTTCTCTTGTTCATTGGCGATAAATGAGGATGTTTTTCATTAAAAACATGGCACGTTCTCTCCAATATTTTGTAACATTCTCCGCGAATATAAAATAAATTGAGAATATCAACTTTTGAGTGTTATTTTATTTTAATTTAAAAGTTTAAAACATTTAAGCAAATACATACGATATTTTTATGAAACCCAATTATTTCGAAAATGGTTACGAATAGGTATAGGGAACCTTAATACAGTTAGGTAGAAAATGAAATTCTACATTTGATAGCATAAAGTTATAGGTTGTCCCATTTAAAAAAACGGACTTTAGCGGCTTTGAAAATGTGAATGTTTGCCGCTGAATTTAGGACACCCTGTATAAAAATAGACAAATTCAATAAAAAAATAGAAACCTAAGATTATTTACCGATCGTCTGCAAAATATGAAGATTATATCTTCAAAACTTACAAAAATATGAGATTTTAAAATTTGGTACCCCGAAGGCTCATTTTTGGTTCAAGGTCAAGTATCTTAAGAACGCTTGAACCTAGGTATAGGACATGCTACATAAAATAGCGTCAAAATTCTCCGTAGAATCCAAAAATATCATAAAATACAGGGTGTTCCATTTAAAATAAGCAAGTTGATACCAACTTCCGGTTAAACCGGAAGTGACAGCAGGTTGAAAATATTTCAAAAAAGAAGTACCCTTGACCTTACCTTAATCCCAAAATTTGAAAATTTTATCTAAATGGCATCATCAAAAACTTTTAAAGAACGGGTTGCGTGAATAACCCTGTATATATATATTTTCAAACGTTTTTATTGGGCGCCATTTTGTTCCGTCATATTGGATTCCTAGCAATATTTTACCAGTTTCTAGCTATGCCACACTTTGGGCACAATTTAAAATAAATTCAATAAGTAGTTTTTGCATTGACACACACCGCCATTTTGTTATGTGATGATGAATTCGTACCAGTTTATATCACACTTAATGCTTGCACAAAATTTGAAATTAATTTAATAAGTAGTAGTTTTAGGCTGATTTTTTAAATATCTTGGTTTAGTACCAAAATGTATTTTGTTGTTCATTCCTATGTAACACTTGATTTCTAAGGAAAATTAGAGGTAAATTAGGTAGTTAACTAGTGTTTTTAATAATAATTTTTTTAACATTTGACTAAGCCGCCATCTTGTTCCGGCATATTAGATTTTTACCAAAACATTATCAGGTCATCCTCATGTCCCTTAATTTTTACTACAATTTAGTGCTATTTACGCTCTGCCGCAAATTGACAAACAGACCGACTGAGGGGTTGATAAAACGTATATTTTTTGGCATCTAGGGACATTAAAAGGTGAAGATTTGTAAAACCTGAGTGGGTAATTTTTTTCAAGATTACGAACATTTTATTTAACTGCTATTTTGTTCCGCCATCTTGAATTATTACTATAATTTTACTAGTTCATCTCTAAACCACAAAATTTTAACAGTTGATTCCTACATAATAGGCTTGTTTTTTTGCAAAATTTGGAATGATTTGGATTAGTTGTTTTTAGTAAACATTTCGCTAGGCCTCTGTTTTATTTCGCCATATTCAATTTTCACCAAAATGTTACCAGGTTATCTCCATACAACCCTTAATTTTTGACCAAAATTTGATGTCAATCGGGTAAGTAGTTTGTTATCTAAGCAGCAAACAAACAGGCAGGAGAAACCGTGTTTTTCGGCATCTAGGGAACCCCAAACGTTCACATCTGAAAAATCTCGGAATGTGATTTTTTTCATGATTATAACACTTTTTCCTTTTACGAGGGAAGTAAAAATAAAGTTTATTAGTTAGATTTCATTGATTCATTTAAAACATAGTAAAAAAAAATTGTATTAGTTAATCATTAAGTAAACACATTCTCATGTTAGGTTATTTGCCCAGCTGATTGTTGGTTATGCACGTAGTAAAAAATATTTTAACCAATGATAAAGTTTGTGTATTTTGTGATAATCTATCTTTAAGCGAAGCATTTATTGACAGGAGATTGTTTTGTTAATATAATAAATAGAGAAAAATAAATTGTACTTTCCTTTTTATCACGGAAAGAATACTCATTCAGACAGAGTAATTTGTTTATCGATTGTTGCAAATAATACTATTGTTTACATATTCTTGATTGAAAGCGATTTTTAATTTTATTTTAAATGTCAAGATAGCAAGTTTGATTGTAAAAATGATATGTCAGAATAACCCAGTCAGGATTTTTGGGCGGTGTACTGCTGACTTCATAAAAAAACTTTAAAGTTGCAATGACTAGAGATTGAAACCGTTTAGGCATCTTTTAGAAACCAGGCTGTTGCCGAAATGGGGAATGATTTAGGGTAGCTTTGATGTACCTCCTATGTTATTGGTACTGATAATATTACGTTCCGGTACTAATTTGGAATGTTATTGAACCCAGTTATGTAGTAATATTCACCAATAATGGACTTCTTCCATGCTATATATCCTCCTTCTTTTCTATACAAAGTGAAGTAAACTGTTGTTGTTAGAACATCTGCCAGTTGATGATGTACATGGTGTCCCATTTTGGGTACCTTGTATTTATAGTAATATTAATATATGAATATTCATTAGCTACTATTTCTCTATAAAATATCAGCGCGCCTCAACATTAATGATTTTTGCAGAAAAAAACCGTAATTATGAGCAAAATAATAAAATGAATTGTGTATTTAAACAGTTTAGTGATTTTATAAAGTTACTTTCTACGTAAATGACAGAATAAACCGTAATATTAATTAAAAACGTCACTTTTATAGTAAAAAATGTTATTTTCACAAAATCTAACCACTAGAGTGACCGAAAGATAAAACATTTTTTTATTTTTTATAGTTTTTTTTATAGAAAGCATGGCGAAGATTAAATAGAACTACTTTAAAATTCCTTTGAGTCCTTCAAAGTTGAATTTACTTAACGAGAAGTAATATATGGAAGTATCTACGATCTGTTACCTTATAATATTACTTAGTTCCTATACAGTGAGGGTATTTTTCAAGTTTTTGTGTAGTCTTGAGTTCTTTCAATCAAATCTCTCAAACCACCATTTTTTACTAAAAAGATAGGTAGTTATAGACGTAGTAAAGTGAGGGACACGAAAGAAAACGGGCGGAGTCAATCGGTTTAGGAAGGTCGGCCAAGAAATCTCTTTAAACCAGTGGTGTCCCGTCGTTCTTTAAATAATATGGCACTCCATTTTGACTATACGCACTCAGATAATTAAAAAATGTAACTATGCTTAATGAACCTTTATCTATATTTGTCTGTTTTCTTTCGTGTACCACACTTCTATATCTCTTTTGTGCCGCAAAAACGGCGAACTTTGGAATTTTAAAATGATTTAATTTTGATTTTTCTTCATCGGTTTACCTATAAATATATTTTTTTCTTGAGTTCTGCCATTAACGGTTCCCGGGCTACTGCCTACGTCCACTATTATTGGACCACCCATTATAGTGATACACGATTTACAAGTCCAGATTTTACAAGGGCAGCCAGCATCAGATCCAGTGAACGAGATTTATCAAAATTTTAATTTATGCAGTTCGACTTTGGGCTACTCGAGTATGCCAAAAGTGGTCGTCTGTCTCCGTTTGTCATATTAATTTATACAACGGTCGTCATTGTGAAGTACTATACAGGGCGTTTCCTAATTGCGTGCTGATGTTAATGGGGGTGTTTTTATGTTCTAAAAGTCTTAACTTTTGAGATACAGGATGGTAAAGTTTAAAATTATCTCTATTTATCTGTCCATGATAGTCTCCAGTTATTAGTCCCGAGCGAAAAACTAAAGCAGCACCTGGAACAAATCCGGCTTCTGAACCAGCATGAACTATAGTAAAGCGACTACTAGAGCTGATTCCCTGAACAACACCTGTAACACTTTCACTTTGCCAGCATTTGTTCACTGTCATATCATTATCTACCCAAGTTTCGTCTAGATACACAATATTGCGTTCTTCTTGCCTTTATTGCCTTACAGTTGATAGATATTTCAACCGCCAGTGAAAAATATTTGGTCTCTTAATGAGCAATTTTCGTTTATTTTGACACTTGCGCCAAACAAAACCATTTGATCGTAAAAGCTGATTAAAGGTTTTATACCCGTACGGAAAATCTATTTTGTTCTTTACAGCACGAAGTAGGGGTTTGCAGGTCGGAACTTTCTTCAAGTTTATATAAAAATCCTCTATTGTTCGTCGAATTACTTGAAAATCACCATCGTCAATTTTATCTTTGTATGATATTCGGGGTCTTTTTTTACCAGGAGATTTTAAAGGTGAAGTAGAACATGAGCGATCATTATGTTCTCTTTGAATTTTTCTTACACTATTTTCCGAAACACCAGTGTAAAATGCAGTGCGTTCTGTTCGATTTTGAACTGGAATAGTCAAACTATTATTTTCAGCCTCTCTAGTACAGGCCTCTATAACGCTCGCAATAACTTCACGTGCACCGCTTCGAATTGTTTTCCCTCTTTTGCTCGCCATCGTTACTTAAATAATAATTCAAATTCAACACAACGCATTTATATAGAAATAAAAACAAATGCTCGAAATGTATAGGCGCCACTGGAAATAGCTAGAACCTTCTAGCGGCAAGTGCATGGAGACTCTAGGCACATCCCAATTACAAGTGGACCAGTGCGAAATTTACTAAATCCTCGATTAATTTTCCGTACCGCTTAGCTGGCGCACTTTATAGGTGAAGCGGCAAACTATTACAACAAATAAAATAATATAAAATTTATTTGCGTACAGAAATTTTACTTTTCCGCTTGCTTAAGACTATGAATCTTTATTTTAAGGACCGCCCGGTTTTCTTTCGTGTCCCGCACTTTAGACATACTGTCCTAGCCACTAGCAGATTTATAAAAAAAAAATGATACCTCGGAATAGTTAGATCAAGTACTTGTTTAGATAATGTTTCTATTAGCGTTAATTCTATTGAAGAATAATTGTTGGGGACCAATGCCAATTTTAATGCTGCTTGGGAAGTGCCATTAGAACCTCTATTATCATTTTTACATATCCTGTTCTTAATGTTAGTTACTCAAAACAGTACACTGTCTTTTCAAACATTTTTATTAGGCGCCATTTTGTTCCATCATATTGGATCTCTATCAATATTTAACAGTTGATTTTTTAAAATTTTTATTTGGACACCATTTTGTTCCGCCATATTAAACTCGTACCAGAATATCTCTATATCACACTTAATGTTTGCGCAAAATTTGAAATCAATTTAATAACTAGTTTTTTCAGGCTGGTTTTTTAAATACTTTATTAGACCACCAATTTGTTTTACCATCATTTATATTAAAATGTTACCAGTTCATTTTTATGTAACATTTGATTTTTACGAAAAATATCATCAGGTCATCCTCATATGACCCTTATTTTTTTTTAAGTCGCTCTGATAAGTAGTTTTTAAGCTATGCCTATGAACTGACAGACAGACAGACAAACCTACAGACGGTTCGACGGAATTGATAAAACATATTTTTTGGCATCTAGGGACGCTAATACGTGAAGATATGTATAACCTGAGGGTTTATCTTTTAAATGTCAATTTAATGAAGTAATTCTTAATAACCAGGCTATAGCAAGGACTGAAATAAATAAATTTTTTGGACTATATATTTAGTGATGTAAAATTCTCGAGCACGTATTTTAGGAGAATGTTCCCGAAGCACGAACGAGCATAGACAAAAAAAACTCGAGAATTTATATTTGGTGTGTGATACAGTATTCAAAAACTTGATTTTTGTGTTTTTTGCTGAAAATGCTTAAAGTTCCCAATTTGCTGAAAATGCTCAAAGTTCTCTCCAAAAAGTGTCATTTTTCATAAGAATTATTCTAAATTGTAAATAACAAAATAAAACAAAAATTACTTTTAACTCAAACAAATCTTTATTTAAAAAAAGTCCGCTCAGTCGCTGCTGACGAAGGCGGAAGCGTCAAAATGCTCACTGCTAAATCTTTAATAGCAGTTTTAGAGCAGTATCCCTGCCACCAGGTTATTGCATCCATTTTGCCAACAACAGTCCGTAAATAACCCTTCGCGAATGCTTCGGTATGTGCTATGTATTGAGCTAGTTCAACTACAATCGCACTTTCTTGGGAACGAAAATTTTCATTAGTTGCAGCCAGTGTGTTAATAAAATCTATCCCTAAAAAAAAAAAATTGATATTATTTTCGATCCCAGATTTCTGCCTACGTTGTTGTGTGTTGTGGTTTGAAGTGTAGTTATGTATTAAGTTGTGTGTTATGTATTGTTGGTACTTGCGGCCTTTCTTACCTTCACAGTGTTCTTCAGGTGTCAAATGCATTCCTTGATATTTTGGGTTTAATATATTAGCAGCTAAATGTACTCCACAAATAACTTTGTTTTTTCGATCGCTGAGATTTTGGATTAAAGTTTTTTCTTCTTGATTGGTGATAGGTGGCCCAGGTACCTCTTTAAGGAAGACATCATGGAGTTCGTAACAGGCTTCTATAACATCACACATTTGCAGGTTATCTCCTTCCAGCTTTGTTATCCACTTTACGATAGGTGTCAAAACTCTCATCATCTTCTCAACCTTGATCCAAAATATATCATCATCAAGGCAATTTTTTTTCACTCCTGAGCTTAATTTATCACTAACATCTTCCGAAATAGCTAACATTTTTAATATTTGTCTGGTACTCCATAAACTTTCCATACACTTCAGGATAGATCCCCACCGAGTTACCACAGGTAATTTTAAAGCTACTGTCTTACTGGTTTTTTCTACTTGTAATTTATTAAATGTAGCAAGAACAACATGTGAGTTCGTTACTTCCTTAACAATTTGTTTACACTGACCCTCAAAATTTTTTAACGATGCAGATTTCATTATATCTCCAATCAACAAATTTAAGGAATGGGCAACACAACCATACTCGATGATGCCAGTCTTTTCAGCAACAATCTTTCTTGCTTTGACTTCTGCAGCTGCGTTGTCTGTAACAAGACCAAATACTTTTGACTGTCCTATTTCCAATATCATTTCTAATAGTTGATTTGCTATATAATCTGCTGTTTGTTTTTCTGTTTCCGTAGAAAAGCTTTTGTAGAGCATGGGCCGTGGGGTTGTAACAACTACATTTATTATCGGATCATTCCTAAAAATAATATTTGTTAGTAAATTGTTTTCAATTTTCAAAAGAAAATGGCAGCATGTCAAAATTTTAGCAAGAAATTACAGGTAAAAATGTAAAATAACTTGACCCTTTTCCATTAAAGATTTTAAGAGTTTGCAAAAAATAAGCGTAATTTAATACTTTTTACTTTTTACTCATTTGAGTGTGGAAATTTTCACTTTTCCGCACTAGTGCGGAAAACTTATTTTTTTTGGGAATATGTACCTTAAAAAATTAATGAAAGAATATTGGCATTTCAAGTTTTTATATTGAAACCCTGTACCCGATGATCTTTTATATTTTGCACCCCACCTTATCAGTTATTTAAATATAGGTCAAAAACTTTAAATACAAGAGTTTTAGGTTTAATATTTAGAATAGAAAAAATTATATTCTTACTTTATATTGGACCAACTATCACATTGTATTCCAATGGTTTTGGCATTTTTTATTTCGTCTTTTGTTTGGTCTTGAGCCAATTTATACTGTTCATTTAACAATTTGTTGGAAATGATGTGCCTGGTTGGTAGCCTGTAGCTCGGTCGTATTTTTTTAAAAAACTTACACCAATGTGGGTTTTCGGTGATTGAAAGTGGTGTGCCACTGGCGTATATTGCTCTGGCTAGTAATCCATCCAAGTCTTCCTAAATTAAATTTAAAAAAATCGTACTATACCCTGTAATATTTTTTTAATCGAAACGAAACAAAATAAAAACTCATTTTTTAACAAATAATATCAAAACTAGATTTTTTTCTGTACGCCTTGATGGTCCAGTTCCAAATTAAATGTTATTATTATTTTTAATGCTATTTAAAAAAATAGCACATGGTAAAAATATTTTTAAAAATTGACAATCAGTGCCTAAGTTTGTTTTTTAACCATTTAAACAGTTTAACAGTACAAAAAGTAATTGACTTTTGACTTTTCCATAATTATAACTCATCAGTATCGAAATAAAGCGCCCTCAAAGCTCTAATGTTACCTATCTGTATCTGCGATTTTTTTATCTACTTACTTTCTTCTTATTATCAACATTATCAAAAAACATTTTCAGGGTACCGCTCGCGGTACCACCTCGGGTCCTATTTGTGGAGGAACTAGGAGCAAATTTTGTTGCCAACGAAAGTGACGATGATGTTGATTTTTTGTCTGTGTCACTGTCATACTTGTCCTGATTAGATAACTCTTTATCGATTTCTTCTAAAATGTTAATAAATTGTTTTCTTTTTGTACAAAATAAATGTATAAAATATTATAATTAGGTATATCATTCTTGCTCTACGCCACAAAATACCTATACGAAATTTCATAGCTCGGTACTTACTTTCCACTTCCACAATTTGATTGTCTTTCAGCATTTGAACCCTTACAGGTTCAGGACATTTTACACATTTTTTTAAATGGTTTGTCATTCGTGTGGCATGCCGGCTGTATTCACAATTGCAAAATTTGCAACAATAAATGTCTTTCCCATTTCGTTTCTTATGTAAAAAGAAATCAAATACCCCACACTTTCTTCTAGGCATATTTAAAAATGAATTTGAAGTGAAAATTGAGGGAATTTAAAATGCAATATGTAATTAAGTTTCCCGCGGAAAACAAAAAAGATGCCACAAATTCCACAATCCAACCACCTTACGCAACGAATTAAATGCGCCAACTAAATACCAAATTTTAGAATTAGGTCAAACAAGAACGTAAACAAACGTCCAAAAAACACCGCCACAATATACGCGGAATAGCCGTTGCCATTGTGATGCTGTTACAGCACAGCCTGTTACAGTGTTGCCGAGAGTAGCTGAAAATTCTCTGGAGAACGTTCGCGCACGATAGATCGTGCGGACGCGAGAGAACGATCTATCATGCGCACAACGTTCGCGAATATTCGCTACAGCACGAAGGGAACGTTCCCCCCTTTACATCACTATATATATTGACCAGAACCTTAAATTTGAAGAGCACATTCGACAACTATGTAAAAGGGTCTCTAGGGGATGCTTTGCAGTTAGAACGGTATCTAACAATTTAGGTGTAAATATGTCAAGAAATGTTTATTATGCTCTTATTGAATCTCACCTGCGCTACGGTATATGTTTCTGGGGTGCTTGTGCTGACTATTTGTTTAAAAGTGTGTTTGTCTTACAAAAAAGAGCAATGATATTTATGTGTCGCATGAAGCCTCGTGAGTCTTGCAAACAAATATTTTTGACTAAAAAAACGGGAGACCGTTTGCTTAATACATAAAAAAATTAATGCTGAATTATCAAAGGAGTCTCTGTACTCGACTAGGAGACTGTGTACTACTCTTCTTCCAATTCCATCATCAGCTATGGTGAAAAATTCAATAATATACAATGGCAAAAAATTATTTAATCATCTTCAATTGAGCATAAGACAGATTGCTTGTGAAAATAAGTTTAAAAGGAAAGCAAAACAGTTTTTGATTAGTAGAGCTTACTATTCAACTGAAGAATATATGAATGATGTGTTTGTAAAATATGTAATTTTAATATGATTGTAAGGTTTTTTGACTGATAATTATTTAGATTCACCGTTTTAAGTGTTATTTTATAGAACATTTTATGATAAATTTATATTTTTTTTTTGTATTACGCTTAATCTATGACAGTTATCTGGACTGAAATCTCTTTGACCTAACTTTTTAAGTGTTACTTTATAGAATGTTTAAATGCATATATATATTTAACTTTTTTTGTCGTATTATGCTTGTCATGTTTATTATCCTACCTGCAATCTTTTTAATCAAGGTTCTTCAACTAATAATTATTCGTATCCACCGTCTTTAATGTCACTCTATAGGATATTTTAATATAAATTTATTTATTTTTTTTTGTACTGCGCTTGATCTATATCTTTTATCTTTATCGGAATCTTTTTACCCAGTCAGACTACCTTTAGTTTTAGTCTTAGTTGCTTTGTCTAAAAGAAATTTTTAACTTAAGACAATAAAGCTATTTTGAAGTTGAAGATTTTTTTACGATTACAAACATTTTATTTGCCTTGTACATAATACTTGCTATTTCTGTGAAGGCGAAAATTTTAAACGTTAGCAGGATATGTAAAAATATACAGTCCTGCAAATTTAAACAGACAATGTCTAAAAAAACTTGGATTGTTAAACTGGATAATTTCACTTTCTTAATAAAATAATACAATTATTACATATTTGACAATCCCTAAAAATAATTATCTGGCTATGTTTCATGCGTTAATCGTTTTAAATTAAAGCCAATATGAAGTGGCTTAATTGATTCATTAAAAATAGGTACAAATAAATACCTTAAAACGGATTAATCACGGGATTAGTTGTTAATCTTATTTTCAACAAGTCGAGAAAAATTATTGGCATCATTAGAGTCGTGTGTTTGCTTTCGGTGACGTCACCATCAGAATGGGGACACAAAGAGCACATGTCCCCCTCTTGTTCAGCCAAAATTGTTAGTACTGCTCAAAAAAGAGTATATAATACAAAGGTCGGCAATAGGATTAAATGATTTTTAATAGGCCACCATGAAATTACAAAGAAAATTTTATGTCTGTTATTTT
The DNA here is from genome assembly GCA_030620095.1 of Kuschelorhynchus macadamiae. Classification (NCBI taxonomy): domain Eukaryota; kingdom Metazoa; phylum Arthropoda; class Insecta; order Coleoptera; family Curculionidae; genus Kuschelorhynchus; species Kuschelorhynchus macadamiae. The sequence continues at coordinate 105,123 of JAUTXW010000598.1, forward strand.
TAACTAATCAGGGGCTTTGTTTTTTGACATTGTTACTACGGCAACAACCACATTTCTGGGAATGTTACTTACCCATGAGCACCTACCAGAACAATTAATAAGTGGAAGTTTTCCTGCTTTGACAGCAATCATATGTTCAGACAGTATGAACAGTACTCGGAAACTTATATTTTATATTAAATATTTTATATTAACTTAAATTATTACACTTTTGGAGTAATATTTAAAAATTTCTTCAACTAATTCCTAATTTAAAAATTCCACCTGTACAGGGTGTCCGGATTTGGTTGCAAAAGCAGGGTATCTCGCTTATTTTTAAAGATAGAACCTTGCGGTTTTCACGAACCTGCGCTATTTTTTTGTGAAACTCGTGAAGCCGTAAACAAAATTTTCATAGCCTTCTTCGTTTATGAGATCCAGGCGAAATAGAAAATTTTGCATTTTGGGACCCCCCTCTTATCTCGGTTATCCTTTAACTTAATGCAAAGGGAAAAATTGCTGCTTATGCAGTTTTTTACGCTGGACCCAGTGGCGTATTATTTTTCATTTGAGTTGTTATTTTTTAGATATGACCCAAAGTTGTGTTTTTTTAAATGGGACAACCTGTATATTTGTCCAGAAATTGATTTGTCCTTTTAAAAGCTTCTCAAAAATATATAATAGTATAGGTCTATTTTAATAAACAACAACAAAAATCCTAATTTTTATAATTATCATCCCAAATTTTGCAGTAGGCCATGCAAAACAATGCTGCCTTTTATTTAAAGTCGTTAACAATATCTACATCCTAACAATAAATCAAAATAAATATGTAATTAAATCTATTTATCAAAATATGTATTGATAATTTCGCACCAAAAAAGTACCACCTACCTAAATTTATGTAACACAAGAACAAAACAGTAATAAATTATTATGTAACAAGCCTTTCAGCAAAAATCAACTGTCGTATAAGAACTACAGTAACCAAGGAAATCAAAAGAACTGTTCAAACTGATTTCCATTTTGTTCTATGCATGCTTCGCACAATTTTTGTATTCGTTTTAGGGAATTAAGCAAAATAACGGCATGATTTTGTAAATAGCGAAAATTTTCTCTTATTGCATTCCCTAAATCTTAGACATTATCATAGTGATCTTTGTAAATTCTATTTTCCAGATATCCCCATAGAAAGAAATCTAAAATCGACAAATCTGGGGACCTAGGGGGCCATCTTATAGGTTCATTTGCTCCGATCCATTGATTAGTAAAATTATTATCCAGAAATAATCTCGTCATTCCAGAATTGTGTGCAGGAGCACCGTCCTGTTGAAAATAAATTTCGTTAATTTGCGCTAGAGGAACATCGTCAAGTAATTCAGGTATAGCTGCCTCTAAAATTTCTATATAGCGATTGGCTGTTAGATTTCCCTCAAATATATAAAATTTTATATGTGTTCCTAATATGAAGCCGGACACATTTAGACCAAACCTGCCCTGCTGTCTTCTGGGAAATATTTGGTGTTGATTTTCCTGGGACCAGAATCTACTATTGTGCGTATTGAGTATACCAGAATTACTGAAATGTGCTTCGCCTTTCAAAATCTCTAACCATATCGCATCTTTCTCGAAACCAATTGCAGAAGACTACCCGACGCTCCGCATCCCCTGGCTGTAAGTGCAGCATGAGCCTAAATTTGTATGGGTGGTATTTGTGCTTTTTTAGAATTTCTTGAACTCTAGTTTTTGGAATCCCTATGCTTTTTTCACTGGCCCTACAAGAGTTTGTAGGGTAAGCTTCTGCATTAACCAAAACCGTAATTTCCTCAGCCTCCCGATTTTCTTTATTATATGTTTTCGTACGAGGTTTGATAAATGATCCGTGATTAAGTAAATTCTTTTTTATCCGATAAAAAGTGGATATATTAGGTTGCCTCCTTTCTGGATATCTAAATAAAAATTAAGCAATAGTATTTCAACATACCTAAAAATTAACTATTTACCTGTTAAAATTCATCTCAGAAGCCGCTTCAACATTTTCATTACTTAATATAAAACAGGCTAACATATCGTACTTTTCATAATGTTCGAAAGTTTGGTTTTCTTCCATAATAATACAAATGTATTTTTACACAATAAATAAATACAAAAAACTAGCGCTATATTTTATATACGCGTACAAAATTGGGAAATGTCATTTGCTTCCAAGAAAACAAAAGAAAACGGCATCGTTTTGCATAGCCTACTGCAAAATTTGGAATGATAATTATAAAAATTAGGATTTTTGTTGTTGTTTATTAAAATAGACCCATACTATTATATATTTTTGAGAAGTTTTTAAAAGGGCAAATCAATTTCTGGACAAATATACAGGGTGTCCCATTAAAAAACACAACTTTGGGTCATATCTAAAAAATAACAACTCAAATGAAAAATATGACTACGCCACTGGATCCAGCGTAAAAAACTGCATAAGCAGCAATTTTTCCCTTTGCGTTAAGTTAAAGGATAACCGAGATACGAGGGGGTCCTAAAATGCAAAATTTTCTATTTCGCCCTGTATCTCATAAACGAAGAAGGCTATGAAAATTTTGTTTACGGCTTCATGAGTTTCACAAAAAATTAGCTCAGGTTTGTGAAAACCGCAAGGTTCTATCTTTAAAAATAAGCGAGATACCCTGCTTTTGCAACCAAATCCGGACACCCTGTACATCTTCTTTCCTTATAGGTGAATAAAGCACAACATTGTTGAGCTTTTTCACAATGTGTCTGTGCTTCATAAAATAAAAATAGTACGGCGAAACTAGTTTATTCTTTTGAATAGAATATTTGTGTTCAAAACAAGGCACAATGCACACACCTGAAGCACCTTCTTACTCCCCATTAAGAAAGGAAGTAGTAATGCAAGAATTTAAGGAATATTTTGATGCCTTAGCTGCTAGATTAGAATAATTCGTTGTTTATTTAAAGTAAATATGTAATACATGTTATCGACCATATAAAGTTGGTTTATTAACTTTGGAATAAAATATCTAAACAATAATGCAATAATCTTAATTTTCTGTCTTATCACATGATATATGTCAAAAAGATTTCCAGTGTAATCACCTCCAGCTTATCCTGGAGGCAAAACAATTCCGGAAATCCGACCCGTTGCTATGGTAACGTTGAAAAGTAAAGGCATCTGATTGGCTATAAAGTACAGGTGTGAAATGTTCTTACCGAATCTCCCTCGCACTTATTTTGGAATTTTTTTCTCGGTCACGAATTTTTTAAGAAAATTTTCAAAAAATTCATGCCTCGAAAAGGCTCTAAGGGGATTATAAGTGAATATATTTGGACTTATTATTACTTACACTAAAAATACAATTCTGGAAATTCGTTGAAACATTTCTAGTTTGCAAAGATCACTTTCTTAAGATGACCCCCGTCTTCTTTTATGTATTCCTGCAGATTGAAATAGAGATGGAGCGTAACGCGTCTAAGTAATTCTACGTTCATGTTTATCGAATCTATCTCTTCACGATTCTTTTCTTTGAGTTGAGGAAGTATTTTAGGATAAGTAAAAAGTACTTTACGCTTTAGATATTCCCGCATAATGTCAGCAAATCTTGAAATTAGGCGATTCGGAAACATGCGATGTATGCACTTTTGCGCCATCTTGACCCCTTATTTAGGGCTCCGATGTTACAGATACTTCCAGCATCTCAAAATCGTCAGCTGAATTGACAGTAACAGTGTGGCCGTCTCCTTCAAACAAGTATGGCCCTATCACACCAAATGCGGAAACTCTACACCATACTGTTAAAGTGCGGGACACGAAAGAAAACCGGGCGGAGTCAATCGGTTTATGAAGGTCGGCCAAAAAATCTCTTTAAACCAGTGGTGTCCCGTCGTTCTTCAAATAATATAGCACTTCTTTTTGACTATACGCACTTCAGATAATTAAAAAATGGAACTATGCTTAATGAACCTTTATCTATATTTGTCTGTTTTGTTTCGTATACCGCACTTCTATATCTCTTTTGTGTTGCAAGAACGGCAAACTTTCGAATTTTAAAATGATTTAATTTTGATTTTTCTTGATCGATTTACCTATAAATATATTTTTTCTTGAGTTCTGTCATTAACGGTTCCCGGGCTACTGCCTACGTCCACTATTATTTGACCACCCAGTATAGTGATACACGATTTACAAGTCCAGATTTTACAAGGGCAGCCAACATCAGATCCAGTGAACGAGATTTATCAAAATTTTAATTTATACAGTTCGACTTTGGGCTACTCGGGTATGCCAAAAGTGGCTGTCTCCCTTTGTCATATTACTTTATACAGGGGCCTAATTGCGTGCTGATGTTAAAGGGGATGTTTTTATGTCTTAAAAGTCTTAACTTTTGAGATACAGGATGGTAAAGTTTAAAACGAAAACATTTTTTTTTCCTCCGAATTCTAATGCTATTGTAGATAACTGCATGAAATTTGATACACGTCTTCTATGTATTAAGAAGCATACGGATTTACCCAGTTTAATTACATATGCACGCCACTGGTAGAAATTTCAAAAATTGATTGTTAATAAAAAATGCCCTTTTATGCATAAAAGACGTGTATCAAATTTCACTCAGTTATTTATTTATAATAGCATCAGAATTAGGATTTTAAAAGAAAATGTTTTTTTAAAACCCTGTATCTCCAAAGTTAAGACTTTTAGGTTTATATTAAACTTTTTTCTTAAAAAGTACTAAACGTCCTGTATAGTACTTCACAATGACGCCCCCTGTACAAAGTAATATGACAGACGGAGACAAACGGTCACTTTTAGCATACCCGAATAGCCCAAAGTCGAACTGCATAAGTTAAAATTTTGATAAATCTTGTTCACTGGAATCAGTGCTGGCTCCCCTACTATAACTACATTGATGTGTTAATTTTGAAAAAATATGAGTTCTGTAGTTTTTTAAATATTAATTGCAACATTAGATATTTTTTAACACCCGAACAGAAAATTAATTATCATCCTTCCATTAATTTTACGTACGAAAAGGAGAACAATGGGCAATTACCTTTTCTCGACACGTTAGTTATTAGAAATAACGATAAATTAGAATTTGATATTTATAGGAAATTTACTAATACTGATAGATATATAACATCCGACTCATTTCATTGCCGTCAACACAAAATGGCATCATTCCATTTCTTAACTCACAGGTTAGTCAATTTTCCACTAAGTAAAGAACGTTTTAACAATGAAATGAATCGGATTAAAAATATAGCTAATAGTAATGGATATAATGATAATTTTGTACATAAACTAGTAAATATACATAAGCATAAGAAAATGTTAAAAGATGCCACTTCTCTTCAAATACCTGAGGCTTTCAATAAATTCATAGTAATCCCATATGATCCCAGATATACGAGAGGTCTAGAAAAAGTATTTAAAAACGTAGGTTTTAGAGTAGCCTACAAAACGGAGAATAGTTTGAAAAATCTCCTTGAAAACCCCAAAGACAAAGTCGACTTGAGGGAGAGGAGTGGCATCTATGAAATTAGCTGTAATGACTGTGATCTAAAATATGTTGGGCAAACTAAACGCTCCATAAACATTCGTTTTAAAGAACACATGACACATTTAAGATACGGAAGAACAGAAAAGTCAAGCGTTGCCCAACATGCTTTGGAAAACAATCACCGAATAGGAATAAATAATCTTAAGTTGATTAAAAATGTATCTAATAATAGATTATTGGATGCATTTGAGAGTATAGAAATAGTTAAATGTGGTAAGAAAGCACTAAATAAAGACAGAGGGCCTATTCCCTATAGTCCCCTCTATTGTTTACTTGACAACGGTGCAGTCGGGTGCAACCAAGTGTGACCACATTTACCTATAAATAGTCTCGGTTAAGATAAGTTACTTTAGTTTATATCATCTGCTGATGATGCTAACTTGGTTAGCGAAACGCGCGTCCAGAACGTAACAAGTTGTGGTGTAGTGTGGTTAGAACTCTTGTATTTTGATCTATCTTCCACCACAGGTTCCAGTGTTAGGACTTAACATACAAGATTGTTCGATTTAAGCCACGATATCATATGAGCTTTTGGAGAGTATTTAGTTGGCACTTTATCTTCTACGTGAGAATGATAAAGACTGATTTGGAAGGAATGTTAGGTAGAAGCTTCCCGAGCAACCACTTTTCAAAATTATCTCCATTCATCTGTCCATGATAGTCTCCAGTTGTTTGTCCCAAGCGAAAAACTAAAGCAACCCCTGGAACAAATCCGGCTTCTGAACCAGCATGAACTATAATAAAGCGACTACTAGAGTGGATTCCCTGAACAACACCTGTAACACTTTCACTTTGCCAGCATTTGTTCACTGTCATATCATTATCTACTCAGGTTTCGTCTAGATACACAATATTGCATCCTTCTTGCCTATATTGCCTTACGATTGATAGATATTTCACCCGCCAGTGAAAAATATTTGGTCTCTCAATGAGCAATTTTCGTTTATTTTGGCACTTGCGCCAAACAAAACCATTTGATCGAAAAGCCGATTTAAGGTTTTATACCCGTACGGAAAATCTATTTTGTTCTTTACAGCACGAAGTAGGGGTTTGTAGGTCGGAACCTTCTTCAAGTTTATATAAAAATCCTCTATTGTTTGTCGAATTACTTGAAAATTACCATCGTCAATTTTATCTTTGTATGATAATCGGGTCTTTTTTTACCAGGAGATTTTAAAGGTGAAGTAGAACTTGAGCGATCATCTTTTAATTTTTCTTACACCACTTTCCGAGACACCAATGTAAAATGCAGCGCGTTCTGTTCGATTTTGAATTGGAATAGTCAAACTATAATTTTCAGCTTCTCTAGTACAGTTTTATTTTCGTAATAATAAATATTTTCGTTTAATTTTCCGTAACGCTTAGCTGGCGCACTTTATAGGTGAAGCGGCAAACTATTACAACAAATAAAATAACATAAAATTTATTTGCGTACACAAATTTTACCGCTTGCTTAAGACTATGAACCTTTATTTTAAGGACCGCCCGGTTTTCTTTCGTGTCCCGCACTTTACCTTCAGATCATGAAGTGGTTTTTTATGCACTTATCTTGGATTGTGTTCTGTCCCGTAGCGAAAATTTTGATTGTTTAACGTACTCACTGGGGTGAAAGTGAGCTTCGTCAGAGATGATCAGTTTACCAAGAATTTCTTCATTGTTGTTCAATATTCCTAAAAAAGTTGACACGATTTACTTCATTAATAGGAGTCAGCGACTGGACTATCTGTATCTTGTACTTGAAATTTCAAACCATCATCGAATGGTCTTATTTTCCTCGTGCCCCCCTTCCCCCAAAATTCCATAAATCCTAACCCCTCTCTCACACTCGATTTTAGTACACTATTTCAAGTCATTTGGATAAGTAGTTTAATATTTCATTTGGCTGCCATTTTGTTCAGCCATAATGGTTTTACGCTAGAATTTCATCAGGTGGAAGAATACATTTTTGGGGGTCTTTCTTGATGTGATGAAGGAATTCTCTCCGTTTTACTATTTTTTATTGAAACTTGATAAAATCAGTTTGAGTTTATTTTGAACTGAATTTAAAAAAAAAATGTGTTATTAACGATTAAAAAATCCAAAGCACGTTTTTAAATTTATACATTATTACGCCCGAGACATGATTATTTTTTTATGTTTGTATAAATACTTATAGTACATGTGTATAAGTTGATTATAATAAAAACCCAATAAAAATGTGAGGATAATTTGGAAAACAGCGTTGAGATCACGTTTGAAAAATTATTTTATTTGGCACAAGGCAGGCGGGAAGAATGTTAAATATGCGCTACGAATCCTGCAATATCTTTGTTATAATTTTTAGTTAACTATTTTATACTGTTAATGAAGTCCTGAAAACAGATTGTACACAACATCTACTATATTATTTAAAAAAAAAACGGTAAACTCCCATTTATGCAGAACAGAATTCCACTACCTACAGATAACACATTTAATTAATTATTTGGTAATAACTTTATACAAATCCTATATATTGTAATTTCTTTCATTTTTTGCTTCACTCGTAACCAGATTGTAATCTTGGTTTTATTCATTTCAATGTATCTACAACCCGAAAAGCATGTTTCCCCCGTTCTATCTGTGCTCGGCATCGCTCAAGGACTATTTCTCCGGAGGGTTACATGGGGATGGAATGGTAACATTTTAGTAAGAATCCAATATGAACTTGGATTAGATATTTATATCTAAGTCAGTCGAATTTTAACTTTTGAATGTTTTAATGTATGTGATGTTTCACAACTAAATGTCGTATAGGTTGGTTTATGAATGTTTTGTTTGTTAATATTTTGTTATGATGCCAATGATTACATTCTTAGGGGACTTAAAAATTAAATTAAATTTGTAATTTTCTTTGGATCATATTTATTATATATTTTTTATAAAATAAAAATATTGTTTTAAAAACATTGATGAAGGCAGAAATTTGCCGAAACGTTTGAAAATAAAAAAAAATGCTACTTACAAACTAAGTCTTCGTTTTATATATAAAAAAATTAGGATCAAAATACCCAAGAAAACTGTTTCACTGAGTATACATTAAGGGTCCAGAAACCTATTTTCGAAGTATATATATATATATATATTTATATATATACAGGGTTATTCACGCAACCCGTTCATTAAAAGTTTTTGATGATGCCATTTAGATAAAAATTTCAAATTTTGGGATTAAGGTAAGGTCAAGGGGTACTTCTTTTTTGAAATATTTTCAACTTCCTGTCACTTCCGGTTTAATCGGAAGTTGATATCAACTTGCTTATTTTAAATGGAACAGCCTGTATTTTATGATATTTTTGGATTCTACGGAGAATTTTAATGCTATTTTATGTAGCATGTCCTATACCTAGGTTCAAGCGTTCTTAAGATAGTTGACCTTGAACCAAAAATGAGCCTTCGGGGTACCAAATTTTAAAATCTCATATTTCTGTAAGTTTTGAAGATATAATCTTCATATTTTGCAGACGATCGATAAATAATCTTAGGTTTCTATTTTTTTTATTGAATTTGTCTATTTTTATACAGGTTGTCCTAAATTCAGCGGCAAACATTCACATTTTCAAAGCCGCTAAAGTTCGTTTTTTTAAATGGGACACCCTATAACTTTATGCACTATCAAATGTAGAATTTCATTTTCTATCGAACTGTAAGGTTCCCTATACCTATTCGTAACCATTTTTGAAATAATCAGGTTTATATTAAACTATCATATGTATTTGCTAAATGCTTACACCTTCCCGTAGTAAGCCATGGAAAAACAATTGTTGTGCTTTTCTATTCAACATGACAGCTGATTTTAAACTTTTAAATTAAAATAAAATAACACTCAAAAGCTGACACTCTCAATTTATTTTATATTCGCGGAGAATGTTACAAAATATTGGAGAGAACGTGCCATGTTTTTAATGAAAAACATCCTTATTTATCGCCAATGAACAACAGAAAATTGAAGAGAACTGAAACGAAATTTTTTCGTTTCGGAAAAGTTAAAGTTATAAAAAATGTAATAAATTGTTTACATTATTTTTAACCATATCTACTAAGTTCGAGACTGTTCTAAACTTGTTTTAGAGAACTTAAAAACTATAGCAATCTAACAATCAACAATAAATAAATAAAATAATAAAATTGAATTATAGCAAATGTTCTATATGCTGTCCGTTCATCAGAAGACACATTTCAATTCTTCTTTGTACAGTTGCTGTGGCCCGTTGAATTTGTCAGTTTTCTAATTCGGCAAAAGCTGTTCGTATCCTGTCCAGTAAATCTTGTTGGTTATTTACTGGGGAAGCATAGACTTTACCTTTGATAAATCCCCCAGCGATCTTCAAAAATTCGAAATAATTGAAGATAAACTGCAGCGGACTTATGTGCTGGTGCCCCATCTAATTAATACCAATAATTTTGCAGCTCACCAATAGGAATATCTTCTATAAATTCAGAAACCGTCCCTCGTAGAATTTCCAAATACTTATCACTGTTTAAATTGTCTTCATAAATACAGTACCGCACCTGATCATTTAATACTATACCGAAAACGTTGAAGCTAAACCTCTCTTGAGAACGCGTTAACGCGTTTCGCTTAAAGCGTGCGGATTTTCTGCTGCCCAGAAATGTTCGTTTCTTCTATTTGTTATTCCTGCTCTAGAAAATTTCGCTTCATCGGTCCAAGATATTTTTGAAAGGAATTGAGGGTCCTCTTGAATTTTCAAAAACATGAATTCGCAAAATTCTACTCGTTGGACGTCATCACCAGGTCTCAAGGCTTGCACGTTTTGGAAGGAATAAGGGTGCATATGATGTTCGCTCAAGATTCTTTGGACAGATGAAGAAGAAATTCCCAAATCGTTTTCTGCAGACGGTATTGAACTTTGCGGGTTTGCGTGGAAATAAGCTAATGTGTTAATTACGTTATCCTCGGCATTTGTCACTGGTCTCGGAACATTTTTTGTAACTTTAACCTTGCCAAAACGCAAAAAGTTCGTTTCAATTCTCTTGAATTTTGACTTGTTCATTGGCGGCAAATCAGGGTGACGTTCATTAAACACACGACACACTCTCTCCAAAAGTTTATAACATTCTCCATGAATATAAAATAGATTGAGAATATCAGCGTTTGAGTATTCTTCCATTTCGATTTAGAAGATTTAGTTTATCACTGACAGTTTTTGATAAATAACGCATATTAATCATCTGTCATATTGGATATTGCATCTCAATTGTTTTTCCATAGCTCACCATTGGAACATGTAAATAAACATTTAAGCAAATACATGCGATATTTTTATAAAACCCAATTATTTCGAAAATGGTTACGAATAGGTATAGGGAACATTAATACAGTTCGGTAGAAAATGAAATTCTACATTTGATAGTGCATAAAGTTATAGGGTGTCCCATTTAAAAAAAAAACGGACTTTAGCGGCTTTGAAAATGTGAATGTTTGCCGCTGAATTTAGGACACCCTGTATAAAAATAGATAAATTCAATAAAACAAATAGAAATCTAAGATTATTTACCGATCGTCTGCAAAATATGAAGATTATATCTTCAAAACTTACAAAAATATAAGATTTTAAAATTTGGTACCCCGAAGGCTCATTTTTGGTTCAAGGTCAACTATCTTAAGAACGCTTGAACCTAGGTATAGGATATGCTACATAAAATAGCATTAAAATTCTCCTTAGAATCCAAAAATATCATAAAATACGGGGTGTTCCATTTAAAATAAGCAAGTTGATACCAACTTCCGGTTAAACCGGAAGTGACAGGAAGTTGAAAATATTTCAAAAAAGAAGTAGTCCTTGACCTTACCTTAATACCAAAATTTGAAATTTTTATCTAAATGGCATCATCAAAAACTTTTAATGAACGGGTTGCGTGAGTAACCCTGTACATATTGGATACTGAAACCCCCGGAAAACTGCCTGATGAGCCTTTCCGGGACAGATGCCACGGTAGCAGAAACCGAAAACAACATCAGTTTGGTCGTAAGATGTACGGTTGAATTTTTATAATCCATAGAAAATCGCAAAAAATTCGTGATTTTATACACGATATCCATATCTACATATATGACCATATCTACATATATGACCCAATCCAACTTTTTTCTTTTCTTGTATATTTGGAACATGAAACTTAGGAGTTTAGCTAAAAAGTTTGTAAAATTTTAGGTCTGTTGCTTACCCGCTTAATTTTTCCCATTATGGCGGGACAAAATAAAGTAAAAATTCATCATATCTAAAAATATGGTTCGATAAAATTTTTATCTCGTATATTTGGAACATGAGACTTGGTACTTTCTTATATATAGTTTAGTTAAAGAGTGTTTAAAATTTCAGGGCTGTAGCTTACCCGCAACAGTTTTTTATGCCCTTTCCGAGTAAAATTTCGAATGCGCCGCGTGCAGCGGTCCAGAAAAAAATTAATATCTCGAAAAGTAAATAAGTTAGAGGGATGAGGTTTGCGTTGTTTTATTAAGAAATATTCACTTTAAAACATATTATAAAGAGTTAGTGAGGAGTTGATCGAAAATTCGAAAAAAAATTTATCAAAGTAAAAATTTAGTTATATCTTCGAAAATATTAATCCCTCGTGTATTTCTATGTGTTTATTGCATTCAACAGCTCGAAATACCCTTATAAACATATGTTTTCCAAGTATTTTCGAAAAACAAATTTTGTTTCAAAATTTCCGTCAAAAAAATCCATACATATACATGCAAAATTTTCGAAACATCTTTCGGATTTCGATTTTGTTGAAAAGCTGTTTAAATACTAATTTGATGCCGTAAAAACCGAAAATGACATCAGTTTGGTCGTGGGATGTGCGGTTAAATTTTTATAGTCCATAGAAAATCGGAAAATTCGCGATTTTTTACACGATTATCACGATAGCTACATATATGATCCGATAAAAATGTTTTCTCGTATATTTGGAACATGAAACTTTGAGAAAGTGAAAATTTAGTTATATCTTCGAAAATATTAATGCCTCGTGCATTTCTATGGGTCTATTGAATTCAGCAGCTTAAAATACCCTTATAAACATATATTTTCCAGACGTTTTCGAAAAAAAATTTGAGTTTTTTTGAAATTTCCCGCCAAAAAAATCCATGAAAATGCAAATCCTGAAGCAGATGAATTCCGACATAAAATAAAGACCGTTTTGGATAAAAAGACAAAGATACTAGCTAATATATCGACATAGGAGGAAACTACACCTAAGCGTCTCCAGACAAACAGTTCCATAAAGATTCTTCCTGCAGATAAAGGGCATGCGACAGTAGTTATGGACACCAAAACATATCACCATAAGATCGACGATGTTCCCAACAACATAACAACATAACATAACAAGAAGAGGATTATTAACCAAAACCATTTAGAACTTAATATCTGGGAAATATATGCGGACCAACGGAGTAGGTAAAAACTCAAAATATGTGTTTCATACAGGATATAGATTCCCTATATGTGTCCTGAGGATGCAACAATTAAGTTGCGAAACATCGTCAAACACACAAATATAAATTGCATTTTTTTTAAACGAGACACCTTGTAAATTTACTTTCGATATATTATAACGGGGTTGAATTGGTTTAATACCCTCCAGTTAAAAAATGAAGAACATGATGAAGATCTGCGCGATAATCTTTTTTCTCTTCACCGCATTTCTTTCATGATGAAGCTCTCCATTTACTCATAATGACATTATATCAATGTCAGTTATATAAGAAATAACGCCCTAGAGCGTTATTATAGAAAAAATAACGTCCTAGGGCGTTATAAATAATAAATTGGTTTATTATTATTAAAGTCGATTTTTCTAAAAAAAAAATGACTTCCTCGGACATTAAACGCTGAAGCCACGACAGGTATTATAAAAGATAACGCTTCAGAGGCAATCGGGAAACACTGTTAATACCCCTCATAGCTTAATAACAATCATTATTCTACTTGCTATTTTTAAAATTCTGTTTTTATTTAAATGTCTACCGAAATAGAGACATTAAATGGAGTCAGGACGATAACAGACATACACTTTTGTTTAATCTACCAGATGGAATACCGCTAATTATGTTTGAAGTAGACTTAAACGTTTTTAAATAGTTCTATTTTTTTAGGCTATAAAGCGAGGAAATGATTTGTTAGTTTTTGTAGAGAGCAGTTTTTACCGATATAAGAGAAATGGAAGGAAACTTCTAAAAATATTAGGGTTAAACCATAGATTATTAAATAATACAATTTGTAGCGTTTTTATTATGTCTTTGTTAACTGGTTAAATTAGGTGAATTCAATGCGTTGCCGAATCGAGAAGAATATATGTATCATTCGTGTCATGATTCAAACTCTGCTATTTTTACTTCCTAGTAACAGTAGAGGAAGTATTGTATTCGTGAAAAAGGCACCATTCATCAATTGAAATTTTAGGGTTTCTAGAACCCCAAAAGTATGTTATCAAACTGACTTCAAATTTTGGTCAAAAATCAAGGGTTATTTGAATATAAATCAGTAACATTTCGGCAGAAAATCCAATAAGGCGGACCTTCATTATACATTCTATCATTATAGATATTTCCTTCCATTTTGTACTCCATACTGTCTCCAATCCTTCCAATGTTTGCAAAAAAAAATTGTGTGTTCCACACTGTCTTTTTCGCCACAATAAGTGCACTCGTCAACCTTACTTTTACCTATGTTGTACGTATAGTCCCGGAATCTTCCATGTCCAGTTAAAAACCGTGTAAGGTAATAGTTTACGTCAGTGTGTTCTGGTGCCAGCCCGACTTCAATGTTTGAAATTGTTTTTGCTGTCCACCTTCCTTTAGCACTGTGAGTCCACCTGTCTTGCAACCTTTGGATTAGTCGGATGTTTGCTTCCTTCCTTACTGCTACCTTGTCTTCTTCCATAGCTTGGAATACTTCGTTTCTTTCCTGTATCATAAATTTCCACACCAATTGCCACCTCTCTATGGCTTGCCAAAGATCTACAAGCCGAACCTGCCTCTAAGACCAATTACTAGCTCCAGGGGACTCACCAACAAGTTCTTTAACCTAATTTTTGTTGGAGATCATTCAACCTTTACGTGATAAGACGAATTCATTTTTTCAAAATTCAAACAATTTTGTTAATATTTTTCACTAAAAGGCATTTAATTTTATACAAAAATCAAGAATTAACATTTTGATATAAATCCAAAAACTACCCACTAGATTAATTTTTAATTGTGTGGATAGGGTTGCCAACTTTTTGTAGGGGAAATAAAGTATTTTAGGGTAAGAGAACTAAAACAAACAGTATTTTAGAAAAGTAGACTGCAGTGGATTAGAGTCAGAGGAAACCGGTGAAAACAATTTTCAAGTTATTTGCATATATAAGACATTTAGACATTTTAAAATAAGACACTATATATCGTTTATAAAGAGTAAAAATAAAATTGGTCCAATATCTGAACCCTGCGGAAAACCCGACGTTACAACAACCTCCCTAGAAGCTGAACCAGACAAGTTGACCTGCTGACGACGCGCGACGATTAAACAAATATGATCTGATCCACTCCACATAGTTTTCACAAAAACCAATTTGCTGTAATTTCCATAATAGAAATCTGCTGGCCAGCCTCAACCGATGTCCTTAAATAATTCTGAAATATTATGTATATATATATATATATATATATATATATATATATATATATATATATATATATATATATATATATATATACACCGGGTGTCAACGATATCGTTTTACACGATGCCATTCAATTGGTTTTTAGGTTAGGATTTTTTTATTTGGGTTAACGAAATATGGTATTAAGACCAATATTTTTCATGAAAAAACAATTGAATATTACTGCCAGTTTTTCCGATATCAGAACCAAGTTAAGAATTTCAAATGGAACCCTGTATATTATTTTACATAGTTTGATAGAGCTTAGAATTACCTTTTCAATGACATATCACAAGTTATATTTTTTTTTCAAAATGGCGAACCAGGAAGCGCTTTTTCAAAATTCAATATGGCGGTCATTTCCCGATACCGATGAAATTTTTGTTTAACAAATTATTAAAATATTAAACAAAATCGGGTTTTCAATGGATTTTAATCAAATTTAAAATCAAATTTTTAATTTATCACAAAATGGGATAATCTGATCCACTCCACATAGTTTTCACAAAAACCAATTTGCTATAATTTCCATAATAGAAATCTGCTGGCCAGCCTCAACCGATGTCCTTAAATAATTCTGAAATATTATGTATATATATATATATATATATATATATATATATATATATATATATATATATATATATATACCGGGTGTCAACGATATCGTTTTACACGATGCCATTCAATTGGTTTTTAGGTTAGGATTTTTTTATTTGGGTTAACGAAATATGGTATTAAGACACATATTTTTCATGAAAAAACAATTGAATATTACTGCCAGTTTTTCCGATATCAGAACCAAGTTAAGAATTTCAAATGGAACCCTGTATATTATTTTACATAGTTTGATAGAGCTTAGAATTACCTTTTCAATGACATATCACACGTTATATTTTTTTTCAAAATGGCGAACCAGGAAGCGCTTTTTCAAAATTCAATATGGCGGTCGTTTCCCGATACCGATGAAATTTTTGTTTAACAAATTATTAAAATATTAAACAAAATCGGGTTTTCAATGGATTTTAATCAAATTTAAAATCAAATTTTTAATTTATCACAAAATGGGATAAGTTTAATTTTTTCTCTAAAATGTGAACTTTTTCTTAAATTTTCTCAAAGATTTTAAATAGAAAGTTGTATTTATTAAATATTAGTATTAAAGTATATCTTATTAGCTACACGAAACCGCATAACAAGCCGTATTTTTGCTTTTTGTTTCAGAAAAAATTGACAAAACCTTGCCGATATACATTTTTCCTAATACATAACATGAAACAAACACACACATATTAGTAATCAGAAAATCCTGAAATATTTTTTATTGTTTATTGATAAGTAATTTTGTATTATTTTGACATTTTATGACTGTTGTCTTATTTTAGGAAAGCGAGAAAAAATCACAAGTAGTATTAATTTTATTTTACCGGTAGATACGGTGCAGTAACATGAAAGATGACTTAACTAAGATAAGTAGGCCTTGGAAACAATTGCATAGGGATGCCATTATAATTTTCATTAGATTTAACCAGAAACGTCAAAAGTACTGTTTTGTATCGACATTTCTGATAACTTTCGTTACATTTTTACACTGAGAAGTGGTTCTAGTTAGTTTTAAAAATAAATATTATGGTTTATTCAAGAGAACATCAAATTGACATGCTCCTTATTTATGGGGAATGTCGCAAAAATTCAAGGGACACAGAGAGATTTTACCAGGAACGCTTTCCGAATCGTGACGCTCCTTCACATGCATATTATCCTTGGCTAGTACAACATTTAAAAAATGAAAATAATGGTGGTGTCAATGCTAATGGCAATGATGGTTTCGTAGTAAGCGAAGAAGTGGAAACAAACGTTTTAGCGTACATCGAGTATGACCGTACAGCTTCCCTTCGTGAATTAGGCAAACAGTGCAATACGTCCCATGAAAGCGCCAGAAAAATTTTAAAGAAACACGGGTTTAAATCGTTTAAGTATCAAATTCACCACCACCTATTTGAAAATGACTTCCAAAGACGACTTATTTATTGCAATTGGTTTTTAGATAATTATAGAATAAGTCCTGTGTTTCATCATAAGATTATTTTTTCGGACGAATCAAGGTTTACTAATCTAGGGATGTTTAATAGAAATAATTTTCGTTATTGGGCAAAGGAAAATCAAAGATTAGTAAGAGAAGGTGCCTTCCAGGAACGTTTTGGAGTTAATGTTTGGTTAGGCGTTGTAGGACTAAGCGTTATTGGTCCAATATTATTCCATCAGCCTTTAACTGGCGAGATGTATTTGGACTTTCTCGAAAATGAAATTGAACATTTTATAAATAATTTGCAGCAAAATGATGATTTAGTTTACCAACAAGATGGCGCCCCTGCTCATAATTCAAGAATTGTTGCAAATTACTTGAATGAACGATTTGGTGAGAACTGGTTGGGAACCAATGGACCAGACCAATTCGATGGCCAGCGAGGTCGCCTGACCTAACCCCGCTTGATTTTTCTATATGGGGTCATCTGAAAGAAAAAGTGTATGCAACTCCTGTAATATTGTTGGAAATGTTAGAAAATAGAATAAGACGAGCCGTTGAGAGTATCTCAGAACAGCATTTACGAAACCTGCTCGCGGAAAATGTTGAGAGAGTTACACTATGCCAAGAACAAGGCGGACAGCGCATAGAACATTTAATTGAGTGACTTTTGTATTAATTGTGAAAGTGTGATTTTAAATTAGCATTAAACCCAATAAAAACCCCCATATTTGTTTATTATTTCTACCTATAATTCAAAAATATCTTCGGTGTTAGAAAATGGCCGCCATATTGAATTTTGAACAAAAGCTTCCTGGTCCTCCATTTCGAAAAAAAATCAACTTGTGATATGTCAATGTAAAGGGAATTCTAAGTTCTATCAAACTGTGTGAAAAAATATACAGGGTTCTTTTTAAACTTCTTGACTTAGGTCTAGGTATTTCCGGAAAAACCGAAAGCCTACCGGTAAAATAAAATTAATACTACTTGTGAATTTTTCTCGATTTCCTAAAATAAGACAGCAAAAATCATAAAATGTCAAAATAATACAAAATTGCTTATCAATAAAAAATATTCCGAAATTTACTGATTAATAATATGTGTGTGTGGGTGAGTGTGTTTAATGTTATGTATTACGAAAAATGTATATCGGCAGAGTTTCGTCAATTTTTTCTCAAACAAAAAGCAAAAATACGGTTTGTTATGCGGTTTTGTTTTTGTTTTTTGTTTTTCCCAGTGTAAAAATGAAACGAAAGTTATCAGAAATGTCGATACAAAACAGTACTTTTGACGTTTCTGGTTAAATCTAATGAAAATTATAATGGCATCCCTATGCAATTGTTTCCAAGACCTACTTATCTTAGTTAAGTCATCTTTCATGTTACTGCACCGTATCTACCGGTAAAATAAAATTAATACTACTTGTGATTTTTTCTCGCCTTCCTAAAATAAGACAACAGTCACAAAATGTCAAAATAATACAAAATTACTTATCAATAAACAATAAAAAATATTCCAGGATTTCTGATTAATAATATGTGTGTGTTTGTTTCATGTTATGTATTAGGAAAAATGTGTATCGGCAAGGTTTTGTCAATTTTTTCTGAAGCAAAAAGCAAAAATACGGCTTGTTATGCGGTTTCGTGTAGCTAATAAGATATACTTTAATACTAATATTTAATAAACACAACTTTCTATTTAAAATCTTTGAGAAAATTTAAGAATAAGTTCACATTTTAAAGAAAAAATTAAACTTATCCCATTTTGTGATAAATTAAAAATTTGATTAAAATCCATTGAAAACCCCATTTTGTTTAATATTTTAATAATTTGTTAAACAAAATTTCATCGGTATCGGGAAACGACCGCCTTATTGAATTTTGAAAAAGCGCTTCCTGGTCCGCCATTTTGAAAAAAATATATAACTTGTGATATGTCATTGAAAAGGTAATTCTAAGCTCTATCAAACTATGTAAAATAATATACAGGGTTCCATTTGAAATTCTTAACTTGGTTCTGATATCGGAAAAACTGGCAGTAATATTCAATTGTTTTTTCATGAAAAATATGTGTCTTAATACCATATTTCGTTAACCCAAATATAAATATCCTAACCTAAAAAGCAAATGAATGGCATCGTGTAAAACGATATCGTTGACACCCGGTATATATATATATATATATATATATATATATATATATATATATATATATACAGTGAAACAGTTTTCTTGGGTATTTTGGTCCTAATTTTTTATATATAAAACGAAGATTTAGTTTGCATGTAGCATTTTATTTATTTTCAAACGTTTCGGCAAGTTTTTGCCTTCATCAGTGTATCTAGAACAATCATTTTTATTTTATTAAGGACCTAAAGATTTTTTAAAAAATATAAAATAAATATGATTCAAAGAGTATCACAAATTTAAGAAGGTAATCTCCGGCATCATAATAAAATATTAGCTATCAAAACATTCATAAATAAACTTTCTGGCACAGTATACGACATTTAGTTTTGAAACATCACATGCATTAATACATGTAAAAGTTAAAAATTCGACTGATTGGATTAGATATTTAATAGATGTAGATAGATTTTTTTCCGATTTGATAAAAAACCTAAAACTTTATTGTTTTGCATTTTTGGTATTTTATGGTTTTTCAATTTAGCGCAGTTAATATAAGTTTATTTATTCCTGATACAGACAAGATTATGGAAAATTAAAATTAAAGGTTTATCGATTTTATTTTGAAAGAGTGATCATATAAAGTCAAGGAGGATTGGATTATATAGTTATTTTAGGATGTTGTAGTAAATCTGGTTTAAATTTTTAATTTCCGTTTTGTCCTTTATTGAATTTTCCTCTTTTTTTATATATAATATTTTATATGATCACTCTTTCAAAATAAAATCGATAAACCTTTTTAATTTTCCATAATCTTGTCTGTATCAGGAATAAATAAACTTATATTAACTGCGCTAACTTGAAAAACCATAAAATGCCAAAAATTCAAAACAATAAAGTTTTAGTTTTTTATCAAATCTGAAAAAAACAACAGAACATCTACTGATAATATTAAAGATCTGTAATAAATATCTAATCCAAGTCAGTCGAATTTTTGACTTTTAAATGTATTAATGTATGTGATGTTTCAAAATTAAATGTTGTATACTGTGCCAGAAAGTTTGTTTATGAATGTTTTGTTTGATAAGTTTGTTAATATTTTATTATGCTGCCGGAGATTACCTTCTTAGGTGAGATAAAAACTAAATTAAATTTGTAATTCTCTTTGAATCATATTTATTATACATTTTTAATAAAATCTTTATGTCCTTTATAAAAGAAAAATGATTGTTCTAGATACAATGATGAAGGCAAAAACTTACCGAAACGTTTGAAAATAAATAAAATGCTACATACAAACTAAATTTTCGTTTTATATAAAAAAGTTAGGACCAAAATACCCAAGAAAACTGTTTCACTGAATATACATTAAGAGTCCAAAAATACATACAATGAGGGTATAAAGTCGGGGAACCTTGAGATATGTCAACAACTATACAAGTTGGGTAAAAAAGTTTCATATAAAAGTTGTATAGTTCCTTACGATTTATGATTCAAATTATAAATGATGCGTTTTAACGTAATAAATGCTGGAACTGTTGTCCGTTCACTTCCTAACAATATCCTAATAGATTGATGAACTCTTGTTGTAGATTTCGAATGAAAGTAGGTGGGATTTGTCGGATTACATCTCTTATACGATTTTTCAGCGCATCGATATTAGGAGGTCTGTTCAAATAAACTTTGCTCTTTAAATATCCCCACAGAAATTAATCTAGGGGAGTTAAGTCCGGGGACCTGGCCGGCCATTCGTAGGGACCACGACGTCCTATCCACCTGTTAGGAAATATTTCACTGAGATACTGCCGAACAGGTAGCGCACAGTGAGGTGGTGCTCCATCTCACCATTAAGAAAAAAGGTGGCTTCATCGGAAAATAAAATATTTCTACAAAAGAATGGATCCAGGTTGCACCGCTCTTGCATACTTTCGCAAAACTCAAGTCGGCGGTCAAAGTCGTCTTCATTTAATTCATGGATTAATCTTATTTTGTAGGGATGATACTTTGACGTGTGCAGAATATTTTTTACCGATTATTGACTAAGGTTTAAATCTAATGCTACTTGACTTGTAGGTAAATGTGGATTTTCGTTATAACTAAAACATCATCATCATCTAGTTTTGGCCTACCTGTCCTGGGAAGATATTTTACACAACCATGATCACGAAATTTTTTGATAATTTTGCTAACTGTGGATTTTGCAATTGCTTGTCCTCGCTCGGGATGCGTATTATTAAAAAGTTCACATACTTCGTCAAGATTTCTTTGGCGATCTCCCCATCCAAACATCCTAAGAATCTCTATTCTCTTTCGGAAAGCATTTTTATCAGGAAAAAAGTAACTCTCTAACAATATGTTAAAAATTGACACAGTTTATTGTCAGTACATGACAGTTTCTATGGGAGTTCTAAAATAATCCACCAGGTTTCACTATGCATAGGGAAATGAGTTAATTTTGTTTAAAGCCAAATTTCCATTTTCTCATTTTTTTATCTCAAAAACAGTTGACTTTAGGGATAGGGTATGCTTAATAAAATATGATCATAATTTCATGTAGATTCTTAAAATGAAACAATATACAGGGTGTTCCGTTAGAGATTCTGAAGTTTTGGCGTGTAACTTGATTTTAAAACACCATGTATATTTCAAGACCTTTTTGGAATCATAAATCGTAAGGAAGTATACAACTTTTATATGAAACTTTTTTACCCAACTTGTATAGTTTTTGACATATCTCAAGGTTTCCAGACTTTATGCCCTCATTGTATATATATATATATATATATATATATATATATATATATAGTAGAGACTGAGAGTCTCTATTCGGACGCGAGAAAGAAAGCTTCGAAAATGCCAAATGTGATTTTGGCGAAACGTCAGCAAAACTGTTCTTTTCAGAACGACAGTAGTGAACGGATGTACACCCGGAATGAAAACACATATATATATATATATATATATATATATATATATATATATATATATATATATATATATATATATATATATATATATATATATATATATATATATATATATATATATATATATATACAGTGACCGTCTAAAGTCCGTTCCCCCCTACTAATCTTTTAGCCAACTCGTATATCGCAACGAAATTTGGAGGTCTTAAATAGGAGATGAAAAGCTATTTTTTTTTGTGAAAAAATGATAGCTAAAAGTTATAAAATGGCGGCTACGCGCCATCTTGAATTAATATTTTAAATACAACACCCCGCATATTATTCCATTTTCAAAATCTGCTCATTATTCTTAACATTTTTCTCCAATACACTTTATTCCTAAATGTAATTGTTTTCGAAATAGTGACGTTTGAAAATTGAAAATCCGGTTTAAAATGAAGTAATGGTTTTAGTCACTTTCGATAAAAAATTCTGCTAACTAAATTTTTTAATTAATTTGTAGTTAAATCTTTTAATGAATTCGACTAATAAGAGGCGTAAAGACAGTTTTAAGGATAAACAGTACCACTTACCGGAAAATCTTGAAGGTTACGAATTTGTTCTGTAAATTCACAAGGAAAACAAATTAGTTGGTAAAAAAATATTTTATTTATTTTTGAATAACACTTATTTAACCCCAACAATAATTATTTTATCAAGTGTTCGATGTGGTCCCTTCCTAAATCTTGACAATAAAGTGCCCTATTATGAATAGCTTCCCTCACGTTGATGAAAGTCTGTTCATCTATTTCTTCACATCCTTCTCTTATTCTGCGTTCCAACTCTTCTATTGTTTGACATTCATGGCGTAGATTTTTAACTTCAGATATCCCCAAAGGAAAAAATCTAGAGGGGTAAGATCCGGAGATCTTGGTGGCCATTCTGTACTTCCCCTGCGTCCTATCCATCGCCCAGGAAAGTTTGTATCGAGAAACTCTCTAGCCATGCGATAGAAATGGGGAGGTGCTCCGTCCTGCTGAAATATGATTTCACGATTTTCAAACTCTTCCTGATTTCTGTAAAGATCTCCTGTAAGATTGCCGCTGACGAAAATCGGTCCAACAACGTGGTTGCCCAAAATCCCCGCCCAAACATTAACTTTTTCAGGAAACTGGGTATACCCTTCTCTAAAAATATGCGGATTAGTATCGCTCCAGTATCGTACGTTCTGTTTGTTGACTTTTCCATTAAGGAAAAACGTGCATTCATCTGAGTAACATACACGTTTTAGGAAGGATCGTTCTCCTTCAATTTTTCTTGTTTTCTTTCTTTTCTTCTGGATCAGCCTCCGTGAGAGCATGCAGGATTTTCATTTTATAGGGATGAAATTTTTCATTTTTTAGGACTCTTTGGACACTTTTCGAACTTACTTCGCAGGATTCAGCAACTGCAGACGTCGACTGAGTAGGATTAATTACCATTTCAGCAACAATTTCAATTTTTTTTTCTTCTGAAAGAGGTGGTCTTCCTGATCTTGGAGCATCTTTCATCGTACCAGTTGCTTGGAGCTTATTTAAAAGTTTGCGCAAATATGACCGCGAGATAGGGTTTTCGGGAAATCTATCGTTAAACATACGGACTGCTAGAAGAAAATTTCTTCCAGCTTCTCCAAAAATCAAAACTGCTTCAAATTTATCGTGTAAACTGCGAGCCATGGTCACACTTTTCATAAAATAATTAAGATGCTCAACGGACTATTTGACAGTTAGTTATCAAGATGTTACCGCAACAACGATTTTGTTTCCAACGCAAACTTGATCGTATTTTTGATTGAATTTGAAATGACCAAAATGTCAATTTTCAAACGTCATTATTTCGAAAGCAATTACATTTAGGAATAAAGTGTATTGGAGAAAAATGTTAAGAATAATGAGCAGATTTTGAAAATGGAATAATATGCGGGGTGTATTTAAAATATTAATTCAAGATGGCGCGTAGCCTCCATTTTATAACTTTTAGCTATCATTTTTTCATAAAAAAATAGCTTTTCATCTCCTATTTAAGCCCTCCAAATTTCGTTGCGATATACGAGTTGGCTCAAAAATTAGTAGGGGGGGAACGGACTTTAGACGGTCACTGTATATATATATATATATATATATATATATATATATATATATATATATATATATATATATATATATATATATATATATATATATATATATATATATATATATATATATATATATATATATATATATATATATATATATATATATATATATATATATATATATATATATATATATATATATATATATATATATATATATATATATATATATATATATATATATATTATATAAACATATATCACTAAAAAACTAGTTATCTAAATTACCTCGAATATCAGGTGTGATATGATATTGACTGAATGAACTGGTAAAGTTTTGGTATGAATTCAAAGTATTAAAAGAATCAGCCTGAAAAACTACTTTTTAGGTAAATTTGAAATTTCATGCCAGCATTAAGTATGATATAATAAAAGTGTGGTATGAATTCAAAAAGACGACACAAAATTCGAAATTGCGACCAATTAAAATGTTTAAAAAAAAACTTTCTTACTCGATTGATTTCAAATTAAAAAAAAAGTTATATAAAAATAAACTGGTACCGACTCAACATGACGGAAGAAAATGGCAATCAATAAAACAAACTACACATGTGGCATAGGTAGAAACTGGTAAAATATTGGTATGGATCCAATATGGTAGAATAAAATGGCGCCCAATAAAAATGTTTGAAAAGACAGTATATGTATATGTGTTATTTATTAAGTGACTATGTGTGGAATTAAATTGGGGTAAACTATTTCTAATAAAAGAAAAATATTCATAATATTTTTTAGTTTTGACAATTTTGTTTAATTGTTTAGACCAGCTAGAAACCATTTTGATCGAATTAATTTAACAACACATTACGAACCAGAGTTCGGTCTGTTTCCTTTAGAGATAGCACGTTTCAGCGGAAAAGGATTTTTAGAACAAATAAAATTAAACCCACTGATAAAGACATCGTTAGCTAATGGATCCCCTCGCTAGCATAAACATCGGACGTAAATTTAGTAAATTAAAATCGGTGAAAGCATATCAAGGGACTTAAGCAGTTCTCTAATTCCCTAAATAGTGTTAAAAAAACTGCCCACGTCGGGAAGTGTGTGTTATGTACAGAAATTATGTTAACTAAAACCAGAAGTAAGACGAGTAGAGAAAAGGATTTCAATTCGTCGTTACCTTGGTCTGGATTAACCCTGGCATGTGTAAGGATTCTCCAGCTGTACGCGAAGGTCTTCGATCAGGACGTATCCAAATTAAGTGCTAAGTAAGTTTTGATTTTTTTTAGTATACAGGGTTTTATTTAGTGCGTGTTTGGATAATAAAAAATGAGTCTGCACAGCAAATTTTTAGGAGAATGTATCTCGGAAACGCCTTAGCCGATTTTTAAAAATTGAAATGATTCCGAAAGGCCTTTATTTGCTCAATCAAAAAAAAAATTAAAAAATTGAAATATATAAAAAAATTAATTAATTAAAAAAATGTTAACTCTCTGCACCTCTTGTAATAGTTATTCTAGAACTTTCATGGTAATTACATTTAAAAGCTTTGTTCGATATATAGGGTCGTATTTGGCGCTTTTTTATTTTTTTGTTTAGGAAATAAGTTACTGGGTATTTTCAAAAAGTCTGTATTTTTAAAAGTTTTTTGGTTTCTTTTATTTATTATGGAAATTCCGGGATTTTATTATCCCACATAGAAGTATAGAGTTTTTGCATTATTTTTTTGTTTAGAAAAAACAGTTACAGTGATTTTCAAAAGTCTGTATTTTTAAATTAAAAAATTACACATTTCTATGAGTTCTTACATTTAATATAAAACTTTCGGGACTTTATTATCCCAGCTTTTCTGAACACAGAAGTATAGCCGTTTTGCAGTTTTTTGTTTAGAGAAAAAGTTACATTTTTAAAATTAGAAATATTACAAATTTCTTAGTGCTCTTTTTATTTTGGAACTTTCGGGTCTTTATTATCTCAGTTCCTCTGTGCACAAAAGTATAGTGGTTTCCTGTTTTATTATGAAATTTGGGCATATGGTGTGTGGTATCAAAATTCTTAGTTTTTCCTGTAGAATCGAAATATCATGTCAACTGTAGGGTGTTCTATTTAAAAAAATCAACTTTTGTAAAAAATTTTGGGACACCCTATATATATATATATATATATATATATATATATATATATGTGTGTGTGTGTGTGTGTGTGTGTGTGTGTGTATGTCATAAATAGGCTTAGGATATATGCATTTGCATTACAGGAAAAATGCATATATTCTAATTTTTCTGAATATATTTTTATTTCCCAAGACAAATTTGATGTATTTTAATAATAATAAAATAATAAAAAATGTCAAGTTGCTGGCAGGCCCAGGGTTTTACCCATCCTTTCTTAAAATTGTTATAGGTACCCAATAAAACATCTGTGCTTTAAAAACTATGGATTTACCACGGATTTACAATCATAAATACGCACGTTTTAAGAATGTTAGAAATAATTTTTCAATTCAGTTTAGTTTATACATTGTGGCGTGAACATTGTCCAATATGCCGAAAGAAAAGCGTTCATTAAGTGCGGTATTAAATCAATTCGTGAAAGATTTTCCTGATTTTACGACTGACGGTTCTGTACTGTTTTGTAAATATTGTGTTATTCCTGTTACTGCGAACAAGAAATTCTAACTGACACAACACATACGAACTACAAAGCATCAGATCCAAAAAAATAAAAAGTGTGCTCAGAAACAAGTTTTAATCACCACAGCATTTTCTCCAAGGCGTTTATTAGTGCCATATTCCACTGAATTAAGTAATCCTGCCCTGAAGTCATTTTTAGAGCAGTACACAAAGACATCAATTCCATATGAATCCACGTTAAGGAAAAACTATGTTCCAGATTTGTGTCACTAGATGAAACAGCTGATGTGGAACAGAGATGTGTTTGTTTTTGGTGTGTTGGGTGTTGAAGCAGAAAGGGATAAATCATATTTATTTATAACGAAGACCTTAGACAAAGTAAATTATTCAGCTGTTGCTGAATTTTCCAACGATTCTCTCACTCTTTTATGTCCCGGTGGTATTAAATATGATAGAAAGTTAGTGGCAATTACAGATGCTGCTCCATACATGTGTAAAGCAATAAGTGGTCTATAAATAGTGTGCCCTAAAATGATACATGTCACATGTCTTGCCCATGGACTTCATCGAGTTGCAGAACAAGTTCGTGCTTTTTATCCACGAGTGAACGATCTGATTTCCTCGTTGAAGAAAGTATTTCTAAAAGCTCCGATTCGGGTAGAAAAATTTAGGGAAACTGCAGGAAACATCCCCCAGCACCCATCACCAATTGTAACTAGATGGGGAAGTTGCATAAACGCTGAAGAACGAAGAACATTTCGAAGCAATAAAAAACATAGCCAACCAATTTAATGCGGAATACTCATATCGAATACAAGAAGCACCAGTGGCGGCTCGTGAGTATATTGAAGGGTGAGGCTACATGAGGTTAATTTTGTTTAAATGTGAATAAATTTCCACTTCACCCATGAGGTATTATTCTGCGACGCGTTGACCTTTTTTTTTTTTAATGGAGGTCATCGCCAATAGCCCTACTAAACCATTAAAAACTAAAAAAATAAACTCTAAAAAAAGTAAATAAAAAGTAAACAAAACAAGTAAAATATGTACACCTATCACTAAAATATAGCGGTGATTGCGATAATACAAACATAATTTAGTTTATTAAAACTGAAAATAAATAGTTGTATGAAATAAGATAAAAAAACTACTTTTTGTACATTAAATCTATACGTCTGTCTTTTAAGGTTGCAAGTTTATCTATAATTTGGTCGTAAAAGTTTTGGTCTTCACTAAGTTCTGACAGTAATTCCTGCTCTATTGACATCATTGAAAAACCCGAACCGTTCTTGTGTCATTGTGTTTCTTAGGTAGGTTTTGATCCGTTTAAGACATGAAAAATTTCGTTCGCCCGATACACTTGTTGCGGGAATAGTTAAAACTAAATTAAAAAGCTTATATGCTTCCGCAAAAATTGCTTTAAAATCTTTAAATAACAAAGCTAGACTTTTTTCGACATCTAAATTTGAAAATTGTTCATCCCTATACAATACAGAAAGCTCATTCTTTAATCTATCTCTGTCAAAAATGTTTGGATAATTTTTTAATAAATTATTTAATAAGTCGTCTGGAAAGCATTTAACATATTCCGAACATTTTGTGCAATCGACTAAAGCAAAGAAATTTAAATTATTTAAATTTTCAAAGCGCGTCCCTAATAGAAGAATTATACAATCTATTATTTCGAAATATAATATTTTATATTTAGTAAAAATATCAAAGTCGCTAGAACATTGCCCTCGACGTGTGTTAGTTGGCAGAATAGTGGCTTTTTTAGCAATATTGAAAAGTTCTTTGAAATGGTCCTCGTTTCTAAATTCAATAATTCGTTGCTTGCCAAGGTTTATTTGCGAAATGCAGTAATTTATATCTAAATGCTTTAACTGTAATATTTGAAACAGTACATCAGTGCAACTAAAAATTTGTTTATAAATATTCGTTAAAAGGCAAAATTCGAAATCATTAAAATACTTTAGAAATCCTTTTGCACCATTAATAGATTCTGTTCCAGAACTTAAGTCATTAATAATAGTTTCAAATACTATAATTAAATTGTCCCATTCATTAGCCACTAAGTTTAAAATTTTAGACCGCGTATACCATCGCGTTTCTACAGCTCGCGGAATTCTTTTACCTACTATCTGATTAAGCACAAAAGACCGTTTTGGTGATTGGTGGAAATAATTTGGTATTCCTAATAAAGTGGCAAAAAATATACGACTTTAAGTAATCAGTTTTGTTCCCTGTTGTAAAACTAGATTTAATCTGTGGGCGCAACAATGAGTAAACATAGCTAAAGGAGCAATAGATCTAACTTTTGTTTGAAGCCCATTTATTTCACCTGCCATAACACTAGCCCCATCGTAACACTGCGCGACCAATTTATTTTTAAAGTCAAAAGGCTCTAAGCTGTTTTGTATTAAATGAAAAAGGCTCTCTGCTGTTCTATTATCGCTAACGTCAAAAAATCCTAAAAATCTTTCTTTTAAAGATCCGTTGGTCACATACCTAACTGTTATCGAACACTATGATTTTTCTGTTATATCAGTACTATCATCCGCAATTACGCCAAAAAAACAACAATCGGTGTCATTGATTTCTTTTTTTATATATTCTTGAATATAGTCATGTATGCAACCAATTAGTTCATTTTGTATAGTCTTAGATTGTCCCGTAAAAATATTACTAAATTTAGCACAATGTTCAGTAAGTTCGGCATTTCTTTTTATTAAGCATGCAAATATTTCCTTAAAATTGCCACGGTTAAAAGAATCTTTTGTTTCATTATGACCTCGAAATGCCAAGTCCTGTTTACCCAAAGTAATAGTAACATCAATTAAATAATTTAATAATAAACGGTTTTTTCGAACATTTTCATTATAAACAACAAACAGTCTTGTAAATGCTACCGAATTTTTAATATGCTCTCTTGAACTTTCATGCGATTTTACTGCTCGTGAAAAATTTTTTAAATCCGAATATCCGCCCCCTAAACTCCAATTATTTTTGACGCAACCTAATAAAATACAAGGCCAACAATATAAGCTTTCTTTATAAATACTTCCGCATAGCCACCTATAAGTTTCGTACCAAGATATTTGAAAAGTTCTTGAATATTTTTTACCTTGCTTGCCTCTTATCGTTAAATATTGCTAAAATTTTCGGCGTCGGACGGCTACCTAATATCTGTTTCTTTTCAGTTTCGCTTCTTCTTAAAAAAGGCGTTTCAATTAATGAAGCAATAATGTCGTGAATAGGATTCATTTCAAAAGCAAAAAGCAAATACAAAAAATGGAACGTTCCAACTTACGAAATCAAAACAAAACAAAAACTTACTCACGCGTATTTATTCACCTTAAAAGACAGAACGCCCTCAATCAGCGATTATCGCAATCTATTTCCTATTTCTTTCTCAGCCGCACGCACCACGTAAAAAGAAGCCGTTGGAATATTTCGCTAGTCATGTGATTTAAATAACCAATAAAAGCATATCCAAGCTACAGATTTATCGCCTCAAGAATGCAATAGAAAACGCGTGCATCGGCAATCGCCATCCCGCTCTGTCGTAATCAGGTGACTCGCCGGCATCGGCACCGGCCGTTGATAAATAGGTCAGAAGTCGAAACTTTCCAAGCTAAAATTATTTCGCCTCATTCGAGAGCACTTTCTTTAGGAATGGGTTTGCACGGTCGGTTTTTTGATGTGGTCAGAATTTATTTTCTGAAATATTTATTATGGGATTATATTTTGTTTTTTTTTTAATGTTATTATGTTGTAAAACTGTTAAAAAGTATATTTCTAATTGGTAATAGATAAAAAGTTATATAAAAAAATTCTCTTTTCCTTTATTTTGGGGGTGAGGCGCGGCCTCAGAGGCCTACCCTGACGAGCCGCCACTGAGAAGCACAAAACGTTTTGCGCAAAGAAGATGTACGTGAGGATTTAATTTACATAAAAAACAATTTTTCTTGCTTGTCTGATACTATAAAAAAATTCGAGATGAAAGGACTTTCTTTGTCAAAAAGCGTAGACATGATAGAAAAAGTGAGTGAAACTATAACTAACACTAAAAATAAGGTAATTTCTCAAAAATTAGCTACGGTTTTTCTAGAAAATATTGGTTACAAAAATTTGAAAAATATTAGTGCAGTTTTGGACAATAAAGAGACATTGAATCCAGATACTGAACTATTTTTAATAAACAGTGATTTGAATTTGTTCGAATATGTTCCAATTGTATTTTCTGAGTATAAAGTACTATTGTCAGATAATAGAAGAAAATTTGAATTTGATATAGTTATAAAATGTAACCACAACTTGTTGAAAAGCGTAAATAATAAATTTTAAACAGGTTTATTCTTTAGTTAGTTTGTTTAGTTAGCTATATATTAAAATTTTATTTAAAAAAAAACACTTTTATTATATAGTTGTATTAATGTGATAATTACTGGTAAAAAGAGCGTCTTAAGGATGCCTTGAAGTGTAAATAATATAATATTTTAATTGCTATACTTTTGCTTTGTTTCAGTTTTTTTGATCCGATAATAAATGCATTTTTAAGTGCATATTTTCCCTTGTTTCGGAGCATTTTTGCATACATATTTTTAGATTTTTAAATGCATAATTATCCTAAGCCTAGTCATAAACTACTTAATAAATCCTACAACTTTCGTATATACATTTTTTTCTAAAAGGAAAGCAAAAAAGTTAAAGGGGATGGTCATTTATAGTGGATCACCCTGTAAAGGGTATTTTTAAAAGTTTGGCATTTTTTTAAATTTCTGTTTTAGATATGGGGATGGTTAAATGAATGTAAAATTGTACAATTATTTGACTGAAAATATTCTATTAAAAAAAAAATTCCGAATAGTTCCAGAGGAATCCGAAAAAAGCTGAAAATTTCAATTTTATTTTTTCTTATAGAGTACAATCAAATTATAAAACAAACAACTTACAAAAAAATGGGAAAAATGTAAATTAACCTACCCGCAAAAGTTCTGCTGTTCGTCTCAGCGTCTATCCAACTAGGATAATAAAGTCCCAAAAGTTGCACATTAGTAAAAAGGGCACATAGAGTTAGTAATTTTTGTAATTTCAAAAATATAAACTTTTTGGAAACACCCTGTAACTTTTTTCTAAACAAAGTGCAAAAACCGTTATACTTCTATGGATGGGATAATAAAGTCCCGAAAGTTTTATATTAAATGTAAGAACTCAGAGAAATTTGTAATTTGTTAATTTAAAAAATTTATACTCTAAAAAATGACCTGTAGCTTTTTTTCTAAACAGAAAAATGTAAAATCTCTATACTTTTGGGTATAGAGAAACTGGAATAATAAAGTCCCGGAATTTTCACAATAAATAAAATATTTTAATTTAAAAAATACAGACTTTTTGAAAATACCCTGTAACTTATTTTCTAAACAAAAAATTAAAAATCGTCAAATACGGCCCGAGATATCGAACAAAGCTTCTAAATGTGATTACTATGAAAGTTCTAGAATAACTATTGCAAGAGGTGCCGAGAGTTAAAATTTTTCATTTTTACATTAAGTATATTTTTTCACACCCAGTATCACACAAAAAAAATTGCTTTTATTAAAGACCTCTCCTAAAAATGATGAAAGTTCTATAATAACTATTGCAAGAGGTGCAGAGAGTTAAAATTTTTCATTTTTACATTAGGTATATTTTTTCACACCCCGTATAACACAAAAAAAATGCTTTAATTAAAGACCACTCCTAAAAATGATGAAATTTCTAGAATAACTATTGCAAGAGGTGCAGAGAGTTAAAATTTTTCATTTTTACATTAGGTATATTTTTTCACACCCTCGTATAACACAAAAAAAATGCTCTTCTTAAAGACCACTCCTAAAAATGATGAAAGTTCTAGAATAACTATTGCAAGAGGTGCAGAGAGTTTAAAATTTTCATTTTTGCATTAGGTATATTTTTTCACACCCTGTATAACACAAAAAAATGCTTTAATTAAAGACCACTCCTAAAATTGATGAAAGTTCTAGAATAACTATTGCAAGAGGTGCAGAGAGTTAAAATTTTTTATTTTTACATTAGGTATATTTTTTCACACCCCGTATAACACAAAAAAAATTGCTTTTATTAAAGACCACTCCTAAAATTGATGAAAGTTCTAGAATAACTATTGCAAGAGGTGCAGAGAGTTAAAATTTTTCATTTTTACATTAGGTATATTTTTTCACACCCCGTATAACAAAAAAATTGCTTTTATTAAAGACCACTCCTAAAATTGATGAAAGTTCTAGAATAACTATTGCAAGAGGTGCAGAGAGTTAAAATTTTTCATTTTTACATTAGGTATATTTTTTCACACCCCGTATAACACAAAAATAATTTGCTTTAATTAAAGACCACTCCTAAAAATGATGAAAGTTCTAGAATAACTATTGCAAGAGGTGCAGACAGTTAACATTTTTCATTTTTACATTAGGTATATTTTTTCACACTCCGCATAACACAAAAAAAATTGCTTTTATTAAAGACCTCTCCTAAAAATGATGAAAAAATTTGTTGTGTCGGTTAATTTTTTGAGCGATTTAGTTTCGCATGCTCTTTGGAAAAGGGGAGGTCCTGACCTAGATCATTTAATTCAGCTTGTTCGTTTGAATTATATCATACATTTCTAAATCTTCCTCCCAATTTGCCGGGCGCTAGAACCCGAATTTATTTTTTTAATTCCAAAAACATTACTTTAAAAGAAAATGTGAATAAAATGGTTATTAATTTTGGCTGAAAAAAATATCATAATTCAAAAATCTTACGTGTTAGGAAGTTTTTACCTCACTCAATGATTTACAATAAATTACCTTAATTATCATATATAATTAAAGAAACAAACTGTCAGACCTTGGTTTAATGGGACAGACGCAGTCAGCAGTCTTTCGAAGTGCAGATATCGACCGCACGCCCCTGCGTTTCACTACCTGACCTTGCGAGTGGGTGTGACATCCTTAATACTGCATCATATTCTTCTCTCTTGCAGTTTTTTCTCAGGAGCTCTCCAGCGATTTGTAATTCTATGAAATAATTAATGCGTTATCTATTTTCATCATGATTTTTACTATCGCACGTGTACAAAGTAAAGTGACTAACGTTTAAATATAAACTTTCATCGAATTTTGTCGCGCTTGATGTACTTAAGTGTTATCTAAATTTAAAGTTTTGGCGCAAAAATTAGTAATGCTTTACGCTCCATAATTTTCTCATTTAGCTGAGACATATTGTCTATTAGTTCAGCTAAACTGCGGATCTATATTTAAAATTAATAGCTGTATATCATAGAGGAGGCGTTTCCGCGTTTATATTTTACAATGGAAAAGTTAAGTTACTTTACTGTTAGGAAAAAACATTTATTTTTGCTGCTTCGCTCGTAATTTTCATTGTCATTTTATTTCCCTCGTGACAGAGAAGTATTATAATCATAACAAAATCATCCTCCCAGGTTTTTACACGTCTTTAAATATCAAAAAACATGTTTTCTCAATTCCTTCGCTCTGTCTGTCTGTTGTAAGGGCCTCTATAACTGGGAGGGGCAGGTTTAGGAATATTTTAATTGATAGGCCATCAGACGTATATACGGTCAAATCCATAACAATTTAGTTTGGCACAGAGGAGGTCGTGGTCTATAGTATCAAAAGCCTTCGAATAGTCTAAAGATACTAACACCAATGCCTTTCCGAGATCTATTCCCCGGCTAATGTCATCCAAAAGATTTAATTATACGTATAATATAAAACAATACAATGCAATTTGATGTCAATATTGAAATAATAGCGATTTTGTTTGTATTTTTTTTTTGATCGGCTTTTTTTTTATAAATACTTAACTTAGCTTGCTAGTGTGGTATGGAGAGAACAGAGGGGGCTTACTGTTTTTTTTTTGTTTTTGGTTGTTTTTCCTTTATCTGGTGGCACAAAACCACTGTTTACTATTATATATTATGGCTAAAAAATTAACGGTTGTACGCTTAAATGTACGTTCGCTTTTTACAGGCTTTCAAGAATTTAGGACTTTAGTAGAGTAACATGACTTTGATATTGTTTTTTTTTATCTGAGACATGGCTCTCTGATGGTGACGATTCTAATTTATTTTATATACCTAATTAAGAAATCATGGTTCTTGGGATTAGACCGTGTCAAATTGGTATTACTATCCGACGTTTCGCCTTCGATTGCACGAGGCATCTTCAGGGATCTTAACCCGTATCTCTATTGAAATTTTTTGTATGTTTAAATATTTCAATAGATTCTCTAACTTTTCTTTTATAAAAACCTGGAACCGATGCTAGAACCTTGGTTTCCTTTACATTTATGAAATGGCCAGTGTTACCCTGGTGTTCAGCTGCAGCAGATTGAACAATTTGTTTCTTTTTAATACATCGTTCGTGTTCCTTAAGTCTAGTTGATACTGAGCGTCCTGTTTCTCCCACATTCACTTCTCCATAGGAGCAAGGAATTTTAAATACTCCTTCTGTTTGGAAAGGTACAAGGTCTTTCGGGGATCGCAAGCATTGTCCAATCTTCTTATGTGTATTGAAGATTGTACGTATGTTAGACCGCCGAAGTAATCGTCCTATTTTGTCTGTAGTGCCGTGTATGTAGGGAAACTACCTAAGGGTGGCTCTTTATCATTCTCCTTTGGCGGAGTTGGTTTACTATGTCTTTTAATTGAACGCGTAATATCTTTAGTGCAATAGCCATTCCGTCTGAGAGCTTCGGTCAGTTTCGATGTTTCCGATGTTAAAGAATCTTGATCAGAAATCGAAATAGCTCTGAATACTAGTGAGTTAATAACCGATTTCTTTTGTGCTGGATGGTGATGAGAATTTGCGTTTAAGTATCTATTTGTATGCGTCGGCTTTCTATACACAGAATGTTCTAATGTACCATTTTCCTTCCTTTGAACACATACATCTAGAAAGGGAATTGTTCCATTAGATTCAATTTCCATCGTGAATTTAATATTATGATGTTGCTGATTGAGGTGGTCCAGAAATATGAGGAGATTATCCTGTCCATGAGGCCAAAAAACAAAAGTATCATCTACATGTCTAAACCAGTGCTTCGGTTTTAGTGGAGCGGATGTTAGAGCAATATCCTCAAAGGCTTTCATAAAGATATTCGCTACCACAGGTGATAGAGGAGATCCCATAGCTGCCCCTGAAGTTTGCTCATAAAAAATTCCTTGAAAAATGAAATAATTAGATGTAATACAAGCTTCCACTAGGTCTATTAAGTTCTTATCAAGATTATTGTTATCCAGTATGTCTGATATAATGGAAATTAAGTCGTTGACAGGAACATTTATGTAAAGTGATTCTACATCGAAACTGACCAAAATATCTTCGGGATCCAACTGGATTGTCTTGAGTTTTTCCACGAAATGTGCAGAGTTTTTAATAAAAGAATCTGTTTTTCCAGTAAATGGATTAAGAAAATTTGAAAGATATTTACCTAGTTTGTATGGCGAGTCTATTGCACTGTACGTTGTCCTTGTGTGTCTTTGGAAGACCGTAGAGCCTGGGAGTCTTGGAGCTGCTTGGTTTTAGTGATTTTTTCTCCGCTGGTGGTAGACTGGATGTGTTGATCAAATTGGTAATGCGTTGCCTTTATCTGCTGGAAGTGCCAGAATGTTTGCGTCTTCGTTTAAGGTCTTCATTGCTGTTTTTTCGGCGGTTTGAGTTTTTAATGATCTTCGCTGTCTCATATCTGACTTCATCGACTTGTTCCACTGGTAATCTTCTGATTGCTGCTTCAACAGAAGATACTATGTCTTCTACGGGAATGGTACTTGGTGCTATTGCGAAGTTTTGGCACTTGGAAAGGACGGAAAGTTTTGCTTCGGATAACGGCTTCGATGACAGGTTGATAACTGTGTTCTGCGGAAGTTTCACTGGCTTTTTTCTGTTCAGGAGGGCTTTAAACTTCTTTTGTTGCTTAAGAGTAACTTCTTGATGGATTTTTTCTGCCTGTGCGTTGGTAATGTTGTCCAAAGTTGTAAATGTAGTTCTTTCTAGTCTAGAAGCTAATTTCAGATGAATTTCTAATAGTTTCCGGGCATTTGTATCTAAATCACGACGTGTTGCCTTAATCCTTTCTCTAACTAATGCATTGCTAGCACGCTTAAAAATATTCTTAGCAGTTCTAGAAGTAATGTGATGTCTCACCTGTAGCGATTTCGGTACTACATCTTCAACTCGGCATCTAAGGAGAAAGGCCAACTGGCAGAGTAACTTCTTCTTGCTGTTCCGGAGATCGCCAAACGTTTTGGCATCCTTCTTGGTTTCCTCTCCATAGAGGTTGGTTTTCCTCCCCATAGAGGTGAGAGGTGAGATGACCAAAGCCGTGAAAGCTTCCGTTCTATATACCTAATTATCACAGTAACAGTCCTATGACTTTTAGGTCACTACATATCTGTCACTTATACGTATCGTAGCTTATTGTATTTAGAATACAAGACCGCGCAGTCAATAGGTACAAAGTCGTATGTGCAAGACGCACAATGATACAATACGCCAATCTAGGATTCCAAAAAGCAAATTGTTCGCTATTTTTAATTTGATTAAAACTCAGTAGGCTTTGACAACAGATATATAAACAAAAGAAATATTTTTGGCCTAATTATATTATGCTTATAAACAGCATACCTAAAGATATATCTAATTTTATATCTGTAATTTTTCTTAAGCTATTAGTATAGTAAAAAAGATAAATATTAATAAAATTTCTTAATGATTTCATTATCTCTAGTTTTTACTTTTTTCCACTAGCCAATTTCAATTAAAATAAAAACGTTGATGGTCGCCTTGAAAGAACGAATATTTTGTAAATAAAAAAAAAACATAAATGAAAAATTCTTTTTCTAGTACGTAAATTTAGTATTTAAATTTTCTTTTTATGTTTTATAGTTTGTGAGGTAACTGTGTCACTAGATAAATGAACCACTCTATATATAAGTGTATAAAAACTGCTTATTGTACTATTTCTTAAAAAGGTCTAGTATAAAAATCCTATGGTATTAAAATATGTTAATCTTAATTGTTTAATCTACAGAGTAGCACAACCCTCAGGCAGAGGGTTATAGTATCTCAATCCACGAAAGAGAGGACTGGGAGAGAAACAGGCTGGAGTTCTCCAGAGAGGCGATTGTTTGCTATACGGATGGATCACGTATGACACAGTTGCAATCCTCTGGTGCTGGAGTTTATATTGAGGCTACACAAACCGGGTCCAGCTTCTCTTTGGGGAAGTTTTCAACGGTGTTTCAGGCTGAGGTATATGCCATTCTAATGGCAATAACGATGAAGGAAGTCATAGAGGGGGCAGAGGGAGAGATTGTCATATGCTCAGACAGTCAAGCAGCACTTAAGGCGCTCGACTCACCCACGGCGGGATCAGTTTTGATTCAGGAATGCGGTGACAGACTAGAGCAGTTGGCGCGACGTAAAAGAGTGAGGTTGGTTTGGGTGCCAGGACACTGTGGGATTGAGGGCAACGAGAGGGCAGATGAGTTTGCTAGACTCGGCGCCATCAGCCCGCCCTACGACCAGAACCAGCTTTAGGCGTCACTAGGCAGCAGATAAGGACAGCACTCGACGAATGGGCACAACATGAACGTCATAGTGAATGGGGCCAGTCCGGGGTCGGGAGGCAAGCTAAAGACTTCACTGTGAAGCCCGATAAGGGCCGAACAGAGTAGTTACTAGCCCGAGATAGGAAAGCTCGAAATTCCATCGTAGGAATAGTAACGAGGCACTGTCGATTGAGGAGGCACCTCTTTATGTTAGGCATTGAGGAAGATTCTATCTGCACGGAGTGTCAGGAAGAAGAGGAAACTCCGCTTCACTTCCTGAGCAGTTGTGAAGCTCGAGCGAGACTGCGATGAGATATTTTCGGCACTACGGTCTTGCATAGGGACGAAGTTAAGGATCTTGCATGGAAGGATATACAGACTTACATAGTAAGGACAGGCAGATTCAAGGATGTACACCTGGTGGCGGATGGTGGTTGAGGGAGGAGCTGGGATAGACTGAAAGGGCCTTATAGGCCTACCAGTCAGGTCTCTTGATCTCCCCCTAACTACTACTACTACTACTAATTGTTTAATATATAAATATCTATGTCTAAAATTAGTTATTTTACTTAAACAGCAAATCTATATATTTCAAGTTAAAAGTGATATTAAAAATGTGAAAAACGCAAAAAATAGTCTCTTATTAATATTTTTCTAATAAATCTGGAGTTATCTTTGATTTTAACCTGACAAGCTAAGGCAAACATATTTTTTAGACTTTTTGTAATTCTAGATATATTGTATCACTGTGCGACGGCGCCTAGAGGAATCGCAGGGGCGCGCCTTTATTGAAATCAAATAAGTATAAAACCAACTCTCACTAAAAGTGAGGACTTATTTTAAAATAATCTATAAATAATAAGCGCCTTTCGTCCGGCTCATGTGCAAAGCCCAAGTTTTCCGTGACACTATCTGGATTAACACAAACACACATTTTATTCTGCATAGTAAAAAACGAGGATAGCTTACGGTTCCTAAATATTGTAACTTTGGTTCCCGTGGCTAGTAAATTTCATTGTTTTCTGTTGTTGAGCATGCTTCTTGTACAAGTGGCAGTTCCAAACTAGATCATTTAATTCAACTTGTTCGAATAAATGGAGTGCTTTTCCTTCACTTTTTCGAAAATAAGAACCGTTCTTTTCTGATACATTATCGGGTTCTACCTTGTGATCATACATTTCTAATTTTTTCTCCCAATTTGTAGGCGGCATTAGGACATCCGGAATTTTTTTTTTTTAATTCTAACAAACATTATTTTTTTAAATATTGTGATTAATATTCTTATTAATTTTTGCTGAAAAAAATTATAACTCATAAATTTTCTGTTAGGAAGTTTTTACCATCATTTTCGCATTTAGCGACTAAAAGTTACCAACAATAAATTGCCTTTTACATCACAGTTACAAAATGGCTGTAAATTAGTGAATTATATCATTACACACAGATTGGAACATGCAGTATAAACGAAAGTTTCCTTTTAACTTGTTTCACTAGAATGACAACATCGATAAAATAACTTTTAGATATAATAAAACCAAATATTTATTATACCTAAACTCTCTCAAATCTTCAAACGTCTATAGGAAATATCCAGATACTCAAAGATGACGTCAAGTTTTGTGCCCCTTCAATGAGTTAAAAATAATTAGTTAATTTGGTAATTAACTAATAAAAATAAAAGTCATGAACTGCCAAAATAATTTAACTGAGTGTCGAAAGTATCACGCCAGGAGATGAACGAAATTTCGGAAATGTTCTCTACTAAATTATGAATGTATGCAAGTATTATAGGAATTGGCTATTTTTGCTTTGCTGAACTTCAATAGAGGAACATGAATTTGATATTGTTTTTTTATCTGAGACATGGCTGTCTGATGGTGACCACTGTAATTTATTTTATATATCTAATTATCACTTTGCCCAGAAGGATAGGGCTAAAGTGCGGGACAAGAAAAAAAACCGGGCGGAGTCAATCGGTTTAGGAAGGTCGGCCAAGAAATCTCTTTAAACCAGTGGTGTTACGTCGTCCTTTAAATAATATGGCACTCCTTTTTGACTATACGCACTTCAGATAATTAAAAAATGTAACTATGCTTAATGAACCTTTACATATATTTGTCTGTTTTCTTTCGTGTACCGCACTTCTATATCTCTTTTGTGTTGCAAAAACGGCGAACTTATATTTTTTCTTGAGTTCTGTCATTAACGGTTCTCGGGCTACTGCCTACGTCCACTATTATTGGACCATCCAGCATAGTGCAACACGATTTAAAAGTCCAGATTTTACAAAGGCACCAGGCATCAGATCCAGTGAACGAGATTTATCAAAATTTTAATTTATGCAGTTCGACTATGGGCTACTCGGGTATGCCAAGAGTGGCCGTCTGCCTCCGTTTGTCCTATTATTTTATACAGGGGCCGTCATTGTGAAGTACTATACAGGGCGTTTCCTAATTGCGTGCTGATGTTAAAGGGGGTGTTTTATGTCCTAAAAGTATTAACTCTTGAGATACAGGATGGTAAAGTTTAAAAAGAAAACTTTTTTTTTCATTCCACTTCTGATGCTATTGTAGATAACTGCATGAAATTTGATACACGTCTTCTATGCATTAAGGAATATACGGATTTACCCAGGTTAAGTACATATGCACGCTACTGGTAGAAATTTCAAAAATTGATTGTTAATAAAAAATGCTCTTTTATGCATAAAAGACGTGTATCAAATTTCACACAGTTATTTATCTATAATAGCATCAGAATTAGGATTTTAAAAAAATATGAAAGGGGTCAGCCAAATAATATTCATTTATTTGAGACCACCACATTTCAGCCTTAACTGGAACGAAATGATAATTTAGGTCGCTAAAAGGGGGGTGATCCCTTGTTTTATAAAAGTTTTAAATATGATTTATATATTATTATATATAGTTATATATTTGACATGTAACTTACAATTTAATTGTTTACTGTTTTTAACTGTTTGTTTATGTTTATGGATTTATTTCCTGTGAACACTTGACTAATGGCGAAAGTCGAAAGCGCTTTGC
Source organism: Kuschelorhynchus macadamiae (assembly GCA_030620095.1). Taxonomy (NCBI): domain Eukaryota; kingdom Metazoa; phylum Arthropoda; class Insecta; order Coleoptera; family Curculionidae; genus Kuschelorhynchus; species Kuschelorhynchus macadamiae. The sequence goes on from JAUTXW010000598.1 coordinate 146,839, forward strand.
TACGTTTTTAATAAATTGATTTGCACGAAATACAAAGAAAAGATTTTCACAATTTATTTTTAAAAAAATGTTTTTTAAAACCCTGTATCTCCAAAGTTAAGACTTTTAGGTTCATATTAAACTTTTTTCTTAAAAAGATCCAAGAATCACCCCCATTTAACATTAGCACGCAATTAGGACACGCCCTGTATAGTACTTCACAATGACGCCCCCTGTACAAAGTAATATGACAGACGGAGACAAACGGTCACTTTTGGCATACCCGAATAGCACAAAGTCGAACTGCATAAGTTAAAATTTTGATAAATCGTGTTCACTGGAATCAGTGCGGGCTCCCCTCCTATAACTACATCGATGTGCTAATTTTGGAAAAATATAAGTTCTGTAGTGTTTCAAATATTAATTGCAATATTAGATATTTTTTGACACCCGGTATTGAACAGAAAATTAATTATTTTGAAGCAGTTTATTGACAGCTACTTTATGAACAATTTTACAAAATATATGAAAAAAAAACTAAGCCATTTTTGAGGTTGACGACTGTGATTCTAATGGTTCGATTTCTTCTAAATCGTTGTCTTCCTCTGAAAATGATGAGGTTTCGTCGTCACTACCTACTTGAAGATCCCAGAGTGATAACTAAATCATCAATAACCGTTTCAATTTTGCCATCTACTTCCCAGTATTTATCTTCAATAGAAGGAACATGTTTAACATACGATATTTTATTTAAACCTTTAATTGAAAGTTCACCGGTGTTGCGCTCTCGAATATATTTTTTTACTCCTGCCCATGCAAGTTCAATAGGGTTGAGGTCGCACATGTATGGAGGCAGCCTTAAAGGTGTATAACCGAGGTTACGTAAAAGACCGTCAATTTTATACTTTTTTTTCTCTAGGCTTTTTGGCTGATATTACTTTATATAATTGATATTTTCTCCATGTTGGATCACGTACAAGATTGTTCGATTTAAGCCACGATATCATATGAGCTTTTATAGAGTATTTAGTTGGCACTATCTTCTACGTGAGAATGATAAGACGCATTATCCATTACCACGACTGATTTGGGAGGAATGTTAGGTAGAAGCTTCTCAAGCAACCACTTTTCAAAATTATCTCTATTCATCTGTTCATGATAGTCTTCAATTGTTAGTCCCGAGCGAAAAACTAAAGCAGTACCTGGAACAAATCCGGCTTCTGAACCAGCATGAGATATAATAAAGCGACTACTAGGGCGGATTCCCTGAACAACACCTGTAACACTTTCACTTTGCCAGCATTTGTTCACTGTCATATCATTATCTATCCGGGGTCGTCTAGATACACAATATTGCGTCCTTCTTGCCTGTATTGCCTTACAGTTGATAAATATTTCACCCGCCAGCGAAAAATATGTGGTCTCTCAATGAGCAATTTTCGTTTATTTTGGCACTTACTTCAAACAAAACCATTTGATCGTAAAAGCCGATTTAAGGTTTTATGTCCCTACGGAAAATCTATTTTGTTCTTTACAGCACAAAGTAGGGGTTTGCAGGTCGGAACCTTCTTCAAGTTTAAATAAAATTCCTCTATTGTTCATCGAATTACTTGAATATCACCATCGTCAATTTTATCTTTGTATGATAATCGGGGTCTTTTTTTACCAGGAAATTTTAAAGGTGAAGTAGAACATGAGCGATCATTATGTTCTCTTTGAATTTTTCTTACACTACTTTTCGAAACACCAATGTAAAATGCAGCGCGTTTTGTTCGATTTTGAATTGGAATAGTCAAACTATTATTTTCAGCTTCTCTAGTACAGGCCTCTATAACGCTCGCAATAACTTCACGTGCACCGCTTCGAATCGTTTTTCCTCTTTTGCTCGCCATCGTTACCTCGAAATAATAATTCAAATTCAACGCAACGCATTTATATAGAAATAAAAACAGTATGTAAAATGTACAGGCGCCACTGGAAATGGCTAAAACCTTTTAGCAGCAAGTGCATGGAGACTCTAGGCACATCCCAATTACAAGTGGACAAGTGCGAAATTTACTAAATCCTCGATTAATTTTCCGTACCGCTTAGCTGGCGCACTTTATAGGTGAAGCGGCAAACTATTACAACAAATAAAATAACATAAAATTTATTTGCGTACACAAATTTTACTTTTCCGCTTGCTTAAGACTATGAACCTTTTGAACGGTTTTCTTTCGTGTCCCGCACTTTACCAGGGGAGGCGGCCGCGGCGTTGCTTATTATATTAAAAATAATTTAAACTTGGAAGAATTTACTTTTGATTTTCACAGTAATGAATCTTTAAAGTTTATTAGTTTAACCGCCTCATATAAATTTTAATATGTTTTAATATAAATTTGTTAAATCTTAACCATCCCCTTTCTAATGTGTTTGAAAATTATAACCTATTTCAAATTGTGAGTTACTGCAGGCTCATTTACCCTTTTGGATGCGATCTTCGTTACCGATGTAGCTTTGGTGAGTGACTCTGGTGTTATTTCGCTTGATTTGATTTTCGATCATAAAATGATGTATTGCGCTTTAAGTCTGGAAAGTCATCTATCGATCTTATAGAAACTTCAATATTAATCTATTTCAGCGAGATTTACATAATCAACCTTGGGACGATGTATTGTATGAGAATAACATTGACACTAAAATTCTTAAACTTAATCAATTAATTGTCTCCTTGTTTAATACACATGCGCCAATTCGTGAAGGTAGAATGACTAAGCCTAAAGCACCTTGGTAAATTACTAACCTAAAAATATTTATGAAACAAAGAGTCGGTTTATCAAAAGTAAAAAAAAAAAAAACAAAAAATAATAATGACTGGGATCATTACAAATTCTTAGGGAATTTTACTTTATCTATAGTTTGAAGAGAAAAAAAAAAGCTTATATAGATTTGCTGCAAATGGACTTAAACCTAAATAGACTTCAGTTCAGCAGTTCGTCTAACAAGTGTTATTGATGATGTGCATCTGATAAAAAACTTATTACTGCTCCGGTTTTGTTGGACTTCTCTAGAGCGTTTGATGCAACTAACCACCAGGTCGTTATATCTAAATTGAGTGATTACGGTTTTGATGAGTCTTCGCGTGTCCTAATTTCGTCTTTTTTATCGGGAAGTTTTCAAAGAGTATTTTCCAACGACAAATTTTCTGATCAGATGCAGATACTATCAGGGGTACCACAGGGCTCCATTCTGGGATCTTTAACTTTTTGCCCTACACAGCTGATATTCTTCTATCTGTAAAACACTGTAAAGTTCAAACATATGCAGATGACACAAAAATTTATTTTTGCTTTAATTCTGATGATCATCTAGAATCTGAAGAACTTATTAATCAAGACTTAAGTATATTAAACCAGCTTTGCCAAGATCATACCCTTAAATTAGACCCTACTAAGTCTCATCTGCTGCTTTCTGGCAATAAAAATAAAATTATTTTATTATAAAATTGAATAATTTTTTAATTGTGCGGTTTTGTCGCGTTTACCCAACATCCGTTTTTTGTTTAATGGAATACTTTTTATATTATTTCTTTTATGAATTCTTCTGAATTTCGTTTTGTCATATTTCATATAGATAAATTAGACTGTTGAGAAAATGACGTTTAAAAATTGATATTTTTGACCCTTCTAAGCTTTATTACTTCCAAACCACTTGAAACGAAATGGATTGCAGTTTCCTATAATATTAGCTTTTAGTTTATATATATATATATATATATATATATATATATATATATATATATATATATATATATATATATATATATATATATATATATATATATATATATATATATATATCCTTAGACAATGTAATAGATTATTTTCACTTAGAAATTAACAAACTTATAGAACAATTTGTTCCATCATTTAAAATAAAGGGCAAGTACCCAATATACTTTAAGGTAGAGACAATAAAAATAATAACAGAAAAAAATAAGCTTCACAAAAAATATAAAAAATACAAAGATCAAATATCATATTATAATTTCTCTCGTTTAAGACGCTTTCCAAGCAACTAATTAAAAATGATTTTCAAGAATATGTCAATAATATGGAATCGGAAATCTCTAAAAATAGTAAAAAATTCTGGAACTACGTATCAAATAAAAAGAAAACAAAACTGGGTGTACCTCGGGTTCTGTACCATGAAAATTTTGTTGCTGCTAACGGAGGGGACATAAGTAATTTATTTGCAACATTTTCAAAAGCGTGTACGTGGATAGTTCCACTGGCGTAGCTAATACAAACTCTGTACTCGGTGATCATTTATAATGTCCCCCCCTCTAACTTTTTTATTTGACGTTTGGTAGAAAAACGTCAAATATAAAAGTTTCACAAAAAACAATAAGCTATTTGCAGCATACATTTTTATATATACGGGGTGTTGCCGAAATCACCCACAGATTAAAGTTATATTTTTTTAAATGGAACACCCTGTATATTATACGCTAAATTAAATCCTATGAAAATTCTGCATATTTTTTGTATAACATGTCCTATACCCAAATACAATAGTTTTCGAAATATCTGCGATTTATTCTAAAGCTTATAATTTAGCTTAGGTGGCTGTGAAGTAGATCGATACCAACAAACAAAATGTTTGTTTGTAACTGACAGTGACAGTTACACATTTAGCAACATTATACGTTCTTTTTATTGTAAAATGCCCTATTCGGAAAGAGAAAAACGATTAATTTTGGAAACATTTATCAAAGCAAATAAGAGTGCTAAATTGGTTCAAAGAGAATTACGTGTAATTAACCCCCGGATGCACATTCCGGACAAAAAAACCTTTCATCGAATTTATGAAAAATTTCAACAAACATCCAGCCTAACGAGAAAGAAGAGAACAATGGAAATTGATGAAGGTAGTGATTTAAACATTTTACTAAAAGTGGAAGAAAATCCCAATATTTCCATAAGAAAAATATCGGGAAGCCTGAGAGAAGAGCTTATTGATCCAAAAAATACATCTTATGGGAGGATTCAAACCACTCTCAAAAATGCAGGATACAAGGCATTCAAAATTAGACCACCACAAATTAATGCCCAGGCATCGAGAAAAAAGGGTTGAATTTTGCCATGCAATGTTGGAAAAAGTTAATGAAAATGAAGATTATTTAAAAAATGTTTTTTGGACCGACGAGTCATCGTTTTCTACTAGTGGAATGATAAATCGAAAAAATAGCAGACCCACTGTCTGCTACAGGGAATTTCAATTTCAAGGACGTCAAACTGTTAATGTGTGGTGTGCTATTTTAAACAATAAAATAATAGGCCCTCATTTTTTCGAAGATACTTTAAACGGTAATGGTTATATGAATTTTCTCCGGAACGAATTAGAAAACTACATGGATGAGCTCCCATTGGAGCAACTGAGAAACCTCGTCTTCCAACAAGATGATGCTCCTCCTCATTGTGTCGTATTGGTTAAAGACTATTTAAACTAACAGTTCACGGAATGGATTGGAAAAAATGGTACGATAAACTGGCCACCTAACAGTCCTGACTTGACGCCGATGGATGCATTTTTATGGGGAACTCTAAAAGATCGTGTGAACGCAAATAACATCGAAAATAGAGAACACCTAAAAGTCTTGATTAGAACGGAAATTCAAATTCTAAATCAAGAATATTCCCAGTCTATCACTGCCGCTTCGGATCGATTACGAAGAACATACATCAAATGTATTGAAGAAAACGGGGGACCAGTTGAACAATTCCATTTGTAAGAATAAATGTATTATATTATTATCTAAATTATTAATTAAGTTTTAGAAGTTTTTTTTGTTTTTGAAGCTTTCAGGCTTCCCGATATTTTTCTTATGGAAATATTGGGCTTTTCTTCCACTTTTAGTAAAATGTTTAAATCACTGCCTTCATCAATTTCCAATGTTTTCTTTTTTCTCGCTAGTCTGGATGTTTGTTGTAATAAAAATTTCCAAAATTAATCGTTTTTCTCTTTCCGAATAAGGCATTTTACAATAAAAAGAACGTATAATGTTGCTAAATGTGTAACTGTCACTGTCACTTATAAACAAATATTTTGTTTGTTGGTATCGATCTACTTCACAGCCACCTAAGCTAAATTATAAGCTTTAGAATAATGTTTTTATTTCTGAATGATAAAATCGCAGATATTTCGAAAACTATTGTATTTGGGTATAGGACATGTTATACAAAAAATATGCAGAATTTTCATAGGATTTAATTTAGCGTATAATATACAGGGTGTTCCATTTAAATAAATATAACTTTTATCTGTGGGTGATTTCGGCAACACCCTGTATATATAAAAATGTATGCTGCAAATAGCTTATTGTTTTTTGTGAAACTTTTATATTTGACGTTTTTCTACCAAACGTCAAATAAAAAAGTTAGAGGGGGGGGGGACATTATAAATGATCACCCTGTACATACACCATGTAGCGAGCCTCCTATTACCGTCCCCAAAACCTTAATTTTAAATATTATAAAAAACTTAGACATAAAAAAATGTGCAGGACCTGATGGGATACCTCCTGGATTTATAAAGGATTGTGCATTAAATCTGTGTGTGCCTTTGCAGTTTATTTACAGTTTGTCGTTGAAAAATGGGTGTTTTCCTGAAAAATGGAAGTCATCCCATATGACACCCATATTTAAAAGTGGAGATAGAAGTCAAGCTGCTAATTACCGTCCAATAAGTAAAATAAATACATTTGCAAATATTGTTGAGAAAATAGTTTACGAAGATATTTTAGTAACAATAAAAAAAACAATTATAGAACAACAACATGGCTTCTTCCCAAAAAGGTCTCTCGAATCAAATTTATTATGCTATTTCCATGACATTTGTACGGCTATGGACAGTGGAACGCAGATTGACGCCGTTTATACAGACTTCAGCAAGGCTTTTGATAAAATCAGTCATAGACAGTTACTTGAAAAACTTGCTGAGGTCGGAGTAAGTAGGGGAATCTTGAATTGGGTGTCGTCTTACATTTGTGAGCGAAACAGATTGTTGTAGTCAACGGGTATCATTCAGATACGTTTGAAAATACTTCAGGTGTTCCTCAGGGTAGTCATCTGGGCCCCCTGTTCTTCATAGTATATATTAACGATATCAGTAGATGTTTCTTAAATAGCAAATATACTTTATATGCAGACGATCTCAAGGTATATCGTGAAATAGGGGACCCGACAGACTGTCTCAAACTACAGGAGGATTTGAACAGACTCCTTGTTTATTGTAATAGGAACAATTTGTTGCTAAATTTGGACAAATGCCTCTCAATTTCCTTTTCCAAAAATATTACTTTATTTAAATACCATTATAAAATTGGCAATAAATCCCTAAAAAATGTCGATCATGTCAAAGATCTCGATGTAATTCTGGACAAGTGGTCCTTTCGTTTACATTTCGACAAAGTTATTGCAGAAGCTAGTAGGATTTTGCGTTTGTCCATAGTAAGCTTTCATTTGCTTCAGTGATATGGAATCCTAACTATAAAGTACACATAAACAGGTTTCAAGCGATTCAAAACAAGTTTTTAAAAGGACTAGCCTTCAAAGCAGGATGTTCAGTTGAAAATGTAGCCCGTAATTTTAAAATCTTACCTCTTGAAATATGCCGTAGTATTTCTGATATCTGCATGATTTATAAGCTTATCCACCACCAAGTAGATTCTCCCCACCTTTTGTCATTTTTGAACTTTAATATCCCTACTAGGGAGCTCAGAAACCACTCGCTTTTTAATGTACCGTTTCGCAGAACAAATTTGGGACGCAACGCCCCATTAATTAGATTTCAAATTACATGTAATGAATTGTCTGATGATATCAATTTGTTTTGTGATAAGATCTCTACATTCAAAATTAATTTAAAAAGACTGTACTTTTCTAAAGTTTTTGAAACTTAATTAAAAAAAAATATAATTTTTTTTTAATGCTAATATATATTATTTTGTAATTTATAATATTGATATTACTGATATTGTTATTATCATTGTTGTTGTCGTTGTTACTGTTTGCAAAATGTTTTAACTTTAATATTTAAGTTATCTAAAATTATCTAATGTTATTACCCAATAATACATAAATGTATAAAGTGGATGCTTTGTGGAACAATGTTCTGTCGTGTCCTAAATTGTGAATAAATAAATAAATAAATATCTAAATACCAGTTTTTAATTTGATAAGAAATATGAAATTTTGAAACTTCATGTCAGACCGAAAAATGTGTGTGGAAGAATAGATATAGTTGTCCTGTATCCTATTTAGATAATAATATTTTTGCCTCATTCATTACGTCTGCAACTATATCAAGGTCCGCCTTAGTCCAAAAAGAAAAAAAACCAATAATATCAGTTTATTTTTAGAGCTTCAAATAAAGATTGTTTTGTCGAATAACATCCTCAGTTTTCATTCAACTTTTAACCGAATTTTTGGCTGTCAGACTGTTTGTTTTTCTAGTCCCACTAACTTACATTTCCTTTTCACTTTCCCGTGTTAAAAATCATTATAAACCATCTATAATTTAAGATATTAATGAGGTTTCTTGAACACGTGTGTACAGCCAGTTTCACTATCGGTTTATTTTGTCTTGTTTATTATTCATATTAATAAAAAAAATTAATCAGTATAGTAATGTATCGGAAAAAAGAATAATGATATCATCGGGTATATTAATTGTAATCAATAATGGATGATTTGTGGAGGGTTTATACAATAAATTATACAGAATTAATGATTGCTTTACATAAGATCTGGTTTTTACAGATAAACAAATCTGTAAATCTCGAAAAAAAATTGTTGTGTTGCAAAAGTCGATTAATATTGTTGAAAGTTTCACACCTGTAGTTTTCTAGATAGTGAGATGTTTTATTACTTCCGTCGCACAGTGATAGAAAATGCAATTCTAGCAGTTCAAAATTATGTAGGCAATTCTGGTAATGTTTTTATTGATGTAAGTAAATAATAAGTATATTTAAGTTCAAAATATTCATTTCTAATTTCGTATACAGCATTGTCCATGAAAAAAAAACTTGGAAAATGCAATGCAAAAAACGGAAAATGCAGTGCGTGTCTAAAGTCAGGAACCCCCCCTCCTATTAACTTTTGAACCATTTGGTACATTTTAATGAAAATTTGAGAACTTGAGTAAGACAACAGAGGCTAAATTTTAGGCATGAAATGACAGACATAAATTTGAAAATGACAGTTTGGCGCCATTTTGGAAGAAAAAATTAATTAGAAATATATAGAAAAAGGGGTCCCGGTCGAGTAATACCTTATTTCAAAGATCTTTTTCTTCTCTTTTCATCCCCAAATTTTGAAGCATCTGTCATTATCCAAAACAAAATGGCGTTATGTCAAAATTAAATAATCTGTACCTATACTATCTCTTCAATTTTTTTCGTTTATGAGGTGTCCTATCTTCTCTCGTCAAAAACCAGCAGTAGTCACCCATCATGGCTGGATCCCATCGTCCTTGGTACCGAATTTCCATTGTTCTGATATCTTGATGAAACCTTTCACCCTGCTGATCACTAACAGCTCCCAAATTTTTAGGAAAAAATGACAGATGGGCATGGAGGAAGTGAATTTTTAATGACATTCTGGCACCAAGCGCTTTATAGGCATCTAAGAGTTCATTAACTAATTGTTCATAATTTTCATCCATATTGTTGCCTAAAAATCCTCTTACTACATTAACAAATGAATTCCATGCTCTGAGTTCCTGCCTGGTAAGCTTTTCCGTAAAATTGACATCGTCTAGCAATTTTCTGATTTGTGGCCCAATAAAAATGCCTCCTTTTAATTTGACATCACTTAACTGAGGAAAGACTTGTCTTAGGTATTTAAATCCATCACCATCTTTATTCAAAGCCTTCACAAAGTTTTTCATCAGCCCAAGTTTAATGTGAAGAGGAGGCAAAAGGACATTTTTGGGATCAACAAGAGGTATAAATTTAACATTTTGAGATCCCGGTTGAAATTCGCCTCTTTCTGACCAAATTTTTGTTAAATAATGCTGATTTATTGCACGACTGTCCCATAAACAAAGAAAACAGCAATATTTTGTAAATCCCTCTGAAGTCCCACTAAAATCGCTATAACTTTTAAGTCCCCACATATCTGCCATTTATATCTATTGTAGTGTATTTTATCCAAAATCGTGCGCATATTTTCATGATATTCTTTCATTGCCACTGAATGGGCAACTGGTATAGAGGGTTTTAAATTTCCATTATGCAGTAACACAGCTTTTAAGCTATATTTAGATGAGTCTATGAATAAGCGCCACTCACGAGGAGAATGTTCAATATCAAGTTCCTGCATTAAACTGTCTACATCAGTACACGCGCACAACGAATTTTCCATACTGTAGAATTCAGAAAACATAGCATTTCTTTTTCTGAAATTCGTAATTTTTTTTTCTTTGGCCAATAGGTTCCATTCCTTAAGACGGGAACCCAGAAGTTCTGACTGTTGCTTAGGTAACCCCAAATCACGTATTAAATCATTTAATTCACTTTGAACAATCAAAGGTGGTTCGCCGGAACTGGGACCTGTGGTACAAGTGGGATCGGTGCATTGTTCTTCTGAGCTGCCTGATGACGCGTTATCTCCATTATCTCCCAAATCAATAGCTTGCCAATTTAAAGGCGCAATCGGCACTGGCAAATTTGCATTATGAGGAACAGGTCGTATGGCAGATTGCAAATTTGGATATTCTATATTGTGCTTTCCCTTTTTGGAATAACCTTCAGTCTTTGTCAGGCAAAAATAACAATCGTCAGAATGATTGGTGGGTTCTCGCCATACCATTGGTACTGCAAAAGGTATACTTTTTCTCTTTACCTTCATCCACTGCACCAATGATACACTACAACTAACACAGCACACATGGGGAGCCCACCGCTTATCTTGATCCCCAATTAACTCATCAAAATATTTAAAGTAGGTTTTTTTTACATTTTCGGAAAATGGTCTGGCTTCTGATTTCACCAGAAATTCTCCAGAAATATAACAAAATTTTTCAGGAGAAATTTTGCAACTTCGGCGCGTTTGACTCGACATTCTCGTTTTGACATACGTTTGCTTATCGATACACAGAGAACCACTCAATTCGAAACTTAACAGCAGAGTGATTTTTAACGTTTATTTTATGTCTAATGTTGTAAACAACCCAGTCGAGGTAATTTTTCCGTTGTAAAATGGACCCATTTTAGCCGCCCGACAATAAAATTGTTTACCTGCCAATATAAAAGGTTCTAATTAGACTTTAAAAAATGGTAGGTATTAGGGCTTTACGAATATTTCTTTTATTATTGGGAGGGTATTTCCGTTGTGAAAATAATGAGCTGGCCTGTGTTAGAAAAATCTTGTCGGCCAGTGATTTTTAAGCACATCGTTAACACATTTATTAATTCTATTATGTACTATTATTCTACAAAATGCCTACAAATTTTTTCTTAGTAAAATATCTGAACGACCTAAATTTAAAAAATAAAAAACGAATAAATTGTTTTATTTTACCATAGAATGCTTATTTGAAAACGGCAACACCGCCCACCGTAGAGAAACGAGCAGGCCTCAACGAACATTACAATTCGGAAACATATCATTTGCAGTTGTTGTTTTTTGGTTGTTTCAACTTAATTTTTGCGGTATGAGGCAATTCCATACCGTTTTAATACGTAGTCTGGATTTAAAATATCTTTAAAAATGTATACGAATATTGAATACGCAGACATGTTACATATTTATGGAGAGTGTTGACAGATTGCTCATTTGGCGTTCCAAACATAGCGGGAAAGATATCCTAACAGGAGGTGTCCTAATGACAGAACATTTGTGGCGGTTTTACAAAGAGTTCGCGATACGGGAAGTGTAAACTTCCGTCAACTTAATCGGGGGCCTGAAAGACAAATAACACCAGAAAACGAGGAACATATTTTAGCCCTAGTGGAGGCAAACCCTGCTTTGAGCACTCGGGAAATCTCGTGACAAGTTGGATTTTCTAATTGGACCGTTCATCGTACCCTTCGTGTAAACCTTCTGTACCCTTATCATGTGCAGCGAGTACAGGCTTTATATTTTATTTCGGTTTTATTTTCGTTGTTTCTATGGCTAGCTCCGTTTCTACTCCCAAATATTCTATTGTTAATTATCGTATTTAAATTGTAATTCAAACCTTTTTCAAATAGTTCTTTTTCCTTTGTATTAAATTCTATCTTATTATAAACCAAACCACTCCTATACTACAACCAGAAATTAAAGATGCCATGAACCAAAATTACTTCCAGTTTAATGAAGAGTTCCTTTCAGCCAAAGAAGGGTTCATTATGGGGAACCCTTTAAGTACACTCTTGGCTGAAATATTTATGCATAATTTACTGGCCCGATGAGACAACCTTCTTACATATTTTTAAAAGATTTAAATACCATACACAAAAATATACAATTTATTCCCGAAATTTTTTTAGATTTGAACATAACAAAGGTAGCAAACAAACACGAATTTTAAATTTTTGACAAACCTACACATACGAACGCAACTATCAATAATAAATTAATGCACCCATTAGCACACAAACTAGCAGGATTGCATAACATGATATTTATATCTGTAAACCTACAGAAACGTGGCTTCTATACTGCATAAAAAGAATATTAACATTGCACTTAAAACAAATAATGATCCAAGTAAATTTATAGTAAATAACAAAGTCCTAACCACACTACACCACAACTTGTTAAATTCTGGACGCGCGTTTCGCTAACCAAGTTAGCATCATCAGCAGATGATATAAACTAAAGTAACTTATCCTAAACGAGACTATTTATCCAAAAGTACAGTGTAAAGACCTTGTGTCCGATAAACTAAAATTCAAACTAACACATAGTAACCCACAGTTATCTAAACTGTATTGTCTTCCCAAAATCCATAAACCTGGAAAGTCCAGGAGACCTATTGTTAGTTGAAGAATTCAGGAAATTAAATATCTCGTACGATAACTTTCAGGTTACTAACTCGTTATAATTCTTAGATAAAATTAAGAATGTTCACTTAAAAGAAGGTGAAACTTTAATATATTTTGATGTAAGCTCATTGTTTTCTAGTGTACCCATACCACTAGCTTTAGAGTACCTAAAGGAACTACTCGAATTCAATAATTTGAAGAAAGAAATTATTGATGAATATTTGGTTCTCACGAAACTATGTACTTTATAAATTTTTTTTCAGTTCAACAATAAATATTATAAATAACTTGAGGAAACTGCGATGGGCGTTCTTCGTTCCTTGCAAATTTGTTTATGGGTAGATTAGAAAACCAATTCAAAACAGAACTCAAGTATTTTCCGAGGGTGTGGTACAGATACGTAGACGATATATTTGCTATTTTTGAGACTAAAACAGAAAATTTTGACACTTTCTTAGAAACGTTAAACAATAAATATCATTCCATTAATTTTACGTACGAAAAGGAGACCAATGGGCAATTACCTTTTCTCGACACGTTAGTCATTAGAAATAACCATAAATTAGAATTTGATATTTATAGGAAATTTACTAATACTGATAGGTATATAACATCCTACTCATTTCATTGCCGTTAACACAAAATGGCAGCAGTCCATTTCTTAACTCACAGGTTAGTCAATTTTCCATTTTGTAAAGAAAGTTTTAACAATGAATTGAATAGGATTAAAAATATAGCAAAAAGTAATGGATATAATGATAATTTTATACATAAATTAGTAAATAGACATAAGCATAAGCCAATGTTAAAAGATGCCACTACTCTTTAAGCACCTGAGAGGTCTAGAAAAAGTATTTAAAAATGTAGGTTTTAGAGTAGTCTACAAAACAGAGAACAGTTTGAAAAACCTTCTTGGAAACCTTAAAGACAAAGTCGACTTGAAGGAGAGGAGTGGCATCTATGAAATTAGCTGTAATGACTGCGACCTAAAATATGCTGGGCAAACTAAACGCTCCATGAACATTCGTTTTAAAGAACACATGGCACATTTAAAATACGGAAGAACAGAAAAATCAAGCGTTGCCCATCATGCTTTGGAAAACAATCACCAAATAGGAATAAATAATCTTAAGTTAATTAAAAATGTATCTAATAATAGATTATTTGATGCATTTCAGAGTATAGAAATAATTAAATGTGGTAAGAAAGCACTAAATAAAGACAGACAACGGTGCAGTCGGGTGCAACCAAGTCTGATTAGATTTAGTTAGGATAAGATAATTTAGTTTATATCATCTGCTGATAATGCTAACTTGGTCCAAACGTAACAAGGTGGGGTGTAGGTAGTAATATTACTTGCAATAAACAAAAGTAAAAAATTGTCGCTTTTAGAGTCAATGGAAATTAATAAACGTAAAAACACCCAGTATCCCTTAAACGACCATTTAGATATGAATAATTTACCTCTTTTAAAACCTATTTTGTTAAAAATTTCCGTACAGCTGTTATTTAGGATCTCGTAGGCCATAAAAGTCTTTACCTAGAAATATGTCTTAAAAATCAAACTGATTTAGCACATTAAGTTTAGGTACAGTTTGTCTGCCGAGGCTACAGTGTTAGCGAAACATGTGTCACAAGTTGTGAATAAAAGTGAAAATCTAAAAGTAAAGTATTTTATTTACGTTGTTAATAATAAATTTTCATCGAGTCACGATCCAGTCAATGTTTTTGAAAGAATTTCGTGCCTTTCACACTTACGCACTATAATGCCCAAAAATCACACAATCATTACTCAAAATATCCCAAAAAGTCACAAAATTCGTTCAAAAACATTGCAGTCAGATGTTGACTCGGACAAAGTAACACTACTTTGTTCTGTTTACTTGTTTATTTTTGCAAATTTGCCTACTCTGCGATTGAGAAAAATGAACCGGTGTTGTCGCTTTTTAAGCAGTGCCATTATGTATGAAATTAAAGAACAGTTTATTGGAATCCCTCGTAGAATTTCCAAATACTTATCACTGTTTAAATTGTCTTCATAAATACAGTACCGCACCTGATTATTTAATACTATACCCAAAACATTGAAGCTAAACCTCTCTTGAGAACGCGTTTCGCATAAAACGTGCGGATTTTCTGCTGCCCAGAAATGTTCGTTTCTTCTATTTGTTATTCCTTCTCTAGAAAATTTCGCTTCATCGGTCCAAAATATTTTTGAAAGGAATTCAGGGTCCTCTTGAATTTTCAAAAACATGAATTCGCAAAATTCTACTCGTCGGACGTCATCACCAGGTCTCAAGGCTTGCACGTTTTGGAAGGAATAAGGGTGCCTATGATGTTCGCTCAAGATTCTTTGGACAGATGAAACATGTGTCACAAGTTGTGAATAAAAGTGAAAATCTAAAAGTAAAGTGTTTTATTTACGTTGTTAATAATAAATTTTCATCGAGTCACGATCCAGTCAATCAAGTTTTTGAAAGAATTTCGTACCTTTCACACTTACGCACTATAATGCCCAAAAATCACACAATCATTACTCAAAATATCCCAAAAAGTCACAAAATTCGTTCAAAAACATTGCAGTCAGATGTTGACTCGGACAAAGTAACACTGCTTTGTTCTGTTTACTTGTTTATTTTTGCAAATTTACCTACGCTGCGATTGAGAAAAATGAACCGGTGTTGTCGCTTTTTAAGCAGTGCCATTATGTATGAAATTAAAGAACAGTTTATTGGAATCATTATTTGTTAATAATATTACAGAGATTATTATTACAGTATTAGAACCGCCTTAAAAATTAATTTTAATAATCAACAAATATACATTTTGACACTGACGTTTAAATCAAAACATTTCCGTTTCTCTGTTGCTAACAAACGCCCGCTTCACAGCTGTTTATTACTATGGCTCTCACTCTCAGGGACGAAAACTTGGTATGGGGCATGTCATTTCAGAAAACCGTGTTTTTCGACCTTTTGGCGGGCATATCTTGGAAACAATTAGAAATAGGACATTGAATTTGATATGTATTTTTACAGGAGACGTGGATCTCGAGATTTGTTTGAAACATTTTTCTGTACTACCTTTGATACTGAATATATGGTACCGCAAAGTTGACCAAAAAAGTTAACTTCGATGTAACACAGTTGGTGCCTCCGGTCTTACAGAACCCTATTGTTTTTGGTTGAGTTTCGATTTCGTTTGACGATTTTACGAATTTTTTTCGTTCGAAAAAAAAGTGTTTTGGGGCGCTTATATCTCAAAGTGGGTGAGTCCTATCGAAATTTTCCAAGAGACGTTTTTCATAGGAAAAATCTAGGAGAACAAAGACCTAGATCCATCTCTGTGGGAGAAAAGAAGTAGGCATCTGATTAGGAAACTAATTACGGCACCGGAAAGTGCTTAAAAAGTTACACAAAATGAACTATTTAGGAAGGGTCCTGGAATATATACAGGGGGTGCGCTAACGAGGTGAAGTTTGGACCAAAGTTCCCAAGAATGGGTACATTTTTTTTCATTATCCTGTATTACAAGGAAACTAACATATCTAAGCCCGTATGGTATTTTGTTTACGAAACAAGATATTTTTAGGTAGAGCGTGACCAAATTTCGAGATCATAACTTTAACGGTTAAATTCCAACTTTAACCTCATTTGGACGTTTACTTCGAATAGTAATCGAAATTATTTCCAGACCCGCGGATGGAGCATTTAGTTGGCTACAAAAAAGCTCTAATAACATTTCATTCTAACTCAGCACATATCGGTCAAAAATCAATAGGTACCGATCGATATACGATAGGATGATAATAAAATTTACAGAAATATTTCACATGTCAGTTGTGATGGATGTCACGGCTGAGTTTTGATTTGTTTAAAGCAAATGTTTTTCTGATACTTTTCATCGTTTCAATTTATGTTTGTTCATTTACGGGTTAAAAGGTTAAAGGTTCCGCTAGCCGTCGAAAAGATGGCGCTCTTTAACTTAGACGGAAGCAGCTAGCATAAATCGGCGTTTGCGTTAAGCTACAACCAATGAAATTGCTGGAATGTGGAGGGCCTTTTAAAACGTACATCCTTTACCCTCATCAAGTAGGCTTGTACTTGTAATAACAAATGTTCTATATGCTGTCCGTTCATTTGAAGACACATTTCAATTCTTGTTTGTACAGTTGCTGTGGCCCGTTGAATTTGTCCGTTTTCTAATTCGGCAAAAGCTGTTCGTATCCTGTCCAGTAAATCTTGTTGGTTAGTTACTGGGGAAGCATAGACTTTACCTTTGATAAATCCCCATAAATAAAAGTCTAGGAGTGTTAAATCAGGCGATCGCGGGGGCCATCTCCAAGGGTCATTGGGACCAATCCAGCGATCTTCAAAAATTCGAGATAATTGGAGATAAACTGCAGCGGAATTATGTGCTGGTGCCCCATCTAATTGATACCAATAATTTTGCAGCCCACCAATAGGAATTTCTTCTATAAATTCAGAAACCGTCCCTCGTAGAATTTCCAAAACTTATCACTGTTTAAATTGTCTTCATAAATACAGTACCGCACCTGATTATTTAATACTATACCCAAAACATTGAAGCTAAACCTCTCTTGAGAACGCGTTTCGCGTAAAACGTGCGGATTTTCTGCTGCCCAGAAAAGTTCGTTTCTTCTA
Source organism: Kuschelorhynchus macadamiae (assembly GCA_030620095.1). Lineage (NCBI taxonomy): Eukaryota > Metazoa > Arthropoda > Insecta > Coleoptera > Curculionidae > Kuschelorhynchus > Kuschelorhynchus macadamiae. The sequence continues at coordinate 164,494 of JAUTXW010000598.1, forward strand.
TTTGTTATTCCTTCTCTAGAAAATTTCGCTTCATCGGTCCAAAATATTTTTGAAAGAATTGAGGGTCCTCTTAAATTTTCAAAAACATGAATTCGCAAAATTCTACTCGTCGGACGTCATCACCAGGTCTCAAGGCTTGCACGTTTTGGAAGGAATAAGGGTGCCTATGATGTTCGCTCAAGATTCTTTGGACAGATGCAGAAGAAATTCCCAAATCGTTTTCTGCAGACGGTATTGAACTTTGCGGGTTTGCGTGGAAAGAAGCTAATGTGTTTATTACGTTATCCTCGGCATTTGTCACTGATTTCGGAACATTTTTTGCAACTTTAACCTTGCCAAAAGGCAAAAAGTTCGTTTCAATCCTCTTAAATTTTGACTTGTTCACTGGCGGCAAATCAGGATGGCGTTCATTAAACACACGACACGTTCTCTCCAAAATTTTATAACATTCTCCATGAATATAAAATATATTGAGAATATCAGCGTTTGAGTATTCTTCCATTTCGATTTAGTCATATTGGATATTGGATCTCAATTGTTTTTCCATGGCTCACCATTGGAACATGTAAACATTTAAGCAAATACATACGATATTTTTATAAAACCCAATTATTTCGAAAATGGTTACGAATAGGTATAGGGAACCTTAATACAGTTCGATAGAAAATTAAATTCTACATTTGATATTGCATAAAGTTATAGGGTGTCCCATTTTTTTGCCGCTGAATTTAGGACACCCTGTATAAAAATAGACAAATTCAATAAAAAAAAATAGAAACCTAAGATTATCTACCGATTGTCTACAAAATATGAAGATTATATCTTCAAAACTTACAAAAATATGAGATTTTAAAATTTGGTGCCACGAAGGCTTATAGGACATGCTACAGAAAATAGCATTAAAATTCTCCGTAGAATCCAAAAATATCTTAAAATACCGGGTGTTCCATTTAAAATAAGCAAGTTGATACCAACTTCCGGTTAAACCGGAAGTGACAAGAAGTTAAAAATATTTCAAAAAAGAAGTACCCCTTGACCTTACCTTAATCCCAAAATTTCAAATTTTTATCTAAATGGCATCATCAAAAACTTTTAATGAACGGGTTGCGTGAATAACCCTGTATATATATATATATATATATATATATATATATATATATATATATATATATCCGTAACCGGATGTATCGGAGTAGCGGACGTTTGTTAATCAAAAATAGCCGTCAAGGCTATGATAACAGTAAAATAGGCTAGAAAATAAGGGTGTAGGATTAGACACCTAAGGTCACGCACACGACTAACACACGCACCCAGAGTCCACAGGGAAAACCTAACATATTACTTGTTATGTCTATGGCTTGTTCCCTTTGCTTTATCCAACACTTTAATAATAAAGTTTTTAAACGTTTAGAAAAACCCTATTCTGTTGTCAACATATTCTGTGCAAGCGACAATGCAATTAATTTTCCATCCGTCTCTCTATTATCGCGAACCAACAAACAACAGAGTAACAGACACATGAAGAATTTCCTGCTAAGATCGCATTCGGATAAACCCATTACACACCTACAGAAGGCCGCAGAGCGCTTAATTAACGGCCGATTTTATATAAGCGTAAGTACCGCTTTTTGTTCCGCGCCCGATTACGCAGGACGTACGCCTGCTGAATTTCAATTCTCGATTATTCTTTATTTAGACGTCCGTTAGATTTTCCTTATTTTGCAAAATTTTATACCCATATGGGAATAGGCGGCAGCGTTGGAAGATTTCTTTTTATTAATTTCTTAACGCCGAAAAAAACGGCACGTTTAAGGCCGCTATAGGAAGCCTATATGGATGGAAAGGTGAACGCTGGCAGATGGTATTGAGACGACAACTTTGTTTTACTTAACTTGCTTTCTTTGGAAGTGGATGGTCTTTTTTTGTGAAGCTTCGTGACGAAATAAAATTTTACTGGCCTGCATCAGTTTGCCGCTTTTAAAAGCAACCATTGCCTTTACAAGATTTTATTATGTCTGGGTTAAATTTTGAGTTACTTGTACACACTTAAAAACAAACTCCGATAACAACATTTAGACAGAACAGCAATCTGTTACTTTAGATCTCCCTGGATACAAGCCTGCCTGATGAGAGTAAAGGATGAACGGTTTAAAAGGCCCTCCAAATTCTAGCAATTTCATTGGTTGTAGCTTAACGCAAACGCCGATTTATGCTAGCTGCTTCCGGCAAAGTTAAAGATCGTCATCTTTTCGACGGTTAGCGGAAACTCAGATCGCCATCTTTTTGACGACAACGCAAGACGCAAACGTTTTCAGTCTATAACCCAGGCTCAAAACTCGTAAGTTTAAAATATAAATCGCGAAAGCGACTCTTTAATCCGTAAATGAACAAACATTAATTGAAGCGATGAAAAGTATCAGAAACCGAAACTCAGCCGTGACATCGATCACAACTGACATGTCAAATATCTCTGTAAACTTTATTATCATCCGAAGCGTCGCAGTTGCTAACACTTCAGTCTCTAAATGCCTCAGAATGAAAACACATATTATATATATATATATATATATATATATATATATATATATATATATATATATATATATATATATATATATATATATATATATACATATATATACATATATATACATATATATATGTGTTGATTTTTTAGTCCTTCACGGATGGAAAAATACAATGTGTTTTCATTCCGGGTGTACATCCGTTCACTACTGTCGTTCTGAAAAGAACAGTTTTGCTGACGTTTCGCCAAAATCACATTTGGCATTTTCGAAGCTTTCTTTCTCGCGTCCGAATAGAGACTGAAGTGTTGGTGACTGCGACGCTTCCTTTTATACCCCACTCGGGGCTAAAGGTTATATCTGCGCAGGCGTTGGTCGTTATTTATGTTTTCCGGATGGTGCTGTTGTTGTTGCGCTAATTGCGCTTGAGTTTTTGCGATTTTAGATTTGTCGATTATTGTCTTCCATACTGTTGGTAATTTTAATGATTCGTCCTTTTTATTCAAATCACGTTGTTTTCCAATTTCTATGGCTTCTCGGATTATTCTGGTCTTATAATGTTCTATATTGGCAATCTCTCTACACCCATCGAAATTTATTTTATGGCCGATTTCCTGATGATGTAGGAATAAAGCTGAGGTTGTTTGTTTATTTCTGATGCTCAGTTTATGCTCTTCCACTCTTGCTACGTACAACTTTTCACAGTCCTGGCACGGAATACTGTACACTCCGTGGTTTTCCAGTTTGATTTTATCTTTTGATTTTCCGAGTAGTTTACCTATAGTTGTTTGTGGCTTGTGTATTGTTTGTATGTTGTGTTTCTTCAGAATTCTTCCGATTCTGTCTGTTGTGCCTTTTACATATGGTAAGACTACTCGTTGCTTTCCCGGTTCTTATTTTTGTTGTTCGTTGTTCGGGAAACTTGTGCATTAATAGCTTTCTCTATGGTGCGATTTGTGTAGCCATTTTTCTTTAAAGCACTAGATATTACCTTAAGTTCGTTTTGTCTCGTCTGTGTTTCAGTTAGTCGCACGGATCTAGATATTAGAGTATTTGCCACAGCTTGAATTTGTGCTGGGTGATGATGTGATTTTGCATTTAAATATCTGTCTGTATGTGTTGGTTTTCTATACACGGTGTATTCGAAATGTCCGTTATGTAGTTTTGTGACCAAAACATCTAAAAATGGTAGTTTGTTGTTGTCCTCTAACTCTAGAGTAAATTGTATTCTGGGGTGGATTGAATTTACGTGAGTCAGAAATTTTTCTAGCTCTGCATGACCATGTTGCCATATAATAAATATGTCATCCACATAACGAATCCATAATTTGGGTTTTAAACTTGCTTTCTCAAGAGCTTCTTTCTCGAAGTATATCATAAATAAATTCGCGACTACTGGTGATAGCGAGGACCCCATTGGAGCACCATCCATTTGTTTATACATTTGCCCGTTGAATGAAAAATAAGTATTTTTGAGGCAATGCTCCGAGAGTTCTATTATATGTGCCTGGAAATCCTCGTTCATAGCAATCTTGTCCAATGCTTCGTCGATGGGAATACTAGAATATAACGATTTGACATCTAGGCTTGCTATGATATCGTTTTTTTCAAGGACAATATCTCGTATAATTCGAGTGAAATGCTCCGAGTTTTTTACAAATGAATCAGCTTTTTCTACATTTGGTTGCATAATTTCAGAAAGGTATTTCTCCAGTTTTTGTAGCGGCGAATTAACAGCACTAACAATAGGTCTTATAGGCGCCCCTGGTTTGTGTATTTTTGGTAAACCATAGAGTTTAGGACATCTGCTCGACTTTTCCCGTGGTATGATTTTTTGTTGAATTTCCGGGTTTATTGGTGAACTTTTTATTTTATTTTTAGTTGTTTTTTCTAGGTACGTTGTCGGGTCCCTTGGAACAGGCCTATAACAATTGTCTTGTAGGATTTCCTGCATTTTTTGTACGTAATCTTGAGTATTCATAACCACAGTTGCGTTTCCTTTATCTGCTGGAAGGATTGTGATGTTTTTATTTTTTCGGAGGTTTATTAGGGCCCTTTGTTCAGTGGCATTTAGGGCCCTAATAAACCTCCGAAAAAATAAAAACATCACAATCCTTCCAGCAGATAAAGGAAACGCAACTGTGGTTATGAATACTCAAGATTACGTACAAAAAATGCAGGAAATCCTACAAGACAATTGTTATAGGCCTGTTCCAAGGGACCCGACAACGTACCTAGAAAAAACAACTAAAAATAAAATAAAAAGTTCACCAATAAACCCCGAAATTCAACAAAAAATCATACAACGGGAAAAGTCGAGCAGATGTCCTAAACTCTATGGTTTACCAAAAATACACAAACCAGGGGCGCCTATAAGACCTATTGTTAGGGCTGTTAATTCGCCGCTACAAAAACTGGAGAAATACCTTTCTGAAATTATGCAACCAAATGTAGAAAAAGCTGATTCATTTGTAAAAAACTCGGAGCATTTCACTCGAATTATACGAGATATTGTCCTTGAAAAAAACGATATCATAGCAAGCCTAGATGTCAAATCGTTATATCCTAGTATTCCCATCGACGAAGCATTGGACAAGATTGCTATGAACGAGGATTTCCAGGCACATATAATAGAACTCTCGGAGCATTGCCTCAAAAATACTTATTTTTCATTCAACGGGCAAATGTATAAACAAATGGATGGTGCTCCAATGGGGTCATCGCTATCACCAGTAGTCGCGAATTTATTTATGATATACTTCGAGAAAGAAGCTCTTGAGAAAGCAAGTTTAAAACCCAAATTATGGATTCGTTATGTGGATGACATATTTATTATATGGCAACATGGTCATGCAGAGCTAGAAATATTTCTGACTCACGTAAATTCAATCCACCCCAGAATACAATTTACTCTAGAGGTAGAGGACAACAACAAACTACCATTTTTAGATGTTTTGGTCACAAAACTACATAACGGACATTTCGAATACACCGTTTATAGAAAACCAACACATACAGACAGATATTTAAATGCAAAATCACATCATCACCCAGCACAAATTCAAGCTGTGGCAAATACCCTAATATCAAGATGCGTGCGACTAACTGAAACACAGACGAGACAAAACGAACTTAAGGTAATATCTAGTGCTTTAAAGAAAAATGGCTACACAAATCGCACCATAGAGAAAGCTATTAATGCACAGGTTTCCCGAACAACGAACAACAAAAAATATGAACCAGGAAAGCAACGAGTAGTCTTACCATATGTAAAAGGCACAACAGACAGAATCGGAAGAATTCTGAGGAAACACAACATACAAACAATACACAAGCCACAAACAACTATAGGTAAACTACTCGGAAACCCAAAAGATAAAATCAAACTGGAAAACCACGGAGTGTACAGTATTCCGTGCCAGGACTGTGAAAAGTTGTACGTAGGGCAAACTAACAGGCGAATATCAGCAAGAGTGGAAGAGCATAAACTCAGCATCAGAAATAAACAAACAACCTCAGCTTTATTCCTACATCATCAGGAAACCGGAAAATAAATTTCGATGGGTGTAGAGAGATTGCCAATATAGAACATTATAAGACCAGAATAATCCGAGAAGCCATAGAAATTGAAAAGCAAGGTGATTTAAACAAAAGGGAGGAATCATTAAAACTACCAACAGTATGGAAGACAATAATCGACAAATCTAAAATCGCAAAAACTCAAGCGCAATTAGCGCAACAACAGCTCCATCCGGAAAACATAAATAACGACCAACGCCTGCGCAGATATAACCTTCGGCCCCGAGTGGGGGTATAAAAGGAAGCGTCGCAGTCACCAACACTTCAGTCTCTATTCGGACGCGAGAAACAAAGCTTCGAAAATGCCAAATGTGATTTTGGCGAAACGTCAGCAAAACTGTTCTTTTCAGAACGACAGTAGTGAACGGATGTACACCCGGAACGAAAACACATTGTATTTTTCCATCCGTGAAGGAGTAAAAATCAATATATATATATATATATATATATATATATATATATATATATATACACATACACATACACATACACGTTTTAATGCATTTTCAATGACACAATTAATAAAAATTAATATATGGCAAAAAGTATTAGAGATAAGTATAAAGATCACCTGAGTAAGAGTGAAAGAGGGCTAATAACGGAACACGATATCATAGTTAGGTACAGGGTGTGCCATTTAAAAAATCAATGAAAAATTAACACCCTGTATAAAATTATTAGGTATGCGGTTATCTAAACTCTTAGTTAGATATTGTCTTCTTTTAGATATTGTCTTCTTTGGTACAATTTTTCTTTATTGAAATCTTCGTATAGTATAGCAGATTATGGAGCATGATTTTTTTTCAATTTAGATATTTTTTGAATAATTTGGAAACGTCGAAATAAAATGCCAAACCAAATGTGATGTTATATGGAGAATTTCTTGAGAAATCCAAATATTTAAAAATATATAGGGTGTCGCATTAAAAAATAGTTGATTCTTAGGTGCCTAACTTTTGTGAAATACCCTGTATAATTAGAAATAGGTTTAAATTGTAGACTTCTTTTTGTTATACAACTTTCATAAAAACAAATTCCGAAATGATAAAAAACGAACGAGATATGGTACTTTGTCACACCATTCCGTCATCCTGTATGTTGACGTTAGTCATTCAACTGGAATGTTTTCTGATACATATATGTTGTTAAGTATGCTGGTGAGTGAGAAACACTCCATTGAAATTTTCGATCTAAATGAACTTCAAGAAACTTGACAGACACTTTGTTTTCATTATCTTCCAGATCTGGCAGGGTGAAAATCATCCTCTGAGTTTTCTCTATATTTAACAGAAATCTGTTTGACTCAAACCACCTAGGCAGTTCCAATTGCGCTTCTCGGGCATTCAACGTTTTCTAGTTGATCACCACCAACAACAAGGGTAGTGATAAAAAAATCGATAAAGATTTTATTTCAAATTATATATTTTATTAATCAGGAAATATTAATTTGTTATTCTCTATCTTGTCAAGACATGTTTTCATATATAGTACCACAAGAGAGAAAATTGCTAAAAAGCAACAAACTTGAATATATAGGAAAATTTTACATTCAAAATTTTTACTCGCGTGGTATTCGACATGACTGTTTCACGAGAACAATGTCTTACCATATATCTTTAAACAACTTAAGATTATTTATTCCTATTTGGTGATTGTTTTCCAAAACATATTGGGCAACGCTTGACTTTTCTGTTCTTCCGTATCTTAAATGTGCCATGTATTCTTTCAAACGAATGTTTATGGAGCGTTTAGTTTGCCGAACATATTTTAGATCCCAGTCATTACACCTAATTTCATAGATGCCACTCCTCTCCTAGGGTTTCCAAGGAGATTTTTCAAGCTGTTCTCCGTTTTGTAGGCTACTCTAAAACCTACGTTTTTAAATACCTTTTCTAGACCTTTCGTATATTTGGGATCATATGGGATTACTATGAACTTATTGGGAGCCTCAGGTGCTTGAAGAGTAGTGGCATCTTTTAACATTTTCTTATGCTTATGTCTGTTTACTAATTTATGTATAAAATTATCATTATATCCATTACTTTTAGCTATATTTTTAATCCGATTCATTTCATTGTTAAAACGTTCTTTACTTAATGCAAAATTCATTAGCCTGTGAGTTAAGAAATGAAATGCTGCCATTTTGTGTTGACGGCAATGAAATGAGTCGGATGTTATACACCCATCAGTATTAGTAAATTTATTGTTTAATGTATCTATACCACACCCTTGGGAACTACTTGAGTTCTTTTTTGAATTGGGTTTCTAATTTACCCATAAACAAATTTGCAAGAAACGGCGAAACTGCCCATCGCAGTTCTCTCAAGTTGTTTATAATATTTATTGTCGAACTGAAAAAAGTTTGATTCATACATATTTTTGTGAGAAGCAAATAATCATCAATGACTTTTTTCTTCAAATTATTGAATTCAAGTAGTTTCTTTAGGTACTCTAAAGCTAGTGGTATGGGTACACTAGGAAACAATGAGCTTACATCAAAAGATATTAAAATTTCACCTTCTTTTAAATGAACATTCTTAATTTTATCTAAGAATTCTAATGAGTTAGTAACCTCAAAGTTATCGTACGAGATATTTAATTTGATCCCTTAGTTGGCTCTGGCACGTATTGAATGGAACTTTCGGTATTCGCTATACTCTTGAAGCACCTGAGGCTCCCAATAAGTTCATAGTAATCCCATATGATCCCAGATATACGAGAGGTCTAGAAAAAGTATTTAAAAACGTAGGTTTTAGAGTAGCCTTCAAAACGGAGAATAGTTTGAAAAATCTCCTTGGAAACCCTAAAGACAAAGTCGACTTGAAGGAGAGAAGTGGCATCTATGAAATTAGTTATGATGGCTGCGATCTAAAATATACTGGGCAAAGTAAACGCTCCATAAACATTCGTTTTAAAGAATACATGGCACATTTAAGATACGGAAAAACAGAAAAGTAAAGTGTTGCCCAACATGCTTTGGAAAACAATCACCAAATAGGAATAAATAATTTTAAGTTAATTAAAAATGTATCTAATAATACAGGGTGTCCCAACTAAAAGTATCCACCCCAAATAACAAGCCGCCAAGACAAAAAAAAATAAAACGCTCGGACCCGTCGATTTTGCTTTTGAGGGGGAAACATTTTGCGCCTATTTTCAATTTCGCAACTTCACCCTCTGAGCGGGGGTGAGATTCACTCCCAAAATGTTAAATGGAAAGGGGGGTCGAGTGATACCTTATTTTGAAGGGTTTCCGACCCTGGTTACAACTGCCAAGTTTGAAGCCTCTGCTGTCATTCCCGAAGAAATGGCAGCTTGTCCAAAAAAAAATATTAATAAATTAACTGCAAGAGTTGGCTGCTTTAAATTTAGGGGATGATACAAGCTAGTGAAAAGATTTTAATAATAATTACTCCGGACGAGAGGAAAATAAAAATAGTAAATGTAAATTAATGGGGAATTTTTGCGTTTAAGAAATGTTTTCTACAAAGACTAAATTATTTTGTGAATTGTTCGAAATGTTCGCCATTTACTTCCATGCAATGATACAGACGAGCCTCGAATTCCTCTCGAACATTTTGAAATGTTTCAGGTGTTAACTGACGGCATTCAGCAACTATTCGCTGTTTTAAATCCTCAAGTGATTCTGGCTGCACCTTAAAAATCTTTGTTTTCAAGTGTCCCCAAAGAAAGAAGTCCAACGGCGTCAAATCAGGTGATCGTGCCGGCCATTCGATGGGACCTCTTCTTCCAATCCAGTGATCGGGAAAAATATTATCGAGAAAATCTCTTACCGGACGAGCGTAGTGAGGAGGTGCTCCATCTTGTTGAAAGAATATCTGATCTTCAGCTAAATCCTGGTCGTTTTCTAGAATCTCAGTAATCTGCGGATCGATGGCATTTTCAAGTAAATTTAAATAACTTTCACCATTTAAATTGCCTTCTATGAAAAAAGGTCCAACAACGTGATTGCCTAGAATTCCCGCCCACACGTTTACTTTTAAAGGATGCTGGCTATGGGTTTCCCTGAATAAATGGGGGTTGCTGTCGCTCCAATACCTGCAGTTGTGACGGTTTACTTCTCCATTTAAGTAAAATGTGGCTTGGTCAGAAAAACGAATATTGTACAATGAAATGGTATGGTTGTTTAATTTTTCAGAAATATTCTCACAAAACTCTACTCTGCGATCAAAGTCATCTTCGTTCATTTCGTGAAGCAATTGATATTTAAAGGGTCGAAACTTATGGGATTTTAGAATCCGGTGAACACTGCTTCGGGAGACTCCTGATATTGCAGCTGTTTCTCTGATGGAGTTACTTGGGACCATAGCAACATGGCCAAGGACTGCAACCTCAACATTTTCATTTCTTATTGGTCTTACTCTTTCATGCTTTTTATTGACAACTGAGCTGGTTTCGAAAAATTTGTTCCACAGTTGTAATACACTTCTATGAGTCAAAGAATGTTCGGGATGAGATTCATTAAAACTTACAGCTGCAGCTCTCGCACAATTATTGTTTCTAATGTAAAGAACAATAATTTCGATTTTTTCTTGTATCGTAAACGTCATAGGCAATTGTTAGAAACTTTCGTCTTTTAACACTTTCAGACAAAATAAATTTTAAATAAAATGCACAAACTGTAATAAACGCATGAATGCTTGACACTAAATAAACGATAACAATGTGATTTTATTTTGTTTGTTGCTGATGTTTTATGATAACAGTAAGAATGGATGCTGATTTTTTTTTTAAATTTTGTACAGTGACAATTCGACAAGTTAGCTTAAACGTTTTGGCAACGGTCTGTTTCATTGCAAGGGAGTAAATGGCGAACATTTCGAACAATTCATAAAATAATTTAGTCTTTGTAGAAAACATTTCTTAAACGCAAAAATTCCCCATTAATTTACATTTACTATTTTTATTTTCCTCTCGTCAGGAGTAATTATTATTAAAATATTTTCACTAGCCTGCATCATACCCTAAATTTAAAGCAGCCAACTCTTGCAGTTAATTTATTAATATTTTTTTTTTCGACAAGCTGAGGGATGTTGCGAAATTGAAAATAGGCGCAAAATGTTTTCCCCTCAAAAGCAAAATCGACGGGTCCGAGCGTTTTATTTTTTTTTGTCTTAGCGACTTGTTATTTAGGGTGGATACTTTTAGTTGGGACACCCTGTATAACAGATTATTGGATGCGTTTGAGAGTATAGAAATAGTTAAATGTGGTAAGAAAGCACTAAATAAAGACAGAGGACCTATTCCCCATTGTTTACTTGACAACTGTGCAGTCGGGTGCAACCAAGTTAGGATAAGTTACTTTAGTTTATTCATTTTCCAGTGTTAGGACTTGAACCTGTAAATATTCGTTTGTTATCCGATTTTCTATCTTGTCATTTTTTCAGTTAAATATTTGGTAGACTTGTTTTGTTATCTAACTGAACGATTTGTAGCATATTCTTTTGTTTTTATTACATCTATATTTGATTTAGAATCATTTGTATATAAATAAGCGAATGTAAACGTTGATTTTAATGGCTCATTTTTATTTTCATGTATGTTAATGTTTATAGTGTTAGTTTTATTATATCGTTGCATTTGTATTATTTCTAATAGCAGTTTGAGGAAACAAATCGTATATTTATCCTCAGGGGTTTAAAATCAGAATTTTACTATCGAAAAAGATTAGAAGTCCAGACTGCTTTTTAATTGAATATATGTAAAATAAAATTACATGTTATGTTCATAAAATTGAAATATTTAGATTAAGCTTGTAAAATCTAGTAACGAACCATTAAACTTTCAAACACTTACATATTTTATATGCGTATGATGCACTGACGGCATAATATTAAAACGGGCAAGGAAAGAGACTGCTTCTGTGTCTATTGATTGATGTAGTTTTTAAAAGATAGTTAATTTTAGTTACGTGTTATGAAAGGTTGTGACGGATTTTAAAATAAACTTTTTGCTTTTCTTTTATTGCCCAAAATGATCGTTAGTCGTGTGTTTTTTATATAGTGTGTTATTAATAAGAGTGTTTATTAAAACTTGGAGCTGCTTAGGAATGAAATCATGCCCCTTATCAACGACTTGCCAGCAAATATTCGAGAAAATATCATTTTTCAGCAGGATAGCGCCGCTTACCACACGGTTGCACCGGTAGTCAATTTCCTTAATCAACATTTTCCATTGTGGATAGGAAGACATGGTTTAATATCCTGGCCACCACGAAGCCCTGATTTAAGCACTTTAGACTTCTTTTTGTGGGGTGCACTAAAAAATAAAGTTTATAAAAATAGATTTAATAATAGAACAGGGTGTTCCATTTGAAAAACAGGAGATTTTTACATTTAAAGTTCTGTTTGTTTTGCTCTCCATTTTTAACACCCTGTATATTAATTGGTAAGCCCAGCATGGAAACTCGTTGAATTGAACCCTTAGTAATGTATGTTTAGGATATTAGTCATTTCCATTAAAGTTTACAATAACAAAGCAGTAAGAAATACATGTATAATACTTAAAAACGTGTAACCCAAAGTGTTTGTTGATATATAGTAGGATTATTAGTAATAAATACGTAAAAACTCTTAAAGAGTAGTAGTGAAAACAGTTGTAGCTACTTTAGTGCTAGCTGGGTTCTGCCTCAGGTAAGGCGGACTGTTCATTGGGTAATTTATTTTCTCGAGGTTGTGTCAAGAAGCTTATTCCATTGTTTTCTCCTTACAGATGTTCAATTATAAACCTCTTACAAATATTTAATTTCAAATAGATTGCGGAATAATTTTTCCGAGGTAAAAGTACAAATACAGATAATTTAAAAGAAAGTCTTTTGTAACGGGGACTCAACACTCAAGGACTCTAGAGTTATAAGCATTTTAAAATGTGCAACAGGGAAGATAAATCGCGTGACTGGCTTTTGTATTATCATTTTGCATTTTTACGGAATAACTTTTTGCAAACTCAAATTTTACCAAGTCCAATATGTTGAGGGTGATCATACCGTACATCTGGTAAATGGTGCTTTTTGATGTGGTGGGGGTCTTTAGTCTACTTTATTTCTGAACACGCTTCTCGCAGTCAGATACGAAACGTCGGAAAGTACTCTCACTTAACTATTTATTAATTAAACAAAGGTGTCAAAGGTTTCTTCCTATATATGTTTTTTTTTAATGTTTGCCAGTGATTTCTTTATTATTTTATTATTGTCCAGAGTAGAAATAATTCGTTCCTTTCGTAGATCGGAATTGAGATAAAATATGTCTATACTGATTAGCATATTCAAATCATATGTACACATTTCAACATACAGATTTATGTATTTACCTTATAATATTTGCCATCATATATTCAAATACTATATACTGCTGACATGGCAATAATTCTTTCACTAACAGATAAAACATATATTGGATCAATATTACCCGATAATGAACGGTGATTATTTAGAACGTTTCCAGCACATCATGATAGAATCGTAGAAAACCATTTTTTTAGTGAGAACCAAGTGGGACTCCTCTTCCATCAGTCTCGCAACTATAATATTTATTGTTATATATATATATATATATATATATATATATATATATATATATATACACTGTCAAAAGTCTTGGACCCCCAGTATTTTTTGGGCTATTTCATATTTAGGTTTTTTTTTCGTTGCTAGGCAAAAAGTAAAGTTATTTTGTTGATAAACAAAATCATAAACATGTACAGATAAAATGAATTAGTGTGGTTTCCGACGTTAAAACGTAAAAGTGTGTATTTTATTTTTGATTCAAATAAGAGAATTTGCCTTCTGTCTGCTTTAAAATGCCCGGTCATGAAATTTCTGGGTTTGATAGGGCAAGAATTGTTGCTTTACATGAAGCTGGGCATTCTAATCACCATATACACAGGCTGTTGCAGATTCCACGGTCATCAATCATAAGAATTATTCAAAGATTTGAAGAAGCTGGCACTATCGAAAGAAGACAGCGTAGTGGACGGCCAAGGATTCTAAACGAAAGGGAGGATCGGTATGTCGTCAATTATGCCCGTAGACATCGACACGATCCAGCTCCAGCTCTTAGAAATCACTTCCAACGTGCATTTCGCCGTGGTTTATCGACATCAACAATAAGAAGAAGACTCTATAGAGCAAATATTCATTCAAGAAGGTATCTAAGAGTCCCTACTCTACTTCCACGACACAGAGTTGCGCGTTTACAATAGGCAAGGCACCAAAGCGCATGGCTTTTGCAACAATGGCGTTGGGTCTTGTTTACGGATGAGACCAGAATTGCACTGCAGAGTGATGACCGTAGGCAAAGGGTTTGGAGGGAACCAGGACGTCAACAAAGACTCAATTTTCCCCGAGAAGTTGCTCCCTATCAAGGAGGATCAGTAATGTTTTGGGGGGAATTATGTACAACCGCCGAACCCCATTAATCCCTATCCGCCAGAATATGACAAGTCAGGTATACATTGATAATGTTATCAGACCCATAATCAACCCTCTGCGCAACGAACTAGGCGAGAATTTTATTTTATGGACGATAACGCCCGGCCACATCGGGCAAGAATCGTTGAAAGAGTACTTGAAGAAGGGCAAATTACCAGACTGCCTTGGCCAGCGAACTCACCAGATCAAAATCCTATAGAAAACATGTGGGATTTTGTCTCTAGAGCAGTTCATCGTCGCCTCAATGCACCACAAAATGCAGATGAGTTAATTGTAGCGGCAGTAGAAGAATGGAACAATATTCCTCAGGAGACAATCAATAACTTGATTGTTTCAATGCACCGCCGTGTCAATATGTTAGTGGATAGAAGAGGAAGTCATACTGATTATTAAATTATGTTTAGTTCAAAAATAAAGTAAAATATTTTTAGTTTTTGATTAATTAAATTTATGAAAATATTGCAATACTTTTTTATTATTGGTTTTAATTAATTTCAATTTTGAAAAAACTTTGTTGTTATGGAAAAATGTAATCAAAAATAAATATATTTTAATGAACATTATTTATTTTTTCCCCCCATGAAATAATTTGTTAAATATCAGGGGGGTCCAAGACTTTTGACAGTGTGAGTATATCGGGTTCAAAACGTTCTCCGACGTCTTCCGATTTCCAGTCGCCATTGTTCTCTGTCGGTCCAGAGATCCTCCTCTAGTCCTCGCTCTCTGATCTCCGAGTCTATCCCCTCTCTCCAACTCCTTCTAGGCCTTCCTCTTTTTCTTCTTCCTGTTGGGGTCCAGGTGAGAATTTGCTTGGGGAGTCGTCGGTCTTCCATTCTTTGGACGTGTCCCTACCATATCAGTTGCTTTGTTCGTATATCGTCGGTTAACGTGTGTTTAACTTTCATGTTATTACGGATCGTCTCATTTGGGATTTTTTCGAGTCGTGATCTTCCTGCTGCTCTTCTCCAGAAGTCCATCTCAGTCGCGTTTAATGTTTGTATAGTCTTCTCTTTCAGTTGCCATACTTCGCTGCTGTATGTGACTATGCTTTTTATGATGGTGTTGTATATCAGATGTTTGTTTCGTTTGGTGATTTTTTGATCCCATAGGAT
Source organism: Kuschelorhynchus macadamiae (assembly GCA_030620095.1). NCBI lineage: Eukaryota > Metazoa > Arthropoda > Insecta > Coleoptera > Curculionidae > Kuschelorhynchus > Kuschelorhynchus macadamiae. The sequence continues at coordinate 180,159 of JAUTXW010000598.1, forward strand.
GCTATTCAACATAGCTATTGCCTTTCTGCCTTGGGTGTTTCTGTCCTTAATGACCTCATCCAGTGTTCCGGTATTCGATATCTTCGTTCCTAGGTATTTATTTTTGGCCATTTTCTAGTACCAGATCTTGTTGAGTTCCACCGACGCACATGTATTCGGTCTTCGAGATGTTGACCTCTAGTCCCCAGTGCCTGTACTCTTCAATGAGCTTTCGCGTCATATACTCTATATCTTCGAGATCCTGCGCCATGATAACTTGGTCATCCGCAAAACTAAGGGTATACAGATTCGTATTATTGAGTGGGATTCCCATATTCCTACATTTCTGTTTCCATATCTTCAATGCTTGTTGTAGATAGATTTTGAATAGGGTGGGTGACAGACAGCATCCTTGTTTAAGACCTTTACTTGGTGTGAATCCGTTGGAGATTTTAGCTCTGACTTTTACTTTTATGTGGCAGCTCCTATATAGTTCCTTCACTGCTTTTATTAGGTGTATGTTTAGGTTCGTCCGTTCCAATGCCTCCCAAAGTTTTGGTAGCGGTATGCTGTCGTACGCCTTTTTCAAATCCACGAATAAGAGATGTACTTCTCGATTGAATGCTGACATCTTCTCGAGCACAGAATAAGTGATCCACTGTAGATCTTCCTGCTCGAAATCCTGCCTGTTCCTCTGCTTCGCTGTCTGCGTATTCGCGTTCTATTTTGGTCTTAAGTATTTTCCCGTAAATTCGACTGAGTGTACCTGTTACAGCAATGCCTCTGTAGTTGTCACAATTTTCTTTGGATCTCTTTTTATGGATGGGAGTAAGGAATGATATTTTCCATTCGTCCGGGATATCACCGCTGCTGATACAGTTTTGGAAGAGTTGAGTTACATGGTCGAATAGGAGATCAGATCCATATTTCACTAATTCTGCTGGGATATTACCCGGTCCAGGTGTTTTCTTATTCTTAAGGTTCCGGCAGGTGTCTTTTACTTCCTTCACGGTGATCCGGATCGGTGACGCTGTAACGTGTATTTGGGCGGATGTTTTGCTTTCCAGAAATTGTAGGCGTTCTTCTTTTAAGAGTTTGCTAAAGTATCCGTCCCATTTTGCTGCAGTTATCGGGGATAAGAGGTGTTTCTTATTATTTTGGCGCAGCGACCTCAGCACTCTCCAGCTTTCAGCACTTTTTGTCCCTCCAAGGTAAGTATTTATTCTATCACAGTTTTTCTCCCATGTTACGTTTTTCTTCTGGGATATTTTTCTCCTTACTTGAGCCTGTGCTTCTTTGAAGATGCTTCTGTTCTGATCTGTTTTATTGCTTAAGTAACGTTGGTATTTCTGTCTTTTAACCTCCAATACGGTTTACAATATTGTTGTCTTCTAGATATCCTAAAGCTTCTTCGGCTGCTTGCTTTATGCAATGCTTAATATATTCGTAGTGTTCCGTATTATTCTTGAATTTTTGCGGTTGTAGTTTTTGGTCGAATCTTTTTCTGTATAGTTGCTTAGTGCTTTCATGGTCTAAGCTTTCTAGCCTGAATTTTGGTTGTTTCATTTCAGTAGATTGGTTTTGTTCTTGAATACTTTCTTCATTTTGTTTTTTATCCATTTTATGTGCTAGCAGTATCTTGGCCTTTAGCAGATGGTGGTCGCTGCCGCATGTTGCGCTTCTCTGTACTCTGACGTCGTGTGTTCTCATACCTGTTGACTGTTTTATAATAATGTAATCTATGATGGAGCGCAGATTCCTAGTGGTTTGGGTCCATGTGTATTTGTGTATCCATGGGTGCTGAAAGTATCCGTTCATTATTTTTAATTCATTTTTCTCACACATTTGAATTAGTCTCAGGCCGTTGTCGTTTGTGTGGTCCTCGCCAAATCCTCCCACAACTTTGTTCCTCAGCCTTGTTCCAGTTCTTCCGTTTAGGTCCCCCAGTATCATGACTTCCGTGGATCTACCAATGCTGGATATTTCTCGGTGTAGCTGTTCAAAAAACTCATCCTTTTTATTAATTAAGGTGTCATCGTTTATGGCATGTACCCCAAATATTGTAAGCCTGACCCTATACAGTGTTATGTTCATTTTTATTATTCTTTCGTTTATAGGCTCCCATGATGTTATAAACTTTCTTAAATTCTTGGAAATGAGGATAGATATTCCTTGTTGCCCTCTTTTTTCTTTTGGAACTACACTATAGAAGTGGTCGTAGTGTCCTAGGTTTTCCGAGCCTTGGCCTTTCTTCTTAGTTTCAGTTATAACTGCTATTTGAATTTTTGATCTTCTGAGTTCTGAGATTACTTCATTGGTTTTATTGGAGATACCTTGTACGTTCCATGTGCCAAAATTCATTATCCTTTTTCGTAGCTTGGTTCGTCGTAATATTTTCGGTCCGCTCCGAGGCTGTTGACTGGGCCTTTTAACACTTGGATTTTTTCCGAGTATCGGGGAGTTAGCCCGATGCCTCAACTCCCTACCAGGAGGGCCAGGTAGTTTTTATTCAAGGTTGTCTTCCTTTAGCCTTTGGTGAACCAACACCCTTCTACAAGGCAGCAGCTTCTTCGCCGTATGCTGGCAGGAACCCTTACAGGGTGCTATCATCCGGGCCAAATGAACCCAGGTTTTTCCCCTCCTCCTTTCCCATCATTGGGACCCCAGGCTTGGGAGTGGTACAGCGGAGTTAATATTTATTGTTGCAGATGTTAAATAAAATTGAATAAACGTTATTAGAAATTATTATTATAACACTAACATTTGTTTAAAAGGTATGCACCACTCCACTCACGTTTTTTTTTTAATTTTTACTTTCTTCCTAAAAGGCAAGTAAATATTGTAATCGTGAAAAAATCACTCGCCGAGATTTTTTCAGATCTATACGTGTCAGGGTCCCTAGATGCCGAAAAACACGTGTTTGGGCCTTGAGCTTTTCCAATTTCCAAATTGAATACAAAAAACTATAACTGTTTTTGTTACCAACTTAATTTGCATGAGTGTACACTCAAAAGATTTGATTTTTGACGAACGACGAAGTCCGAGCAGTGCTGCCACTGCATCCTTTAAAATAGTATATCCTCAGAAAAAAAGTAGTAGATCAAAGCCGAAGAGTAGTAGATTAGGCGATTTGACCAGCTTTAGAAGATTTCCACTTTATTTCAAATAGCAAAATATGGCCAAACTGAATTACCACTGTCGCCAGTGTAAAAGCGGAAACGTAATAGTGATCATCTGAAAAACGAGATGCATTATCATTATCTCTTTGGAAAAAATGAAAAGATTTCTGCACTTGAGTGAACTACTATACCACGAAGGTAATAAATAATAGTTATTTATACTATAAGGGATGTAAGTAACATTTACCAGTCGAGGACGAGTTTGCGACCGAGCGATAGCGAGAGCTGGCAAAAAAGTTCGAGACTGGTTAATGTACTTACATCCCATATAGTATATAACATTTTTTCTCCCTCCTTGTATTGTATGTTTACAGGAAAATGCTGGATATATTTTTGGATTTTCATTATCATTACATTCGATAGCATTGTCACTAAATTATGAAGGCAGCCGTGATCCGTTGCCAGAGCAACATAAGCAGTTTTTATTTTATCAACAACGTCAAGTTGACAATACATAGCGAAAAGTTTGAATAAGTCGAATTGTTTGATTCTGTGTGGACAAAATGGATGTTTCAGACATAAAAGAATCAGCAAATATTGGTTGTTTATCTCTACTACCGGAAAAGTCGAAAAAAAAGGTATGAAACAGCATATAAATCCTTTAAGAATTGGTGCCAAAGCAAGTCGGCTACTGCAGTCTCAGAAACCTTGTTTTTGGCGTATTTCTACGAAAAAAGTGCTATATTGAAGTCCCCATCAAGCTTATGGTGTGAGTATTCTATGTTGAAGTCCACCCTTTTTATAGAGGAAATTATAGATATTTCTAAGTATCCAAAACCTCGAGCATTTTTGAAAAGAAAAAATGATGGTTATAGACCCAAAAAATCGAATATGTTTAACAGGGAAGATGTGAATAAGATCATGCTTGAAGCTCCCGATGATACATACTTATTGATGAAGGTCGCAATGGTAATGGGAGTTGCTGGAGCGTGCCGTTCAATGAACTCTGTGAAATGAAAATGATCAATGTTAAAATAAGTCAAGAAGTCATAATTGTGACCATTCCTGACTTCAAAAATGTTTGAGAACTTCAAAATGTATACTGGATACTCTTTTAGAAGAACGTCGGCAACTTTATTAGCAAATACTGGAGTTGATGTATTAGCTATCAAGCGACATGGTGGATGGAAATCGGCTACTATTGCGGAAAGTTACGTAGCTGGGAGCCTCAACAATAAAGAGGAAGTAGCAAATAAAATTTTATAGAATAAGACCCAGCCAGAAGTCTCTTGCAGTGCTTCAACAGTGACAAAAACATTGGTTAAAAATGAAGGAGTCAGAAAATGTAATACACATCGAGAAGAAAAGAGAAAACGTGTTCCAAATTTTGTTAATAATGTGAATAATTGTAATAATTGTACCATTAATATTAATTTCAATTAATATCACCGGATTTTTTTAATATGTTGATGAAATCAAAAATTAAAGCTACTTATAATAATTTTAGATTATTATTTCTCTAGGGATGTAAGTTGACTTACATACTGTCGTTAAAGGCAACCAATATCTTGTTGAGTAACTTTCACTTACGTCTGTCAAAGCAGTGTCAAAATAGGTTGCTCACAATACAGGGAGGGGAAAAAATATTTCTTTATTTCAAAATCTTCAAAAAAATAAAACACCAATGCTGTTGCCAAATTATACATAATAAATTTCGAAGTCATTGGCCATTGCAATGCTTAAGTTAGTACGATTTAAAAAATAGAAATTTGGGCTAATAACAACATTAAGGAGATAAGTAGTACATTTATAGTAGATAGTAGTAGGGTAGCAGAAAATGTATGAAAGTAGTAGATCTACTACCTACTAAAGCAGCAACTTCGGCAGCCCTGCAAAGTCGCGGCTGCTCACACAAGTGCCAAAAATGGCAAATCAAAAGATAATATTACTTTCTTCGCTAGAGGGAGTCATTTATTAATCGTTTGGCTATCTTAACAGGAAGCATATAGCTTCAAGAAATTATTAATACAAGGTACGAACAACATGTTTTCTCAGTTCCATCGGTCTGTCTGTCTGGCGGTCTGTCTGTTCGCGGCATAGCTAAAAACCTACTTACCCGCCTGACTTCAAATGTTGGCACCATTTTGATAAAAATTCAGTCTGGCAAAACAAAATAGCGGCTTAGTGAAGTGTTAAAACAATTATTAAAAAAACGCTTATCCAATTTGTCCAAAATTTTGCACAGAAGTCAAGTATTAAATAGTAATTAACTATTAATACTATAGAAAGAAAATAGATACGAATTGAAGAGAGCTAAACAAAATGGCGGCCTAATAAAATGTTTGTAATCGTGAAAAAAATGCCGGTTTTACATATCCTTACGTTTTAGCGTCCCTAGATGCCAAAAATATGTTTTCACAAACTGTTTAACTTTTAATGTGTCAATAACAAATATTTTAACCTTTAAATGTAATGTTGAGAATGTCACTTTAGGAACGGACATTATTGCTGAGGCTGATGTAAATAAATTTTTTGCGGTCTTATCGTGCGGATCTAAAGTTCACCAACATTATGAATCAATTCAAAAAACACAGTGAACACCAAAATGTTGTGTGATTCTTTTATCGAGCTATTAAATCTCGATGGGCTATTTACAAATATACAGGGAGAAAGAAAAATTTTTTTATTATATTATGCAGTATTAGTAAGATAGCCACTTAATATTATTTTATATATTAAATGCTGAGGGACTAAATAAGAAAATTCGCTAAATATGTATTTTGTTAAAATTTTTGGTTGGCAAAAACAAAATTACACAAAATGGCAAGCACTTAATAAAGTCGAAAGGCGGTTCGAATCAGTGGAACAATCAGGATATGTTCTGTTTATACAGCCACTTAATGAAAGTGAGATTTTTTTATCAATCACCAAAAATTATGAGCCCCGCTTGACCTAGAAATCTAACCACTTATACAGTGTCATTTATTTAAATGCGGGCCACCCCTGTGCAAAGAAAACTTGTTTTTCTTTTTATTGTGATAACAAAAAAATATTATACACTTTCGTTAAAAACACAAAATAATTAGTTATTACTTCACTCGTGAAATTTTTTCAGATCTTTACGTTTAAGGGTCCCTAGATGCCGGAAAACATGTTTTCTTAATTCCGTCTGTCTGTAGGTATGTCTGTCGGTCTGTCTGTTCGCGGCATAGCTAAAAAACTACTTATCCGATTTCCTCAAATTTCAGGCTTAAATTAAAGGCCATGCATGCGAAAAATACAGGCTATATATATATATATATATATATATATATATATATATATATATATATATATATATATAGTGTGTCCAAGATAAGGATGCGCAGCATGGGGATCTCGGAAACGGTAAGAGATATAGTGTCGGTTAAATTAGTTTCAATTCGCAATGAGAAGCGCAATCTAATACTGGGTGTACTTTTTTCCTTCCCATAAGAAAAATCAAAGTTGGTGGTGCTTCCATTGAAACGAAACGTTGTAATAAAAATTTGCTAACGTCACCTTGTACGGTTTAAAAAGTGAGAATGAAAAAATGTTTTCCGTTTTTTCATATCTTTTCTCAAATAGCTTAAAAAAAATTAAAACGAAATCACAATATTTCGGTTTTTCTCGGATATTTCCGGAACGGCTTAGAATTTTCAAATTTGTAAAACGGGATTTTGTTGGGCATCAAAATACGCAACTTTTGTCTAATTTAACTGACACTATATCTTTTCCCGTTTCCGAGATCCGCATGCTGTGCATCTTTATCTTGGACACACTGTATATATGTACATATGTATGCATATATATATGCATATATGTATATATATATACATACATATATATATATATATATATATATATATATATATATATATATATATATGTACAGAAACTTGTGCATGAAAAAAAACATAATTTACTTCTGAAGAAGATTAAGAAATGTACACGAAAAAATCCAAAGGCAAAAGACTTAAGTTACAATGCAAAAATGGATATTCATAATGCAATTTATAATTTATACACGACAAAGACTAATATAATCCTTCACAAACTTTTTAATATTATAGACTAAAAAGTATCATCATCACTTAAAAAGTCCTCATCTTCTGAGTCGTCCTCAAATGGCGCAATGATCGTTGGGGCTATTTCGACATCTAGAACTCGTTCTCGATTCCATCAATCCCATATTAATTTCTCCGTATATTCCACAGATTTCTTCCATTACTCCGGCGTAATATAATTTAATGAATCTTGCCAAACAATTTACACTTCATCTGATGTAAGACCATCGTTCACGTGTTTTTCGTAATATGATTTTGCCCCAGCCCATATTAATTCTATTGCGTTAAACTGGCAGTGGTATAGCGGCAGTCGTAAAACCTCATGTCCATTTATATTGTTGGTTTTTTAATAGATTTCGCCATTAAAAGAAGTTCTAGTTTCAGTATATTGGGTAAAGGATGTTGTTCTTGTTTTACTAGCCAGTCATAAATATCACGTTTCTTCCAGGATGAAGTAGGTTGTTTATTTAAGATTCTTGAATGATAAGATGCATTGTCCAGAATGATTAAAGATGGAGCATCTAAATTTGAAATCAGTTGTTCTTTTAACCACTTTTCAAAGAGTTCGCAGTTCATATTATCATGGTAGTCCATACTTTTGGATGTTGAAGAAAACAGTAAACTTGCACCTGGGAGGAACCTGCATGCAAAATGATGAACCATTTTCCCGTCCCACATGCTTTTTTTAACTTGACACCTTTTACAGACTCATCCTGCCAAGATTTCGAACCACTTCTATCAGAAAATATCCAAGTCTCGTCTAAAAATACCACTTTTCTAATTTTTAAATTAACATTCAAACTGGATACGCTGGTATTTATATGTTTATCCTCTTTTTTCATATAAAAATACATAGGTCTATCTAGTTCATCTTCCGGATTTTATGCGGAGGATATGATTACACGTTTGACCCGCACGATAACACTGCTTTTGACTATATACATAATATATAGACAATAAATTAAAATACGAAACCCATATATCTAATTTATACAAGAGAGTATCATCTGGGTGTTATGCAATTAAAATAATGTCTAATGAATTAAACCAGCAGATGACAAGGAATGCATATTTTTCTCTTATATAGAGTCTTATTTGTGTTATGGGATATCTTTTTGGGGGTGTTGTTCTCAGTACCGTTTTGATATGTTGATTGTTTTGCAAAAAAGGGCCGTAAGATATATCTCTAAGGTGGGATTTAGAGATACTTGTAAGCTTTTATTTTTACGTTACAAGATTCTTACCCTGTCGTCTTGTTTCTACTGGAAACAGCATGTCTGATATATAAGAAACATAGAGATGACATTAATTTGTTTTCTGCTTATCATACTCGTCAAGCTGGCAATATTAGAATTCTTATACCATCCACTACCCAGGTTAGGCAATCTTTAATATATCAAAGCAAAAAGATATTTAATCACCTACCACTGAATATGAAGTAATTAAGACCTTATAAAAAATTTAGGAAATGTATAAAAAAGTTATTTATCTCAAAGGCTTATTACAGTGTCGACGAATTTTTTGAAGATAGCTTTAACTAGATTATGTGTTTTTGTTAATACTTGTTTTGTTATTTTAAGGTTTTTAAAGCTTTATCTAGGTTATTTGTTTTTTGTTACTATTAGTTTTGTCATTTTAATTTGTTTGCTGACGCCATTATGGATTCTGAAATACTTATATTTAGAATATTTAGGTTTTGACAATTATTGACTGAAATCATTTGTTATAGTTTTTTTTTAATGTACTTTAGTTATATGTTGAGTATGTGAAGGCTAATTTATATTTTACTATTCATACATAGATTTTGGTATTTTAATATTGTCTAGCTATAATCATTGTAATAATTGTTTTTAAATTGTTACTGTAAATTTTAATTTGCTACTGCTTTGTCAATAAGATTTCTTTTTCATTCTTTGACAATAAAGCTTTTTGAGTATGAGTATGAGTATCAATTCCATTTGTCTGTCTGTCAGTTCGCAGCATAGCTAAAATCTACATACACGATTGACTTCAAATTTTGGTCAAAAATTAAGGGTTATGTGGGGATGATCCGACCTAACCAAGTTAACATCATCAGCACATGATATAAACTAAAATAATATCCTAAACGAGACTCTTTATAGGTAAATTTGGTCACGTTTGGTTCCACACGACTACACCGTTGTCAATTAAACAATACATGGGACTATAGGGAATAGGCCCTCTGTCTTTATTTAGTGCTTTCTTACCACGTTTAACTATTTCTATACTCTCAAATGCATCCATTAATCTATTATTAGATAAATTTTTAATTAACTTAAGATTATTTATTCCTATTTGGTGATTGTTTTCCAAAGCGTGTTGGGCAACGCTTGACTTTTCTGTTCCTCCGTATCTTAAATGTGTCATGTGTTCTTTAAAACGAATGTTTATGGAGCGGTTAGTTTGTCCAACATATTTTAGATCGCAGTCATTACAGCTAATTTTATAGATGCTACTCCTCTCCTTCAAGTCGACTTTGTGTTTAGGGTTTCCAGGGAGATTTTTCAAACTGTTCTCCGTTTTGTAGGCTACTCTAAAACCTACGTTTTTAAATACTTTTTCTAGACCTCTCGTATATCTGGAATCATATGGGGTTACTATGAACTTATTGGGAGCCTCAGGTGCTTAAGGAGTAGTGGCATCTTTTAACATTTTCTTATACTTATATCTATTTACTAATTTATAGTTATGCATGGAAAATTCTTTCTAGTATTTTCCACAAATAAATAACATGTTGTTCGAGACCGGAAAATATCATTAAACAAAAAGTAGTATAACTCTATGCTCTAAATCATTTTCGTGCTAACGAACAACACCCACAATTTATCCTAAATTGCACCTCAATTTGTGTTAAAATCGATCTAAACAGGTTGAAACATCATTGCACTGTCGTGCTTGCACTGAAACCATTTTATAAATTAAAAATACCAAGCCTAAGCTGAGCTGCCTTAACTTCTAGACATTTTAGAAAATTGCAATCCTGCTTTTGCCAGTTTATATTTTTATAGGTCTTACAGGTTTTCACAGAACTGAAGGTAAAATTGGCTTCTACATGTACAGGGTAATCATTTATTTTCACCACCCATTTTCAGGGTTTATTTATGTAGATAGAAAAAAAATAATAAAAAGAGAGAATTTTTCTGGTTACTCCACTTCAAAATCAGTTAAGTCTCTTACTTAAACCACCACACAATGTACTTTCATCACGTACTTTTCAAAGCATATTAACAAAGTATTGTATTTTGCACCTCCTGTTGCATTGATAAAGCAGCAAAAGAAGATCAACTAAACATGACAATTTTTATGTACCCGCTTTCCAATTTCTTTCTAATAAATTCAGACCAGTTCATATAACTTTGGTAGCTTCTAACAAGACCCTTATAGGAGACGCCCGAATCGCGTCCTTATTAAATTGTTTCTCGAGGACCGTAAATTTTCTTTACGACATTTTGTTGGCAGTAATTGAAGACTGAATTGACAATTTACGAAACTGCTGACGTCCTCATTCACATCTGCGGATTTATTTCTTAAAAAAGTAATAGAAAGTGTATGTAAATATGCAAAGGGGGTTCCAACAGGAGCGCAGGATTTAATAATATTTTTGTTCGGAAACTTTTTATATTTTTGATTAAGCACAAAGTACACACGTTATGGTTATGTAGGGAATTAAATATTGGTAAACTGTTGCCCGGCTCTGCTAACAACTTTTCCTTAGTTTTATAATTATTGGCGTAAGCACGTAACTTTACCAAATCCCAAAGGAAAAAGTCACAGGATTTTATCCTACTTTTTTTAATACGCACTTTCCTATAAATTCCATAAAATTTTACTGAAGTCATATTGCACATTCCTTAAAAAATACGAAATTCCATAAAAACTACGGAAATCAGTAAAATTTTAAGAAATTCCTTGGAAAACACAGTATTTCTTGAGGGAAAATGAAAAAAAGTAAGATGTGGCTCTTCTTCTCTTTCGTAGGATACCAAATATTCTGTAATATAAATTTGAACGATAAAGTGTATAGTATTCACATCTTTAGGACTGCTAGGTTTTTAACTAACCTTGCTAAATTTTTTTCACACCCTGTATATTTTGCAAAAATGCGGGTGAACCAAGTGCAAGTGGCCAGCAGTTTATATTATTATTAGTTTAATATTATTGGTGTTATCTAGACATATTCTCATTACTATATTACAGCTGCTACTTTTACATCCAATAATCAACTGCAGAATGGTCATAAAAGGGACAAATTGTCAATATGCTTAACTACATACGACAATTTGAGGTCCAAAAACGTGAACCTAAAATTAACAAAACCTTGAGTGAACTTAAAAACGCATCGTTTTTCAGGTAATAGTTTGAGAATTTTTTATAGAAATATAAGCAGTATTGCTAAAAATTTCGAAAAACCTATCATTTTGTCCGAACTAGAGTGGGAGTTTGATATTATAATTTTAACAGAGGCCTGGTAATTCTATGATTTGAATTTGTACAAACTTTAGGCGTTTAATTTAATATACAATGAAGGGGAGGTTAACAAGAACGACGGTGTATTGGTATTTATAAAATCTGTGGCAAAATACTCACACCGTAGAAAAAATATAAGCAATATTAAAATAATTGAAGCAGATCTTTTGATATAGAGTTCCACGTACTTCTACAAGTGAGTATAGGGAAGAGCTTTATAAGAATATAAACAACATAGAGAATGTTATTGCTGGTGATATAAATATAAACACTTTGGGCAATGATGAAAAAACAAATAATTATCTCAATATATTAAACGCCAAGAGTTTTAAAACGCTCTAAGAGTTGTTTTAAGAAAGTTCAACTTACTCGCAGGTAATCAGTGTGGTTTTGTATCTACCATTTATACAATAAAATAGCGGTCATGTATATATTTCTTGATTTTGTAAAAGCTTCCGATACTGTTTGCCATAAAACTTTGCTTAAAACACTAGAGATCATTGGTTTTCGAGGAAATGTATTTCCATCACTAAAAATGTACCTAACAGATAGGGATCCAATATACAAAGTTCGGATATACACTGAGTGAACCACAATTAGTAAAGTATAGTGTTCCACAGGACACGGTGTTGGGGCCAGTATTATTTACTATATAAACTTCGTCCAAAATTACGGAATAGATCGATTTAATTTTTTTTTGGCTGTTTGAAAGATCATTCCTTGGTTAATAATAGGCGACATTGGAAAAATCAAAAAAATTGTCAGTATACTGGGAAAGTCAATAAGTACGGAGTCGTATCAAATTAACTACTTTTTAGCGGAATCTGTGAAAAAGAAGACAAGTTGAATCTGGTTTCTCCCCCTGTTTTAGTTACTACGTAACCTATTAGGGGCAAGTGGGGTAAGTGTAGGCACAATGTCTACCCTTACCCCATGTTTTTATATTTTTTTAGTAATACCTCAATTCCTTAACACGCAAGAATGTGCGATTTTGCAGTCTATATACTTAGCCTGTTAGGCCCTCATGTCCATAAAGATATCAAACCTAGCTCTACTTAAATTACATAAATACATATTTTTTTAAAAATCTTCAATTTGTCTACGCTTACCCCATACCTGGAGTAAAGAGGATTGTAACTGTTACTGGGGTAAGTGGAGACAAAGCATAAAAGCTTCAGAAAAATACAGTAAAAAGTTTATTTCAATATTTTCATCGATTGCGAAGATCCAGAACGTGAAAATAAACTTTATTTAACAGAATTAAAACTACCTATACAAAAATACTCGAAAAGTACAGAAAAAAGGGATTACATAGTAATAAATTAACCAGTATCTTGAAAAAGTAATGTTTAATACTAAAACTAAAGAACAAAACTGCAATTTGTAAACAGAACAATATTTCTTAGTACCAAATAAATGAAATATAAAAACGAAATAAAATCTTAACAGGGTTACAAAGAGTGATTATGCGTCCAATGTACCATTTAGTGACATAATCCACTGCATATTACAAACCAATTTGCAGTGTATCATCTTTACGTAGTGGGATATATTTACTTAAAAAATCGTTTTCACTCAAACTTTCATCAGAGTTGGGATCTTCTGTATTATCACTATTATCACTGGAAGGGTTAAATGTTCTAATGTTTACAAAATTTCCACACATAAACCATTAAAAACGCACATAATAACATACAAAAAAGACACAGTATTCGAATAAATATTTTATTAAAAAACGGAAGCTAAATTTACATTGCACCTTAATTAAGTTATTAGACAATTTGAGGTAACAAAACTTATATCTAAATTAGGATTTAATACAAACTCTTAGATTCTCAATCTATAATTGCGAAATTATACCAACAAAAAAATATACAGAGTGTGTCTCCATTTACCCCAGTCTACACTTACCCCACTTGCCCCTAATAAGTGTAATCATTTTGGTACAACTCTGCGCTTTATGAAAAAATCCGATTTTTGCAAAGTTTAGTTGTATTAACTTGGTTCTTATTATCCCTTTATTAACTTTTTGCGATTTTTTGGTAGAAAAAAGCTTTTAAATATAAACATTCGTACAGAGTAAAAAGAAAAAACATTCCAATCTTTTTTGCCGAAACTTACTGTCATAAAATAACTGCCTGGTAAAAGTTTGATAAAGTAAAATGAATAGATTTATTACTCCTGGAGACTGTGCTTATGCTAGAGCAGGGACGTAGACAGGGGGGGCCGCGCGGCCTCCCCTTTTTATCCTGTTGCCCCCACTGGCCCTCCCATTAGCCTGTCTAAATATATTATATGGTACGCTCATACAAGCACTATATTTTTAACGAAATAAAATACTCAAACCACAAAAACACAAAATATCTCTACTAGTAAGAATCCCAAATATAAGCTGACTCTTACCTGATTAAAACAAAGAAAATATAAACAGTAATAATCGCTGTAACAATCCCGGTCTTTATTGTTTCATGTTAGCGAACTTTCTCTTGTTTAAGAATAATAAAATCATTTTTGAGAAATAGAATTGGAAATGACAGACTATCAGACTTGGATATTTTCAGTTGAGAAGTCTTTGGTAAAAAACATAGATCTTCAAAGAGTAATAGTTATTTCCGCGGAAAATAAGTTTAAAAAACTAAAAAATAAATTTAATTTTATGAATTTTTTAGTTAACGGTTTCTATTATTCATGTTTATTTTATTTTCACAACTGTACATTAAATAAGTGTTTTCTTCAGATGTGTTTAATTAAGTTACTTTTATGTAAAATTTGTTATTTAATTCAAAAACCTAAAATAAATGTAGAAAATTCGTTTTAATTTTTTTCACTGGCACATATTATTTGTTACTTTATCTATCATTAATGTAAAAAAAATCTTTAGTAGGAAAATATGCTACTTTGACATACTAATGACAGACCCTGTATATAGGCTCCTCTAGAACTATTTGTGCCCCCAACTGGCCCCCCCCCCAAAATCAATTTTCTGTCTACGTCCCTGTGCTAGAGGCTTGCATGAGCATTGAGCAAGGAAGAACCCAGGCCGATATTGCCCACTTTTGGGAAAAAGTCAAAGTGCTATTTCAAAAATTCTGGCCAGATACAAAGAAACTGGGACGAATAGGAGAAGAGCGGGAAAAGGAAGAATTACTGCTCCGGCACAGGACAGATTTTTAAGAGTGCAAGCTCTTAGAAGTAGATTTATGTCAAACTTCAGTCGAAATGTGCTGCTGTTCACGAGAGAAAGTTTTTCGCAGGCCTGGTGAGCAATACGCTCAATGTACTTTTAAAACGCCTGTCAGTTACAGTGGTGGATCCGTGATGGTGTGGGGCGGAATTAATTTGGAGGCAAAAACGGAACTTATCTTCATAGAACAGTTGACAGCTGATCAGTACATCACTGATATCCTGCAACCACATTTCGTACCGTTTGCACCTTTCATATAGGCAATGATTTTTTCTTAATACATGACAATGCAAGGCCACACGTTGCAAGAGTCGTGCAGCAATACTTAGACGGGGTGGAAATCTCAGTGATAGACTGGCCAGCTCAAAGCCCAGACCATTTTTGGGATCAGATGGGCAGAAAAATTCGAGCTTTAAGTCGACCGTCTCAAACCCTGGTCGAATTCAGGATATGGCTCGAGATGATATGGGGGGAAATGGACCAGGACAGTATAAGAAATCTACGCGTTTTTAATGTTTGTTGCAATTTTCTCTACTGATCATTTTTATTTTGTTACTGTGTAGTTTTCCTTTTTTACCCTGTAGAGCAGGGGTGCTTAAACTTGAACTGCTGGCGATCTACCTCAGTATTTTTAGACTACTTACGATCGACTCTGAGAGGCTGCAAGTATGTGTGATGCAGGGTTGTCGTACATACACGATACATACACCCTACCTACCTACCTAGGTAGGGTGTACCGGAGCATATAAAGATATTAGCTTTCCGCACAATATACATTATTTTAGTCAATGTTTGGTTAGATTTAGTTAGGTTCTTCTCTACAATATCAATGAAAAACTCATAGTTATTCAAAATTGCGAGTTTATTGGTTGTTACAAAACAAAAGAGTTACATATGGTGTTAAACTTAACTAAGGAGGGACTTTGGATGTTGAAGCGTGGCACTGCATGTCCTCAGCATACTTTTCATTAGATGGTACGTAACTACTGAGTGCTAATCGCAAGCATGATGACATATGATCGTCAGTTAGTCGATTGCGATATTTTGACTTAAATATCTTCATTTCAGAAAATACAGACTCGCACAAGTAAGTTGACCCAATATATATATTTATCTTCAGATATAAAACACCAGAAATTTGTATCAGATGCTGTAGCTTTGAGATGTATATCTGATATAATCTGCACCAACTCATTTTCAACAGAACATGAGTTCATAGTAACCTGACTTGCTATTTCAGTAGCTAATTCCTCAATGTTTTTACATGAAAAAGGATAACTCATAAATGATGCTACATTTGCCAATTTACTACAATCATAAAAACTCATTTCCAATTGTCCCAAAATATTTGATAATTCAGCCTCATACGTATCATAATTCAACTGAGGAATCCTTGCTTTTAAAGACGGAAAAAGTTTCAGATCTTTTCTTTTCAGGTGATCTATCATAAGTTGCAATTAACTTTTGAATGCGTTTACTGCGCTAATCATCTCAATAACAGTTTTTCCTTTACCTTGAAGCTCCAAGTTAATGGTGTTTAAGTGCATTGTGATGTCAAATCAGTCAGCCATTTTTCGTTTTTCAACATCTGAGTGTCATCACCTCTTTCGTCTAGAAAAGCTGTTATTTCGGGCAATAATTCTTGAAACCTTTCTAGGAATTTTCTGCGACTCAACCACCTGACGTCCGTGTGAAGAACTAAATCAGTGTGTTCAGCTGACTTCTTATCTTCCAACTGCAACTTAAAGAGCCGCCGTTGCCAGCTACGTGCACGGATGGAATTCACAATTTTTGTTGCAATGCCCATAATTTCCTCCGTGTTTAAAACTTTTGAACACAAAACTTGTTGATGTATAATGCAATGGATTGAAAAAAATGAGGGGAAATCTTCATTAGCTCGACACAATACCACAAAACCGTTTTTGTTTCCAGTCATTGCTGGTGCTCCATCGGTTGTAATGCACACTAATTTATATATTGGTAGCTTGTAGTTTTTTACAACATTGAAGAAAACGTCATATATATCTTCGCCACGGGTCTTCCCCTTCAGAGGAATGATTGTCAAAAATTCTTCCTTAGCCAACATGTCATTAAATACCGTCCGAATAAAAATACACAGCTGGGCAGTGTCTGTCATATCGGTGGATTCGTCGAACTGTAAAGAAAAGTATGTACATTCCATGATATCATTTTTTAGTTTATCTGCCATGTCCTGACTCATGACTTCAATACGCCTTGTGACAGTCGGACGAAATAAATGAAATTCTCTAATAGCAGACATGATTTCTGTCTTATTTTTAAAATCTCCAAATAAAGTCTCACCCGCTTCAATAAATGCTTCCTTCACAACCGATCCATCTTCGAATGGTTTCTTGTGTTTCGCCAATATATGAGATATTTTAAATGACGCGATCGTAGCAGCTTTTGATTGTTTGGCTGGTCTTGTGAACATGGTTTGTTCTTTTTTCAAACAAGATATCAAATCACGTACTTTTCGTTTTCTTAATTCACTCTGTGGCGGAAAATCCTTTTCATAGTTTTTATGAGCCGTTTTATGATGCCTCTTTAAGTTACCACGCTTAGGTATTGCAACTGACGCACGACAAATAAAACAAATGCACTTATCCTTCACCATACAAAACAAAAATTCTTCCTCCCAATCGTTATTAAAATGATACGTTTTAGATTTCTTCGCTGCACTCATTTTGTACTATTTAATAATAAACTTTGTATCGACGTAGTATTGCCTTCAAGTTGCAATTCAGAATGACTCTAATTCCTGCAGGCGCAACATTTATATCGGCGTGAACGAAAGTCTGGAATGTTCCCGTCAAACGCGCCGCCCGAAATTTTTAGAAAAGCGGCGAGAATAAAAAACGCGGCTTTTCTTTGACAAGTACCGCGCGTTCCTTTGATAAAGCCGCCTTTTGCCGCTAGCAGAGTGTTATTTTATTACGTAATACATTTTTGTAGTTTAGTTAAGTACCTACTTATTAAAAAAAAATTTCTTCTCGAGATCTAATCAAAAAGCACTCGCGATCGACCGTTTGAGTACCCCTGCTGTAGAGTGTCTACCGAAACTTATTAATAGGTTATGTAGTAACTAAAACAGAGAGAGAAACCAGATTTCAACTTCTCATTTCACAGCGGTTAAAAAGTAGTCAATTTGACATGATTCCGTACTTATTGACTTTCCCAGTATACTAACAATTGTTGTATTCTTTCCAATGGCGCTTATTATTAACTAAGGAATGATCTTTCAAACACCCAAAAAAAAATTTAAATCGATCTATTAATAAGAAAAATATCGAAGCTTGAACTTGACTTATGGTTTTAGTATTCCATATTTTAGAACGAACTCGTTAAAGAAGCGATTGATCCCAAATTCAAATATAGGGACAAGGAATGAATAAAACCTGTCTTTTTATTTTTCTACCATACCGCATAATGTTTCTGTTGCCTTTCAATGTGCTAATTTTGATTTTTACTCCGGTTCAGTCCAACTTCAAATATGGAAAGAAGCAGAGTCTGCAATATATTTGTGTGTCTTATAAATACGTAGTTCTGACATGACTCGATTGTCATTAATGCAAAATACCGAACTATTTTATTTTGGATGTGGAATCCATTCAAGGTTACAGCTTTAAAAGATCGTTTACAGGTAGAAAAGGTGACAAGTCATTATGTTAGTCATTACACGAATAATATTGGCACGCTTTGTGAACACATGTCTTTTGGCTTTCAGTTCCGATGTTTTTACGAGGGTCTGTCGAAACGTACACTTATACTTTTCCTTCCCCCCACAGCTACAGCATTAATTTTTAGAGATAGAAAAAAAATTTTTTTTTCAGTTCAACAATAAATATTATAAACAACTTGAGGGAACTGCGATGGGCAATTGCTTATCTCCGTTCCTTGCAAATTTGTTTATGGGCAGATTAGAAACCCAATTCAAAAAAGAACTCGAGTATTTCCCAAGGGTGTGGTATAGATACGTAGACGATATGTTTGCTGTTTTTGATGCTAAAACAGAAAATTTGGACACTTTCTTAGAAACATTAAGCAATAAATATCCTTCCATTAATTTTACGTACGAAAAGGAGACCAATGGGCAATTTCTCGACATGTTAGTTATTAGAAATAACGATAAGTTAGAATTTGATATTTATAGGAAATTTACTAATACTGATAGGTATATAACATCCGACTCATTCATTGCCAACACAAAATAGCAGTTCTTAACTCACAGGTTAGTCAATTTTCCATTAAGTAAAGAACGTTTTAACAATGAAATAAATCGGATTAAAAATATTGCTAAAAGTAATGGATATAATGATAATTTTGTACATAAATTAGTAAATAGACATAAGCATAAAAAAAATGTTAAAAGATGCCACTACTCTTCAAACACCTGAGGCTCCCAATAAGTTCATAGTAATCCCATATGATCCCAGATATACGAGAGGCCTAGAAAAAGTATTTAAAAACGTAGGTTTTAGATTAGCCTACAAAACGGAGAAAACTTTGAAAAATATCCTTGGAAACCCTGAAGGCAAAGTCGACTTGAAGGGGAGGAGTGGCATCTATGAAATTAGCTGTAATGACTGCGATCTAAAATATGTTGGGCAAACTAAACGCTCCATAAACATTCGTTTTAAAGAACACATGGCACATTTAAGATACGGAAGAACAGAAAAGTCAAGCGTTGCCCAGCATGCTTTGGAAAACAATCACCGAATAGGAATAAATAATCTTAAGTTGGTTAAAAATGTATCTAATAATAGATTATTGGATGCATTTGAGAGCATAGAAGTAATTAAATGTGGTAAGAAAGCACTAAATAAGGACAGAGGGCCTATTCCCTATAGTCCCCTCTATTGTTTACTTGACAACGGTGCAGTCGGGTGCAACCAAGTGTGACCACATTTACCTATACAGTCTCGTCTCTTAGTATAAGTTACTTTAGTTTATATCATCTGCTGATGATGCTAAATTGGTTAGCGAAACGCGCGTCCAGAACGTAACAAGTTGTGGTGCAGTGTGGTTAGAACTCTTGTATTTTGATCTGTCTTCCACCACAGGTTCCAGTGTTAGGACAAAACTTTAATTGTAAAAATAGTAGGACATTACTAGGAAAATATAATTTTTTTTAACGGAGTACCCGGTATTTTATTTTTCATTGTAATAATCGTACTGTCCCGATTTCAAAAAAAAAACCTACATGTTTTAGATTTACATTAACCGTATTGTAAATATTTGACAATAAAGGAAAAGCGGACTAATTAAGATTTTTGCTCAGGTAGTCTGATTTCACACGCATAATTGATATTTTTAAAACTAAAAAAATGACAGCCTGATATATTTCTCCACTGACACTTGGTATTGGCAAATTCTGGAACCAACGCTATAACCTTGGTTTCTTTTACATTTATAATATGGCTACTGCTATACTGGTGTTCAGCTACAGAGAGTGAACAATTTGTTTCTTTTTAATACATCGTTTATGGTCCTTAAGTCTAGTGATATTGAGCGTCCTGTTTCTCCCAGATACACTTCTTCACAGGAGCAAGGAATTTTATATACTCCTTCCGTTTAAAAAGATACAACATCTTTCGGGGATCTCAAGCATTGTCCAATCTTCTTTTGTGCATTGAAGATTGTACGTATGTTGGACCGCCGAACTAATCGTCCTATTTTGTCTGTAGTGCCATGTATGTGTGAAAGAACAACACTACCTAACGGTGATGATGAGATATCGAAATGGCTCTAAATGCTAGTGAGTTAGTAATCGATTTCTTATGCGCTGGATGGGGATGGGAATTTACATTTTAGCATTGTAGGCGTCAGTTTTCTATTCACAGATTGTCCTAATGTGCCATTTTTCTTCTTTTGATTAGATTCAATTTCCGTTGTGAATTTAATTTTATGGTGTTGTTGATTAATGTGGTCTAGATATGTGAGGAGATTTTCCAGACCAAACAACAAAAGTATCTTCTACATATCTGAACCGGTCAATGTTTTGGTTTTAGTGGAGCGGATGTTAAAGCATGTCCTCAAAGGCCTTTATAAAGATATTCTCTCTTACTGGAGATTCCAATCCAATTGGATCCTGAAGATACTTTGGTTAGTTTCGATGTAGTATCAGTAGACTCAATTTCCATTTTATTAATCATATTGATACATAATATTCTTGATAACTTAATAGACCTAGTGCAAACTTGTTTTACTTTACTACTTATTTCTTTTTTCAAGGAACTTTTTATGAGCAAACCTAGACAAAACAATATCTTTATGCAGGCCTTCGAGGATATTGCTTTAACATCTTTTCCATTAAAACGAAAATACTGGTTCAGATATGTTGATGATACTTTTATTGTTTCGCCTCACAGACAGGAAAATCTCCTTAAATTTCTGGACCAACTTAATTAACAACAATTGTATTCTTTTAAAGGAAGGAAAATGATACATTAAGACATTCGGTGTTTAGAAAACCAACGTATACAAATAGGTACTTAAATACAAATTCCCACTACCATCCAGCACAAAAGAAATCGGTTATTAACTCACTGTTGCTGAACACCAACATACCACTGGCCATGTTGTAAATGTAGAAGAAATCAAAGTTGTAGCGTCGGTTCCAGGTTTTTATAAACGAAAAATTGGAGAATGAAGATGTCTCGTGTAAGCGAAGGTAAAACGTCAGATAGTAATATCTCGATACGGTCTAATTCCAAGAACCATGATTTTTTAATTAACCAACGCCGTGAAAGTTTCCGTTCTAAGTGAACTATATCCCTTTTGTCTGATATGGTTGTACTTCTGCTCTTAGTACATGCACCTAGCGTTGATATATAACTGTTTTATTAAAAATATTTCATGTTGCGTTTGTTTTCAGAAAGACCTGCAAGAATTGTAAATGTACGAGGGACGGGCATGAAGTCGTAGCAGAGCATGGAGCACGATCTCGTTTGGGATTCGTAGGACATGACGGACTTGATGCCAGAACTCTGGGATACACCTTTGTGCCTCCTGGTCTGACCACTGCTAGACAGGTAATTGATACATTATATATAATAACCCCCCCCCCTCTCCCCGAAATTTATACTGCGACGTCACTGGTTGTTTTTATTTAGAAAATCAGATTCCTCATAACTTCTCGATTTCTTACTTTAGTTCGATATTTTTTACCGTTTAGACGTTAGTTAGCAAAATGCAAAGGCTTTGCACCAATTGAATTCATACACTTACATATACAAAAATATTATTTTTTATTCTTAGTTTTTAAATAATAAAAGCTTATTTTGTACAAGCATTAAGTGTGATATAGAGATAAACTGGTAAAGTTGTACGAATTCAAAATGCTGAAGCAAAATGGTAGGCAGATAAATTTTTTAAAAGATGACTACTCGTTGCTTTCGTCTTACCATATGTAAAAGGCACAACAGACAGAATCGGAAGAATTCCGAGGAAACACAACATACAAACAATACACAAGCCACAAACAACTATAGGTAAACTACTTGGAAACCCAAAAGATAAAATCAAACTGGAAAATCACGGAGTGTACAGTATTCCGTGCCAGGACTGTGAAAAGTTGTACGTGGGGCAAACTAACAGGCGAATATCAGCAAGAGTGGAAGAGCATAAACTCAGCATCAGAAATAAACAAACAACCTCAGCTTTATTCCTACATCATCAGGAAACCGGCCATAAAATAAATTTCGATGGGTGTAGCGAGATTGCCAATATAGAACATTATAAGACCAGAATAATCCGAGAAGCCATAGAAATTGAAAAACAAGGTGATTTGAATAAAAGGGACGAATCATTAAAACGACCAACAGTATGGAAGACAATAATCGACAAATCTAAAATCGCAAAAACTCAAGCGCAATTAGCGCAACAACAACAGCACCATCCGGAAAACATAAATAACGACCAACGCCTGCGCAGATATAACCTTCAGCCCCGAATGGGGGTATAAAAGGAAGCGTCGCAGTCACCAACGCTTCAGTCTCTATTCGGACGCGAGAAAGAAAGCTTCGAAAATGCCAAATGTGATTTTGGCGAAACGTCAGCAAAACTGTTCTTTTCAGAACGACAGTAGTGAACGGATGTACACCCGGAATGAAAACATATATATATATATATATATATATATATATATATATATATATATATATATATATATATATATATACTATTTGTTACCGATAGAGCTGCCTAATTATTGTAATATCCTCGTTATCAGTTCCTGTGTCGTGGGATATGTTAAATAGGAAATCTTGTTTTACATTATCAAATACTTTTTGGCAGTTTATGAAAAATAAAAACATTATTGCGTTGGTCGTAACAGTATTCCAATAGTTAAAAACTCTTATTATTTTTATTTTGTATTTGTAGGTCGACCAGTACTACTCAACACTGCCATCCGAAGAAGTACCTAAGTTAGGATCGAAAGGAGAAACGATACGATCGCAACGAATAGTTAGACAGCTACCTAAGCAAGACCTTTCACTAAGTGCCTGTAAATTTGTAGAGCCCGAATATGCAACTAGTTATGAGGTGGGTAAATTATTTAGTATTTATAATTTCGCATCTTAATTTTGCAAAAGCACATTTTGTTTCGGTAAATATTGAAACCTGACGTTTTTGTGTTTCAAACTTTAGCATTATAAGATTCCTACTATTATCATCGTCAGGATTTTCCTCCTATATCCACTACTGATTATATACAGTTGATCGCCGGATCCGAATGGCATTTATTTGAGGTTATTTTAGCGTGTTACTGATGGAGCATGACACCGCTTATCCAAACATTAAATTTATGTAAATAAAGTTTGACTCAGTCCAAAATTGAGCCGCTTATAAAAACGATGGAAATGCCAAAGCAGTAACGCGAAGATGACCAGCAATCTTTGGGTGTCCCTCACCCTATTAGCATTAATTAACATTTTTTTCGCCAGCGATAATACAATGAACCTCATATGAAAAAACTCAGATTTTTTAAAGGCGTTTTCAAAGCTGTTAGTCATACCTTCAATTTTTTAAACGGGGATTGTCAGTTTTCTTTCAAATCGAAGTAGATATATATCCTTGGCCCTTCCTTCGATAACTACTTGGATACACATTATATTTAAAGTTACCTTCATAGTTTGAAAAGTTCGGCGTATTCTTACAACGTTGAACACCTAATTATTTTCCCCAATAACTGCCAAACTAATATTCACAAGTCTCAGATATAATTTTGGTTGCTTGCCAAAAACATTAATCAAAACTTCTGTTGAACCTACTTTCCACCCTTAGCTTCTGGTGATGAGATCGTTTCCACTGGTCCCTGTTTTTACCTTACTTTAAGTGTGAGAAAGGCATTTTTATTAAAAGTTGGAAATCTTCTCATGTACACTGTTCTCAAAAAGAAACCCAAATCTCTTGCCTCCTCTAACTACACACTCATATCCCTACTCCCAATTATTATGAGTAAAGCAATGGAAAGTATATTAAATTGCCTTGAAAGGTATAAACTTATACATGATAGGAAACACTGCTTCCACTAGCAAAGGTCTACAGCAGCTCTTTTTACCTTCGTAACCCACAACTAGAATAAGTCCATCGAATTCACGGAGAAGTCCATATTATTGACCTTGACATATCCAAAGCATTTGATCAAGTTTGGACGCACTTCTTGAAAAACTTCATGCCTATGCTTTTCCTTCAAAACTTTGTACTTGGATTGTCAGTTTTCTATCCAACTAAAGTATTTCTGCAGTGGTTGATTCATTCATCTGAGTTTTACAAAATCAATAGAGGCTTTCCGGTCCGTGCGTTCTGTCCTAACGGGTTTGGTTCGATTAGTTTTCGTGTATTCTACATTTCCCATCTCATAATCATTCAAAAGCACTTCCCGTGTTTGTTTTCCATCAGGATACTTTTCGTGATATATTCTTATCGCTAACAAACTACTATATTCACTTGCTTCTAACACATAAATCGTATCGAACATTTCATAATAACCACCAGTTTTTATTACTAGATCATTGTAATAATGTCATATGTATTTGTGAATTTTTTTATGAATAATAATTTTTATTTTCTAAAGTTTTAAACTTTTCGGCCCATCCATGCTGGTATAAATAAATTAAAAAAAAAATAGATGTTGAAAGAAGGACACTTTGCTGCAATATAATATTTTCGAAAGGTGGCCATAAATCTTAAACTACTCTGTATAGACCCCACAAACCTTATATTGGGTGAATGTCTAAAAAGGGAGGAAATATAATAATATACAGGGCGTTCCATTTAAATAAATGCATCCAGGATTTATCCTGTATACCGTTATTAAAGAATACTATACATTTGGAAGTTTCTGCCATGCTAAAATGATTTATACTAACGCATTAAAAGAAAATAGACGGCGGCGTCAAATGTACCTCTGATATTTTCGAAAAGTGACCATAAATCTTGAATGACTCTGTCTAGACCTCACAAACCCTATATTGGGTGAATGGCCAAAAAGGGAGGTATAATACACCAATATACAGGGTGTTCCATTTAAAAGTTTGGTTTGTGGCAAACTCCGAGGTACACATGTTAGTGTGTAGAGAGTTCGCCGAAAATTGAAGGAGTTTGGTTTGAAAGCTTGTAGACCAGTAACTAGACCCAAATTTCTTCCAGGTTACCGAATACCTAGACCGCAATTTGCTACTGAACACATTGAAACTTAGGTTAATGGCACAATGTTCTTTTTACTGACGAATCCGGATTTTGCTTACATTCGCGAGGAAGAATATGGAAAAGGACTGGGGAAAGATTTGCAGTTATGGAGGAGGTTCAGTAAAGGAGCCTCAGTAATGCCGTGGGCAGGAATAAACCGGGACGTCTGCACTGATTTGATGGTCATCATGAATCCATAACGGGCTACAGATATATTGAGGAGATAATAACCAATTACGTTGTATCATTTTGTGAATTTACCAGCAATGACTTTATCTTAATACAGGATAATGCGCGGTTACATACAGCATTTAACAAAAAACTGAATATGGAATTTGAAATTAGAAAATATTTATAATATTTTTATGAGTAAAAACACCAACGAAGGATATTACCAAAAAATATAATTGCTCAAAAAACGCCTATTTATTTCCTTGCGTTTTTTTTTTAGGATTTTGTATCCGGCCGAAACCAAGTCGCCCTCGACGTCGGCGTCGCGAAGCAGGCGCCCCCGAAGAGCACGTGCGCGAACTGCGAGCGTCCAGTCTCTCCCCAACAGATAGTCGTGACTGCTCCGAGACTCGGCAACATGGTCTGGCACCCGGGATGTTTCAAATGCACGGAATGCGACGACCTCCTAGTGGACTTGGCCTACTGCGTCTACGGAGACTCGATCTACTGCGAGAGGCACTACGCCGAGAAGATGAAACCACGTTGTGCGGGCTGTGACGAGGTATGTTGTCGTTTATTTCTCAGTAAAAGTTTAATTAAGTAATCATGGTTCTTGGGTTTAGACCATGTCAAATTGGAACTAAATTTTTAGATCATCTTAACTGACAACATTCTTATATAAAAACCACTCTCGTTATGAATCCAACTTAGTTTCGCACATAGTCATTTAGTAACACATATACATATACTGTCTTTCCAAATATTTTTAATGGGCGCCATTTTGTTCCATCATATTGGATTCGTACCAATATTTTACCAGTTTCTATTTACGCCACACTTGGTTTTTGGACATCATTGAAAATAAATTGACAAAGTAGTTTTTACATTGATTTTTTTAAGACTGCTATTTTGTCACGTTGAATTCTTGTAAAAAATTCGAAGTCAGTTTTTTAAACTTTTTTTTGGTCGTCATTTTGTTCTGCCATCTTTAATTCGTACTACAATTTTACTAGTTTATCTTTATATTACACTTAAAGTATACACAAAAGTTGAAATTATTCTAATAAGTAATTTTCCAAACTGATTTTTTAAATAATTTGTTATTTGTACCAAGGTACTACAGGTTGATTCCTATGTAACACTTGGCAATTAGCAAAAAGATATAGTCCTAACACTGGAACCTGTGGTGGAAGATAGATCAAAATACAAGAGTTCTAACCACGACTTGTTACGTTCTGGACGCGCGTTTCGCTAACTAAGTTAGCATCATCAGCAGATGATATAAACTAAAGTAACTTATACTAACCGAGACTGTATAGGTAAATGTGGTCACACTTGGTGGGGACTATAGGGAATAGGCCCTCTGTCCTTATTTAGTGCTTTCTTACCACATTTAACTATTTCTATACTCTCAAATGCATCCAATAATCTATTATTAGATACATTTTTAATCAACTTAAGATTATTTATTCCTATTCGGTGATTGTTTTCCAAAGCATGTTGGGCAACGCTTGACTTTTCTGTTCTTCCGTATCTTAAATGTGCCATGTGTTCTTTAAACGAATGCTTGTGGAGCTTTTAGTTTGCCCAACATATTTTAGATCGCAGTCAATACAGCCAATTTCATAGATGCCACTCCTCTCCTTCAGGTCGACTTTGTCTTTAGGGTTTCCAGGGAGATTTTTTAAAACTGTTCTCCGTTTTGTAGGCTACTCTAAAACCTACGTTTTTAAATACTTTTTCTAGACCTCTCGTAAATCTAGGATCATATGGGATTACTATTGGGAGCCTCAGGTGATTAAAGGGTAGTGGCATCTTTTAACATTTTCTTATGCTTATGTCTATTTACTAATTTATGTACAAAATTATCATTATATCCATTATTTTTAGCTAGTATATAGCTAGAAATGAGTAGGATGTTATATACCTGTCAGTATTACTAAATTTCCTATAAACATCTAATTCTAACAACTAACGTCGAGAAAAAGTAATTACCCATTGTTCTCCTTTTCGTACGTAGAATTAATGGAAGGGTATTTATTGTTTAATGTTTCGAAGAAAGTGTCCAAATTTTCTGTTTTAGTATCAAAAACAGCAAATATATCGTCTACGTATCTATACCACACTCTTGAGAAATACTTGAGTTTTTTTTTCAGAACTCAAGTATTTCTCAAGGGTGTGGTATAGATACGTAGACGAAATATTTACTGTTTTTGATACTAAAACAGAAAATTTAGATACTTTCTTAGAAATATTTGATATGAATGTGACAATTTTTAATTAGATCAGTAAGATGTTTCAGATAACGATGATACATTTTAATATGGCTCACTTCTTTGCAATATGCACATAAACCATATTTTCCAAATTTTTTTCATTTTAACTAACTTATAAATATATTTCTGCTTTTCAGACACGTTGTATGTTTGTGGTCGTTTGGCTCACTTTTGTCATAGTAAAAGCAAATATTAACAAAAAATAACTGAATACAATCCGCCTAAAATCTCCTGCTTTGAATGCTTTTAGAATGTTTGTAAATGTTTAAAATTTGATTAACTCAAATATCATCAATATTTGTGTTTTATAAATTGATGATATAGAGAAATCATAAATAGTATGGGAAAAGCTTTTAAATTTCAACATACGTATCTTGAAACATAGAATCTTTAAACATTATAACCACTGAAAATCGAAAGCCTGTATGACATTTATATTAGAAAATAAAACGATATGACACTATATTTCATCATTTTTTTCTTCCCCCGGAAGAGGGAAGTAAAAACAGCGTCATAAGGAATGAAATGGTTACATTATTACTAAAAAACTACTTACACAATTTACCTGAAGTTTTGTACAAAAAATTAAATGTTACATAGAAATGGAACTGGTAAAATTTTGATGCGAATCTAAGATGGCGAAACAAAATGGCGGCTTATTAAAAATTTAAAAAATACTCATGAAAAAATTTCGAATTTTATGCAAGAATTAAGCGTGATATAGAAATGAACGGGTAAAATTGTGGTAGGAATTTAATATTTGTTTTAGACTTTCTAGATGCCCAAAAACATGTTTTCGCAATACCGTCGGTCTGTCTGTCTGTCGAATTGGGACATACATAAAAACTTCTTACCCGATTGACTTAAAATTTTGGTCATAAAAGCTCTTATGGGGATGTCCTAGTAACATTTTGCTAATTATCAAAAATGGCGGCCTGGTGAAGTATTAAAAAAATTATCGCTAAAAACCTAATTATCCAGATTACCTCAAATTTGGCACAAGAATCAAATGTTACATAGAAATGATCAAAATACAAGAGGTCTAACCACACTACACCACAACTTGTCACGTTCTGGACGCGCGTTTCGCTAACCAAGTTAGCATCATCAGCAGATGATATGAACTAAAGTAACTTAAATGAACTGTGAAAATCTTTTCTTTGTATTTCGTGCAAATCAATTTATTAAAAACGTAGCAAAGCGCTTTCGGCTTTCGCCATCTTCAGTGCCACTTAGTCAAGTGTGCACAGGAAGTAAATCCACATAGTACCACAAACAGTTAAAAACAGTAAACATTTAAATTGTAAGTTACATGTCAAATATATAACAAATCACATTTAAAACTTTTATAAAACAAGAGATCACCCCCTTTTAGCTACCTAAATTATCATTTCGTTCCAGTTAAGGCTGAAACGTGGTGGTCTCAAATAACAGAGTTTGAAGGGTAACCTTGACTAAGTGGCACTGATGATGGCGAAAGCCGAAAGTGCTTTGCTACGTTTTTAATAAATTGGTTTGCACGAAATACAAAGAAAAGATTTTCACAATTCATTTACCTCTACGTGCACACAGCCCTTCCCCTTTCATAAAGTAACTTATCCTAACCGAGACTATTTATAAGTCACACTTGGTTGCACCCGACTGCACCGTTGTCAAGTAAGCAATAGAGGGGACTATAGGGAATAGGCCCTCTGTCTTTATTTAGTGCTTTCTTACCACATTTAACTATTTCTATACTCTCAAATGCATCCAATAATCTATTATTAGATACATTTTTAATTAACTTAAGATTATTTACTCCTATTTGGTGATTATTTTCCAAAGGATGTTGAGCAACGCTTGACTTTTCTGTTCTTCCGTATCTTAAATGTGCCATGTGTTCTTTAAAACGAATGTTTATGGACCGTTTAGTTTGCCCAACATATTTTAGATCGCAATCATTGCAGCTAATTTCATAGATGCCACTCCTCTCCTTCAAATCGACTTTGTCTTTAGGGTTTCCAAGGAGATTTTTCAAACTGTTCTCCGTTTTGTAGACTACTCTAAAACCTACGTTTTTAAATACTTTTTCTAGACCTCTCGTATATCTGTGATCAAATGGACTTATTGGCAGCCTCAGGTTCTTGAAAAGTAGTGACATCTTTTAACATTTTCTTTTTACTAATTTATGTACAGGGTGTTCCAGCGAGGACTGAACAGGGACCTATTTTCGACCTTCCTTGTATTTTGGAAAAATTCAAAATAGCCAATCGATGTATTTTTTCTTGTAGAATCCAAAAATATCATCGAAAAAATATTTGAACCAGAAACAAAAGAGTTACGCTATGCATCAGGTGTTTTTTAAATGGAATGTATTGTTTTTTATACGATTTTTGGAAAGAGTGATTTTTTTTATGTCCGTTCTGATTAAAAGATATGATTTTGCGATAGATCAATACAATTCTAAGGATCAAAAACCTATTTGAGGAAAATAAAACTTTACATGATAGAAAAAGAAATATACAAAGAAGAAGAAATCGAGACCAGGCCATTATAAATTATTTTCAAGTTAATCCAACCAAATCTATTTCGGATGCAGTTCGGGAAGTTCAGTACGGTGGCGGTGTAAGGCGCAGAAGAGTTACCCGAGGGACTGTTCACAGGACTCTGAAAATTCATAAATTTAGGCCTTTTCGTATCCTTCCACTTCAGCACCTAACGCCGGCACAAAAAGAACTTCGCTTCCAATTTATTTCTCAAATGGTAATTCGGCAAGAAAACGAAGACCCTGATTTATTCAAAAATATTGTGTGGACCGACGAAGCTACTTTCACAACATCGGGAGTATTCAACAGACATAATAGTCACCACTGGGCCGTTGAAAATCCAAAAAAGTTCCAGACTATTAAATTTCAAGGGAGGAATTCTATTCATGTTTGGTGTGGGATAAAAAACAATACAATTTTGGGACCAATATTTTTTAACGGGACTTTAAATGGGCACAGATATTATGAGTTTTTAGAAAACGAAATTGAAAATTTTTTGGAAGACTTACCATTGGCAGAATATCAGAATTTAATTTGGCAACATGATGGGGCGCCTCCTCATGCCGTGCATGATGTGGTTCAATTTTTAAATCGGCGCCATAACGAATGGATAGGGCGAAATGGAACATATGCTTGGCCGCCCAATAGCCCCGACCTCTCAGTTTTGGATACATTTCTTTGGGGCCATTTGAAGAACGTCGTATACAGACAACGAAACGAAAATATTCAAGAGATCATGGGAAAAATTGTCGATGAAATAAACCGCCTTAACCAGGAAAATCATATTGTAACAGCAAGTTTAGAAAGGCTACAAAGGGGTTATCGATGTTGTTTCGAGAAAAACGGCGGTCACATTGAAAACTTATGTTATTAGTAGTTTTATTTTATTATTTAATAATTATTTTTTATTGAATTTCTTTTTCTATCATGTAAAGTTTTATTTTCCTCAAATAGGTTTTTTATCCTTAGAATTGTATTGATGGATATATTTCTATGAAAATTTGCAATAAATCTTCTTCTTGCTTCTCTTGCATTTTCTTGGCACTTGTAAAATAGCATAACAATCTGTAGTCTCTCGTCCAAAGAGTATTTCATTTCGATCAGAGTCAAATATGTATTTTTTAGGTGAAGACTTCGACAATAATTAAAATAATGTCAATTTTTATTGACAAAGCATTCAAACGTCATTTTACCTTGATCACCTATACCAACCTATCGTATATATCGTAACAGGTGAAGCTAAAATTTTAGTTTGTAAAACATTAAAATGTAATATAAACAGCTATCGCAAAATCAAATCTTTTAATCAGAACGGACATAAAAAAATCACTCTTTCCAAAAATCGTATAAAAAAACGATACATTCCATTTAAAAAACACCTGATGCATAGCGTAACTCTTTTGTTTCTGGTTCAAATATTTTTTCGATGACATTTTTGGATTCTACAAGAAAAAATACATCGATTGGCTATTTTGAATTTTTCCAAAATACAAGGAAGGTCGAAAATAGGTCCCTGTTCAGTCCTCGCTGGAACACCCTGTACAAAATTATCATTATATCCATCCTACAAAATTTAAAACATCGGTAATTATACCAGTTCATAAATCAGGCGACAAAAAATTTAGTTAGTAACTATCGCCCCATTAGTATTATCTCCAACTTGGCTAAAATATTTGAAAAAACCCTTAAGAATCGACTAACAGGTTTCTTTGAAAAGAACAATATTATAAATGTCAGCCAGTTTGGCTTTAAATCAGAGACAAGTACCATAGACGCCATGTACGAACTTGTTAGCAGAATCACTGAAAGTTTGAATGGGGGTGATGCCTGTATTGCAGTTTTTTTAGATCTTGCAATGGCGTTTGATACGGTCTCTCACGACATCCTTCTAGATCAGGGGTGCTCAAACTTGAACAGCTAACGATCTACCTCAATATTTTTAGTCTACTTACGGTCGACTCTGAGAGGCTGCAAGTATGTGTGATGCAGGGTTGTCGTACATACACGATACATACATCCTACCTACCTACCTACCTACCTAGGTAAGGTGTACCGTAGCATATATAGATATTAGCTTTCCGCACAATATACATTATTTTAGTCAACGTTTGGGTTAGGTTTAGTTAGGTTCTTCTCTACAATATCAATGAAAAAACTCATAGTTATTCAAAATTGCGAGTTTATTGGTTGTTACAAAACAAAAGAGTTACATATGGTGTTAAACTTAACTAAGGAGTGACTTTGGATGTTGAAGCGTGGCACTGCATATCCTCAGCATACTTTTCGTAAGATGGTACGTAACCACTGAGTGCCAATCGCAATCATGAGGACATATGATCGTCACTTAGTCTATTGCGATATTTTGACTTAATTATCTTCATTTCAGAAAATGCAGACTCGCACAAGTAAGTTGACCCAAACATTGCTGTCAGTTGAAGGACGATTTGCCTTAGATTCGGATATTTATCTTCAGATATAAAACACCAGAAATTTGTATCGGATGCTGTAGCTTTGAGATGTATATCTGATATAATCTGCACCAACTCAGTTTCAACAGAACATGAGTTCATATTAAACTGACTTGCTATTTCAGTAGCTAATTCCTCAATGTTTTTACATGAAATAGGATAACTCATAAATGATGCTACATTTGCCAATTTACTACAATCATAAAAACGCATTTCGATTGTCCCAAAATATTTGATAATTCAGCCTCATACGTATCATAATTCAACTGAGGAATCCTTGCTTTCAAAGACGGAAAATGTTTCAGATCCTTTCTTTTCAGTTGATCTATCATACGTTGCAATTTACTTTTGAATGCGTTTACTGCGCTAATCATCTCAATAACAGTTTTTCCTTTACCTAGAAGCTCCAAGTGAATGGTGTTTAAGTGCATTGTGATGTCAGTCAAAAATGCTAAATCAGTCAGCCATTTTTCGTTTTTCAACATCTGAGTGTCATCACCTCTTTCGTCTAGAAAAGCTGTTATTGCGGGCAATAATTCTTGGAACCTTTCTAGGAATTTTCCGCGACTCAACCACCTGACGTCCGTGTGAAGAACTAAATCAGTGTGTTCAGCTGACTCCCTATCTTCCAACTGCAACTTAAAGAGCCGCCGTTGCAAATTACGTGCACGGATGGAATTTACGATTTTTGTTGCAATGCCCATAATTTCCTCCGTGTTTAAAACTTTTGAACACAAAACTTGTTGATGTATAATTAACAACATCTTGGATCCAATAAAAGAGGTACAGGGTGTTCCAGCGAGGACTGAACAGGGACCTATTTTCGCCCTTCCTTGTATTTTGGAAAAATTCAAAATAGCCAATCGATGTATTTTTTCTTGTAGAATCCAAAAATGTCATCGAAAAAATATTTGAACCAGAAACAAAAGAGTTACGCTATGCATCAGGTGTTTTTTAAATGGAATGTATCGTTTTTTATACGATTTTTGGAAAGAGTGATTTTTTTATGTCCGTTCTGATTAAAAGATTTGATTTTGCGATAGCTGTTTATATTACATTTTAATGTTTTACAAACTAAAATTTTAGCTTCACTTGTTTAAAATATACGATAGGTTGGTATAGGTGATCAAGGTAAAATGACGTTTGAATGCTTTGTCAATAAAAATTGACATTATTTTAATTATTGTCGAAGTCTTCACCTAAAAAATATATATTTGACTCTGATCGAAATGAAATACTCTTTGGACGAGAGACTACAGATTGTTATGCTATTTTACAAGTGCCAAGAGAAGCAAGAAGAAGATTTATTGCAAATTTTCATAGAAATATATCCATCAATACAATTCTAAGGATAAAAAAACCTATTTGAGGAAAATAAAACTTTACATGATAGAAAAAGAAATATACAAAGAAGAAGAAATCGAGACCAGGCCATTATAAATTATTTTCAAGTTAATCCAACCAAATCTATTTCGGATGCAGTTCGGGAAGTTCAGTACGGTGGCGGTGTAAGGCGCAGAAGAGTTACCCGAGGGACTGTTCACAGGACTCTGAAAATTCATAAATTTGGGCCTTTTCGTATCCTTCCACTTCAGCACCTAACACCGGCACAAAAAGAACTTCGCTTCCAATTTGTTTCTCAAATGGTAATTCGGCAAGAAAACGAAGACCCTGATTTATTCAAAAATATTGTGTGGACCGACGAAGCTACTTTCACAACATCGGGAGTATTCAACAGACATAATAGTCACCACTGGGCCGTTGAAAATCCAAAAAAATTCCAGACTATTAAATTTCAAGGGAGGAATTCTATTCATGTTTGGTGTGGGATAAAAAACAATAAAATTTTGGGACCAATATTTTTTAACGGGACTTTAAATGGGCACAGATATTATGAGTTTTTAGAAAACGAAATTGAAAATTTTTTGGAAGACTTACCATTGGCAGAATATCAGAATTTAATTTGGCAACATGATGGGGCGCCTCCTCATGCCGTGCATGATGTGGTTCAATTTTTAAATCGGCGCCATAACGAATGGATAGGGCGAAATGGAACATATGCTTGGTCGCCCAATAGCCCCGACCTCTCAGTTTTGGATACATTTCTTTGGGGCCATTTGAAGAACGTCGTATACAGACAACGAAACGAAAATATTCAAGAGATCATGGGAAAAATTGTCGATGAAATAAACCGCCTTGACCAGGAAAATCATATTGTAACAGCATGTTTAGAAAGGCTACAAAGGGGTTATCGATGTTGTTTCGAGAAAAACGGCGGTCACATTGAAAACTTATGTTATTAGTAGTTTTATTTTATTATTTAATAATTTTTTTTTATTGAATTTCTTTTTCTATCATGTAAAGTTTTATTTTCCTCAAATAGGTTTTTTATCCTTAGAATTGTATTGATGGATATATTTCTATGAAAATTTGCAATAAATCTTCTTCTTGCTTCTCTTGCATTTTCTTGGCACTTGTAAAATAGCATAACAATCTGTAGTCTCTCGTCCAAAGAGTATTTCATGTCGATCAGAGTCAAATATATATTTTTTAGGTGAAGACTTCGACAATAATTAAAATAATGTCAATTTTTATTGACAAAGCATTCAAACGTCATTTTACCTTGATCACCTATACCAACCTATCGTATATTTTAAACAGGTGAAGCTAAAATTTTAGTTTGTAAAACATTAAAATGTAATATAAACAGCTATCGCAAAATCAAATCTTTTAATCAGAACGGACATAAAAAAAATCACTCTTTCCAAAAATCGTATAAAAAACGATATATTCCATTTAAAAAACACCTGATGCATAGCGTAACTCTTTTGTTTCTGGTTCAAATATTTTTTCGATGACATTTTTGGATTCTACAAGAAAAAATACATCGATTGGCTATTTTGAATTTTTCCAAAATACAAGGAAGGTCGAAAATAGGTCCCTGTTCAGTCCTCGCTGGAACACCCTGTACCAAGTACGAAATATCTAGGTATAATTATAGACAGTCACCTAAAAGGGGAACGTCATGTGTCATACTTGTGCAACAAGATGCGATATCTTATTCATAAATTTTATCTCCTTAGAGAGTTCTTGCATAAAAAATTATTAATAATGGTTTACAAAACGCTAGTTGAACAACTTT
The DNA here is from genome assembly GCA_030620095.1 of Kuschelorhynchus macadamiae. Taxonomy (NCBI): domain Eukaryota; kingdom Metazoa; phylum Arthropoda; class Insecta; order Coleoptera; family Curculionidae; genus Kuschelorhynchus; species Kuschelorhynchus macadamiae. The sequence goes on from JAUTXW010000598.1 coordinate 216,309, forward strand.
TTAGATATGCTTTATTAGTATGGGGCGTTCTGCACAAGAAAGCGTTGGAACCTCTTAAAGTGATTCAAAACAGTATTGTTCGAGTGATGTTGAAAGAATCTAGACTGTATTCAACCATTCTGTTGTATTCCGAAGACCTGAGTAGTATTAGAAGCTTGTATATATTAATTTCCTATCAATTTGTTCACAAAAAAATAACATTAAAAATAATTTTGTACAGAATCCATTTGCAACCAGGAGTCAAACTCATCATTTGTTAAATTTTCCTTCTAGTAGGAGAAATATTAATCACAGATTTCTAATTTCTAATTACATTGGCCAAACGTGTAGATCTTTCAATAAACGTATAAAAGAACACAAATCCTCATATAATAAAGAAAAAACGGGTTAGGTAGATATATTAAGAATGACAAGTCTAATACAAAAAAGTACCAAATATCAGGGGTATATGAATTAAAATGTGGTTCTTGCGAAAAAGTATTTATTGATCTAACAGGTAGATCTTTTTATAAACGTATCAGAGAACAAAACATCATACAATAAACAAAAAACTGATTCTTATTATGCAAAACATTTACTAGAAACAAATCATAATTTTAATAATGAATTTAAAACGTTGCATTCAGCCAATAAAAGTTACAAGTTAAATTACTTAAAAAAATAAGAGGAAAAACCATAATATTTTATTGAACGATCAAATAGACCTAAACGGTTTCCCACTGTTAAATCTTTTGGCGAAAATCTGCTAGGGTTAGGTAGGTAGACTCTTATTATTGTTAAAAAATCTAGTTTTAGTATCAATCTTAAGTTGGTTTTTTTCAAAAAGACAGGTGTGTCGAAACAACTGTCAAACGGAAATATATTTGGAAATTACTAAAAAAATATAGGTATATTTATTATACTAGTGATAATTAATTTCCATCAAGTAACGGCTAACTCGATAAAACATTAATTTTAGTTAAAATGATATTCTTATAGGAACATGAGTTGGAAATGATAATTTCGGCGAATGCGCCAGAAATCCGTGAATTATATTATTAAACAGTGATCTTTATTCGAACAAGCTTTAATACAATCCATGCCTAACAGATGGCAGGCGCCATCAAATTTTTGGTATATAATTTTCATTCTTTAATAGAATCTTTACAAATATAATGGTTTCCATCGTCTGTTACAAGTTACAGATTTATTTATATTAGCCTTTACAATTTGAAATTTATAGCGTGTTAAATATAATCCTACCTATACCAGCAATACGTATTGAATGCTTTTTGGTATAAAAATAGAACTGAAATTGTATCAAACCAATAATTCTGCTTTACGTTCATTGGCACCCACAAGATCCGACTTTTTTGTTTATTTTCTGTTTCATTGAGCAATCTGGAACAGTTAAATTGGTTGACTAAAGTTGCAAAATTATCTAAGATTACGCTTTTATTTTTAAGCGCCAAAATTTGTGTGAAATATGTTTTCTAGAATGTAAAAATTGATCAGTGGTAAAAAGAATTTTCTAGCAATCACGAGAGCATTGAAGACAAGCTTCCTTACTGGAAAGCACGGTTTTTGAATTCCCCAAAATTTGTTATTGACATCATGTGGATGTGTTTAGCTAGAACGGCAGCTTCAGCATGTTGGAAAATGTTTGAACCAAAGTCAATGACATTCTTGATTAAATTAAATTATTTCTTAGGACGGACAGGCTTAGAATCAGATATTTATTTTGACAGATCATAATTATATTGGTTGTTTTGTGGGGAGATTCCTCACCCAAAAACAAGTCCATATCAACATGGGTCCGATCTCGTTCCTTAGCCTAGATACAGGGTGTTAAACATTTTGTATTATTTTGGAGTTATTTAAACTAGCACATATTTCACTGACTATTCTTTCACTCTATTGTTTTACAATGGCAAAATGGCATTGCAACGGTCTGTTTTCTACTGCCAAAATTCATACCTGGACAAAATTTTGTTGGGTTAAAGTAAAAAATTGATGTTGTCATTTTGACAAGTGTCGCCCATTCAATATTGTAAATAATAAATAAAATTTTCATGGAAATTAAAACATAAAGTTGTTATATTTTCTTTCTTTTGATTTCACTGTTTTATTTGATATTATATAAGACATTGTTCTCGTGAAATAGTCATTTCGAATACCACGCGAGAAAAAATTTTGAAGGTAAAATTTTCCTCTTGTATATTCAAGTTTGGTACGATTTGACATCGGTCATTGGCGTGCGAGCCTAGAAGGGGGAAAATGGTACGATTTTTATGAAAAAGTTATTAGGGATTTTTTTAACGAAATTTTGATTCTCGATTCTTACTCAGCATCATCAAGAGCCCCCTTATACCAAATTTCAACAAAAGAAGTCATTAGCCTTGTGAAATACGAACTTTCAAAAAATGCATTATTTTTTTCACTTCAAAAGCAGAAATCTCTTAAAAGATTGTCTTGATCAAGAGACACTATTTTACATTTTTTTGTTATTTTAACGATTTTTTTAAATTGTCATAATTGTAACGTATAATTAAGGAATACGATGCAGAGCTAAAGAACTCGAACATATTCTGAGTACGTCTTAGAAGTATTTTGTTTTCTTTGTGTATTGTGTTCAAAATAATAAGAAAATGTAAAATAGTGTTTTAGATAAAGGCACACTGGTTTAAGAGATTTCTGCCTTTGAAATGACATTTTTTGAAAGGTCGTATTTCCCATAGCTCTAGGCCCAGGGTGTTCCGCTTTTAAATGGATCACACTGTATATATATATATATATATATATATATATATATATATATATATTATGTATATTATATATATATATATATATTATATATATACAGGGTATCTCAAAAATCTGTAGCGAAGCAAAGTTGTGTTTTTTCTTATGGGACACCCTGTATATTTTTGTATATTTAGATTCTGCTCGTGATTCTACACATTTTTTGTATAACATGTCCTATGAATTTATGAATTGCAGTGCCTTTTTTCAAACGACGTGGGCCGTTGGCTTTTTGATATAGCATTATGATTTTTGGCAGGAACATTAACAAAAGTATGGGTTGACTTTCAACGTGAACAAAATTTGTCGGCGTTGTACAGGGGGTTCTAGATAAGTAGGAGAAATTAAAAAAATTAAAAACATCATATCTTCATTTTTTTAAATGGAATGTATAGTATTTTAATATTTTAGACTATTCGTGACCCAAAACCCTATCTTTCGTTATAAATATGTCCTATACCTGTTTGTCACAGTTTCCGAGATTTTGACATTTTTGTATTTATTATTTGGTTTTCAATGGCAGAATTTTCTTTATTATCGAATTTATAGAATTTTCCGAGGAGTCCAAAAATGTAATAATATACAGGGTGTTCCATTTAAAATAACAAAGTTGATATCCGAGGGACACTTTTGTGTTTCAACTTTTTCTCTGTTATTAAAAATATTTATTTATATATAAGTGGGGTGGCAAATCTCGGTGAATCACCCCGTACATTAATACACAGTAAAAAAGCAAATTTAAAAATTCAGTCTACTATTTTTCTGTATGTAAAAAGGCAAATAAATATTTTAATTAAAGAGACACAACAGAAAAAGAAGTCCTACAATCACTTGATTAAATGTTCAATATGACCACCATTTCTTTCAACACACACTTGTAGCCGATTCACAAAGGAATTGTTAACTCTATTCAGCATCGCGGCATTGATATTTGTACATGCATTTCTAATTCTCATTTTCATATTCTCTATGTTAGTGGATGGCGTTTGGTAACCTTGCTCTTTAACTAAACCCCACAAGAAAAAATCTAATTTTGTGAGGTCCGGAGACCTTGCCGGCCATGATACTGGACCTCCCCTACCAATCCATTTATTTTCATAATTCGCGTCTAAAAATTGCCCCACCTGCCTGCTAAAATGTGCCGGAGCGCCATCTAGTTGGAACCACATCCGCCTCACTAGATTCAAAGGTAATTCGTCAAGCCACTCCTGCAAACTGTTTTGCAGTAAATTTAGGAAAGTGTCTCCATTAACTCTATTTTCGAAAAAATAAGGTCCAATGATACGGTTACCGATTATACCAGCCCATACATTAAGAGACCATCTATGCTGGTGATCCAAGGGGATAATGAATTTGGGGTTTTCAGAACTATAATAGTGAAAATTATGTCGGTTGACGTATCCATTTTTATGAAATGTCGCTTCGTCAGTAAATAAAATGTTATTGAAAAAAATCATGTTCTCTATTTTTTGCTAATGCTCAAGTACAAAATTCAAGTCTTCGATTGAAATCGTCTTGATCCAGCTCTTGTACTAGTTTAATATGGAATGGGTGAAATTTGTTTTCTAATTATTCTATTTGCCGTAGATTTAGCAACACCTCTCTCCTTTTCTAACTGCCTACATGAAATATGAGGATTTTCAATTAAAGTTTGCATAACAAGATATCATCCAGTTCTTTCAAATCGTTCTTTGAGTCTGACAAATGATACCTCATGAGGATGACGTTCGGCATGCTAAACCGTTGCGCATAAACTCTACTTGCTAAAAAACAATTTTGAATCAATTTGAACACCGTTACTACACAAATACAAGAGTTTGACATTTCGCCATGACACCATTTTCCCTGTTTTCATTTGTTTTTACTTTAGGATTGTCTAAGGCATCTTCGTACATTAAGTTCTAACTAAATGTTGACACTACCTACGCTTTTATAATAGCCAAAATAGTAAATATTTAAGAATAGTTGGTAAAATATCTGTTCTAAGTCTTTAGGTCGCGATTTTTAGCAAAATATTATGAGCTGAATTTTTAATTTTGCGTCACTTGTAGTGTATTATAATTAGAAAATTCGATAATAAAGCAAATTCTAAGGCGATTGCCATTGAAAACCAAATAATAAATACAAAAATGTCAAAATCTCGGAAACTATGACAAATAGGTATACTAAAATATTAAAATACTATACATTCCATTTAAAAAAATTAAGATATGATGTTTTTAATTCTTTTAATTTCTCGTACTTATCTAGGACCCCCTGTACAACGCCGACAAATTTTGTTCACGTTGAAAGTCAATCCATACTTTTGTTAATGTTCCTGCCAAAAATCATAATCCTATATCAAAAAGCTAACGGCCCACGTCGTTTGAAAAAAGGCACTGCAATTCATAATTTTTTACAAAATGGCGGATATTAGAAAAACTATCAGATTTAGACATAGGACATGTTATACAAAAAATGTGTAGAATCACGAGCAGAATCTAAATATGCAAAAATATACAGGGTGTCCCATAAGAAAAAACACAACTTTGCTTCGCTACAGATTTTTGAGACACCCTGTATAAATTAAAATAATTTTAGGTTATGTAGCCCGTATTGTTCTACAACTTTTGCATCTGAACTTTTTTTATATAGCTATAAGTTATTAAGATGTCAACCGAGAACGCACTATTGGGACACCTTATATATATATATATATATATATATATATATATATATATATATATATATATATATATATATATATATATATATATATATATATATATATATATATATATATATATATATATATATATATATATATATATATATATATATATATATATATATATATATATATATATATATATATATATATATATATATATATAATTTTTATTTTGTTAAATTAAAATTTCGTTAAATTCAAATTCTTTCTATAAGTATCCAATTGCACGGGTTTGCGTACTATTTGCAGTGTTTATGAACAGATAACGAAATTGTTTGTAAAGTAATGTACTATCTGCAATATTTTGAAAGATATTGGACCAAAACTGTTTTTTTTTTCTTTTTGGCCATCTTTTCTTGTGATTCAGCCCTCAAAAGGTACCATTTACAAAAAAAAATTGGTGCACTTTATTATTTTACTCATCCCCAAACCCCTGATTACTGATTATTTATCTTTAATAAAACATCTCTCCCATGAATTATTCTTTCAAAAATTATTTTAAGGGTTTACAGTGGTGTTTTTTGTAAGGATTCATTTTGCAATACCAATTTTCCATATTATTTGCATTTAGAGTTTTCTATTATTTAAAAGGAAAATATTACAACCAATAGATCTAAATCCATGCAACGGGAATATTTACGCTTGTTGTGACTCATAGTATAAAAGTACTCATTGATTACAAATGTTACTACTAAATAATGTGAACACTAAAAAAACATGTTGTGTTCAAAACAGAACATATAAATAGACTAAGTTTAGTATACCAGATCATATTTTAAAATATATCAGTTGGCACTCACTTGGACGTTGAGAGAATAGACATATTAAAAGTATCTGCAGCTCAATTATAATAGTCGTGATCACATAGATAAGCGGAAACCTAAAACGCTATCGAAGGATGTGAAAATCTAGCCAGGGCGTTTGCACACGGCTCCCAATTTTTTTATTTGCCAAAAATTGTTCCTTTTCCAATATCATTTCGATTTAATTAATATCTAATTGTGTATGCAGTTTTTTGTGATATACGAAATATATTACATATTTAGTATTGAAATTACTCTCCGACGTTTCGCCTTCGATTGCACGAGACATCTTCAGGGATATTTACTCTACAAGATCTGAAAAATTTCAATAGATTCTTTAAATTTTCGGGGATAATACCACGAGTGCTTAAAAATTATCTGGTTAATTTTTAAGCACGAATGGTATTTAGGAGGAATATTCCACGAATCAAATACGGGGAAGCTAAGGTTTATTAACTGAATATTAAATACATACCCATTTCAAGTTCAGAAATTTGAATTTTGTAACACATTGAACACAAATTGAATAATAATATACTACTAAAATTTATTGTCTAAATATTGAAAAGTACTTAATATAAATCTAAATATTCAATTTTAATTATTGATTGTATAATAAAAGGTACAGGGTGTTCCAGCGAGGACTGAACAGGGACCTATTTTCGACCTTCCTTGTATTTTGGAAAAATTCAAAATAGCCAATCGATGTATTTTTTCTTCTAGAATCCAAAAATGTCATCGAAAAAATATTTGAACCAGAACCAAAAGAGTTACGCTATGCATCAGGTGTTTTTTAAATCGAATGTATCGTTTTTTATACGATTTTTGGAAATAGTGATTTTTTTTATGTCCGTTCTGATTAAAAGATTTGATTTTGCGATAGCTGTTTATATTACATTTTAATGTTTTACAAACTAAAATTTTAGCTTCACCTGTTTAAAATATACGATAGGTTGGTATAGGTGATCAAGGTAAAATGACGTTCGAATGCTTTGTCAATAAAAATTGACATTATTTTAATTATTGTCGAAGTCTTCACCTAAAAAATATATATTTGACTCTGATCGAAATGAAATACTCTTTGGACGAGAGACTACAGATTGTTATGCTATTTTACAAGTGCCAAGAAAATGCAAGAGAAGCAAGAAGAAGATTTATTGCAAATTTTCATAGAAATATATCCATCAATACAATTCTAAGGATAAAAAACCTATTTGAGGAAAATAAAACTTTACATGATAGAAAAAGAAATATACAAAGAAGAAGAAATCGAGACCAGGCCATTATAAATTATTTTCAAGTTAATCCAACCAAATCTATTTCGGATGCAGTTCGGGAAGTTCAGTACGGTGGCGGTGTAAGGCGCAGAAGAGTTACCCGAGGGACTGTTCACAGGACTCTGAAAATTCATAAATTTAGGCCTTTTCGTATCCTTCCACTTCAGCACCTAACACCGGCACAAAAAGAACTTCGCTTCCAATTTGTTTCTCAAATGGTAATTCGGCAAGAAAACGAAGACCCTGATTTATTCAAAAATATTGTGTCGGCTGACGAAGCTACTTTCACATTATTGGGAGTATTCAACAGACATAATAGTCACCACTGGGCCGTTGAAAATCCAAAAAAGTTCCAGACTATTAAATTTCAAGGGAGGAATTCTATTCATGTTTGGTGTGGGATAAAAAACAATAAAATTTTGGGACCAATATTTTTTAACGGGACTTTAAATGGGCACAGATATTATGAGTTTTTAGAAAACGAAATTGAAAATTTTTTGAAAGACTTACCATTGGCAGAATATCAGAATTTAATTTGGCAACATGATGGGGCGCCTCCTCATGCCGTGCATGATGTGGGTCAATTTTTAAATCGGCGCCATAACGAATGGATAGGGCGAAATGGAACATATGCTTGGCCGCCCAATAGCCCCGACCTCTCAGTTTTGGATACATTTCTTTGGGGCCATTTGAAGAACGTCGTATACAGACATGGAAACGAAAATATTCAAGAGATCATGGGAAAAATTGTCGATGAAATAAACCGCCTTAACCAGGAAAATCAAATTGTAACAGCAAGTTTAGAAAGGCTACAAAGGGGTTATCGATGTTGTTTCGAGAAAAACGGCGGTCACATTGAAAACTTATGTTATTAGTAGTTTTATTTTATTATTTAATAATTATTTTTTATTGAATTTCTTTTTCTATCATGTAAAGTTTTATTTTCCTCAAATAGGTTTTTTATCCTTAGAATTGTATTGATGGATATATTTCTATGAAAATTTGCAATAAATCTTCTTCTTGCTTCTCTTGCATTTTCTTGGCACTTGTAAAATAGCATAACAATCTGTAGTCTCTCGTCCAAAGAGTATTTCATTTCGATCAGAGTCAAATATATATTTTTTAGGTGAAGACTTCGACAATAATTAAAATAATGTCAATTTTTATTGACAAAGCATTCAAACGTCATTTTACCTTGATCACCTATACCAACCTATCGTATATTTTAAACAGGTGAAGCTAAAATTTTAGTTTGTAAAACATTAAAATGCAATATAAACAGCTATCGCAAAATCAAATCTTTTAATCAGAACGGACATAAAAAAAATCACTCTTTCCAAAAATCGTATAAAAAACGATACATTCCATTTAAAAAACACCTGATGCATAGCGTAACTCTTTTGTTTCTGGTTCAAATATTTTTTCGATGACATTTTTGGATTCTACAAGAAAAAATACATCGATTGGCTATTTTGAATTTTTCCAAAATACAAGGAAGGTCGAAAATAGGTCCCTGTTCAGTCCTCGCTGGAACACCCTGTACAGTTCTGATAATTATTAACCACATTGTTATTTTGGGACGACGTAGAAGATGCCGTCAGACCACTACTTGTACTTGTACAGGGTGATGCTGCTCAGGGGCTGGATGCACGTGCTGTTGAGGTGGTTCTTTTCCAGGTTCCCTCATTTTTTCAATAATTTTTTGTGGTGATCTGGATCCATTTGCAAATAACTTGATAGGGATTTCGCAATCGAATGACCTGTAATTTTTATCAAGTTTTGCTCCGACACTCCGCTTTTAGCCAGCTTGGACACGGCAGTAGCTCTGAGGGAATGGTCGGTAAATTTTTTTGTGGTATTGAGGCCTGATTTCTGTGCTTGTTTTTTTGTCCAAGTTGAAATCTCGTTTTCTCCTATTGGGCTGTTTTTGAACCATTTTCCGGAAATTTTCCAATGGGGGTTTGGCGTCAAAAATAGTCGAGTGTTGGAGATACTTTTCCTTTTATCTTGTAATTCTTTATTAATTCTTAAGCAGGCAAAAGCTGGGACTTCTCTCGTTTCTCACCAACCACTTCGAATCGGCGAGTTTTTGGAAACCACCACCTTGACATGTTTTAGAAAAAACAGGGTTGTATTGAATTCTACCTGTTTTTCCTCCGAAGTTGTCAGTTTCTTCTTTGAAAAAAGTTGTTTCGGCTCTTGCACCTTCTCCTCCTCTCCAGGCTAATTCAGAGGACAACAGAAAAAAACACTTCTTTTGTAAACCCTCTGAAGTTGATTCATCACAAGCTTCGATTAGATTTTTTAATTTATTGTATGTTAAAAAACGGCCGATTCTCTGCGTTTGTCTTCAATACCTTGCAAATGTTGCATTTTTCGCATATTGTAGGCCCAGCGTTTCAAAATCATTGCTAGTTGGGATAATGGAGTATCTTGGTCAAACGTATAGTTTTTTTCATCGCAGATTGACATAAACTGTCTCCAGATGCTCTTCTTGGATTTAACGGTGTTTCTTGGTTCACTTCCAATTATATTTTCATCAATTTCCTCTTCTTGAACTAGCCCAAAGCGCTTATTCATATTGACAACTTTTCAAAAATGTTTGAAAGATACTTAAAAAATATCAGTTTCTTAGGGACTCTAGCGTCTCTCAAAAGCAGGTTTCATATTGTCAAGATTTCACTTTTTGGTTAGGTTTGTAACCACACCTAACCAGGTAAGAGGAAACACCATGTTTCCTAGACGACGTGGTATTTACGCTATAATTTTTCGAAAACACCACCAAATTTGTACATGAGTGGAATATTCGTTAATAAAATCCTGCAACCAACTCTCGAAGCTTGGTTTATTTTTCGTTTATAATAAGTGGTATGCTGGTGTTCAGCTACAGCAGATTGAACAATTGGCTATACTGGGTGTTAATAATAAATAAGTGCGAAAAAATTCAGGGGGTGATTCTTGGGCTCATTTTAAGAAGAAAACTTCATATGAACATATGTCCTAAACCTCTCATAACTTTTGAGAGAGTGGGTGGTAAAGTTTTAAACTAAAAAATGGTTTTTTTATAATTCTTTCAAAACAACGTTACATATTTTGGTTAAACTTGGTATACTAGTTTTATGCATCAAGAAGCAGTTTCTGATAAACATCGATTTTCTTTATTACTGCCAGTGGGGTTCGTGCGGGATTTTTGAATATTTTTTATTAAAAATATGGTACGCCACTGCTTTATCTCAAATCAAAATTATTTTTGGATTTCTCATTCAATTCCTAATAAATTTGATATCTACATTTTTTCCCATCCGCCGTTCGGTTTGTGCTTAAAAAAATAAAAACCATCTGTTCGTATGGTAATATCGACGACATTATCTGATGTCGTATTTGATACCTATCTGAATTACAAAAAAAGAAAAAAGGATACATATCGTATATGTACATAATGTATTTAAAACAAAGAAACCTAATTAATCAAAAATCATACCAAAGGTTGAAAGTGACCACCCTCTGCAATTATATAGTCTATACGCTTGGGCATTTGTCTATGTATCCTATAGAAAATGCCTGGAGAATTCTGAATTACTGCACATGAATCAATCATGCGGTTTCTCAGGTCACTAATATCTTGCACAGGAGTCTCTTGCTTGCACACCAAAGTATTTAAATGACCCACGTGGTATTTTTCTGCGGCCCAAATCAGTTTTGAAAACAGCCAGATAGTGTGGCCCGCGAATAAGTTGAAAACCGTTTTTGAAAGCGCGCGCCGCTGCAACAACGATTGGTATAATAAAATGTACAATTGTACATAGTGTCATCTATGTTTAGGAGGATGAACTACACATATTCAACCTAAAGCCAAACGTTATCCGGCTTGTTCCATGAAATTCTATCGCGCAAAAACACAGATGACGCTATCTGAACATTCTGGAAAGAAGAAACAGTCGTTCAGTGTTTAGTCAGTTATGAGTCAGTTGCGATAGAGTTTGGAGTTGAGTTGGGCACTTATTGTTACAACGCTTAACAGTACGTATTATAATTTATTTCGGATACAGTTTTTAACATGTCTCTTTCAAACCCAAGTGGAAGTAAGAGGAAACTTGTAGATGAGCATCGTATCTTCCAAGAAAAGTGGGAATTAGAGTTTTTTTGCTGTGAAGTGAAAGAAAATTATTTGTTTGATTTGTAATAGTACAGTCGGTGTCCCAAAATTATATAATATAAAACGTCAATATGATATTCATAAAACTATTTTTGACAAGTATACAGGCATGGTCAAAAACGGAAGTCCAAAGCAAGAAAATGAATCTGTCCTTCAAGCGATCTACGTACTGTTGGAGTTGAATGCGAAACACTCCAAACTATTTGTTGAAGGTGAATTTATAAAAGAGTGCCTTGTAAAGGCAGCGGAATTTGTAAGTCCCGGGAGCAGATAAAGACAAAATCAGACTCTTTCATTGCATTTTCTATTGCCGGTGACGAAAGTACGGATGTGTGTGGTGTGGCGCAACTCGCTGTTTTTCTTCGTGCGGTTGATACAGATATCAATGTGTATGGAGAATTAGTGGAATTAGTACCATTGCATGATACAACAACTGGGAAGTATATTTTCAATGCTGTTTATCAACATCTGCAAAAGTACAGTTTAGATTTGTCAAAACTGTGTTTCGTTGCAACAGACGGAGCTCTTTCAATGACTGGAGTAAAAAATGGCTTCGTTAAAATATTACAGACAAAGATCAGAGAAACAGGCAGAGGCAAACCAGATTTTCATCATATTAATTGTATAATCCACCAAGAAGTTTTATGTTCAAAAGTGATCAAGTTGGAAAATGTTTTAAAGTCAGTGAAAAAATTATAAACTTCATAATGTCACGAGGCCTTAATCAGCGGCAGTTTTCTGCATTTTTACGTGATTTAGAAAGTACACTGGTTTACCATATTATGCAGAGGTGCGATGGCTTTCGTGTTCTATGGTACTCGGCCGGTTTTGGAAACTCAAAGAAAAAACACGCGTTTTCAAGGAAACAAAAGGAGAAGATGTCAGCTTATTATGCGATGTATCTTTTTTACGAGATCTTCATTTATGGTAGATATCAAAAAACACTTGTCGGACTTAAATACGAAATTGCAAGGACCACGTCAAGTTATTATAGATATGCATGATCATGTGAAAGCTTTCAAATGTAAGTTGATGTGGGAAAAACAGTTAGCAGAGGATAATCTGTCACATTTTCTGACTTGTAAGGCATATCAGGAAAGCACAAGTGTCCCAATATCATATAAAATATATTCAGAGAAAATGAGAAGCCTTCTGACAGAATTTGAGAAGCGTTTTCAGGATTTTAAGACCCAAGAAAACAATTTTTCTCTATTTACTGGTCTTTTCACTATCGATATTGATAAAGTTCCGCCTCACTTGCAAATGGAAGTAATTGAGATTCAGTGTCAGACCCATTTAAAACAAAAATTTCATAGTGTTGCTACATTCGAATTTTATAAGTACTTGTCTGTTCAATACCAAGAAATGAGAAAATTTGCCTGTAAAATCCTGTCAATGTTTGGAAGTACCTATAAGTGTGAACAACTATTTTCTTTGATGAAAGGAAACAAATCTCCCGCAAGATCGCGATTGACGCCGAAAAATTCGCGCCACAAATAGACAACTTAATTAAAGACAAAAGATGTCAAATATCTAGCAAAAGAATTTAATGTTTGTAGTCTTTTGTAATGTCCTTTTTATTGGAAATGTAATAAACAGACTTGTCCTATAATAGTACTTTTTCTCAAGATTTTCAGTAGTTTTCTTTTTTAAGATAAGGTTTTGCGGCCCACCTAGTCGATGGTCTATCCAAAATTCAAAAACCATCCTTTCTTTGGGCATAATATTCAATGTTTTTCTGCAGGGAGCTTTTGAAAACAAGTTTTTAAAGGCGAAAGTAGCATTTATTGTTAGACTAGCAGGACCATGCAGAAGAGAAGAGCTGACAACTTACTCTTGGAAAAATGTCAAATCAATTCAGCAGCCCGAAGAAATGGCTGAAATAAAGAAACTTCCCATTATGAAAAACGTTTAATAATAAGCTTACCTTTAACAAATCCAAAGATCCCTTCTCAAAGACCCGAAACGAGAAAATATGAGCTTTAGTGAAATCTACTCGTTTGTTAAACAGAATGGTATAGAAGTATTTTATCAGTTTATTTTTAAACTGTGAAATATAGTTCTATATAATATGGATTGGAAGAATAGTTCAACATAGTTGTACTGAATTATGGGAGAAAAATAAGACTATTAATGAAGAAGTGGGATATTAAGTGAGATAGGAAGTTTCTTTTTGGAAATTAATTTGAGAACAGAACATTTCCCATAACTTTAATATTAGCCAAAAATAATTTATCATTTCATAGTCATCGAGAAAATATTGAAAATTTAATAGTATTTTTTTGGCAATAGTAGGGCTTCTATCACATTACTCATTAGTATATTAATTAAGTTTTAATAATGCCTTCTGGATCTACGTGATACTTGATGATTGATACAAAATCTGAGAACTTTTTTACATTCTGCATCCAAAAATTACCCAGGAACAGTTAAAAAATCGCAGGCACCAAAATGTGTGTTGGCCTGTGTAATAAGTGTGCCTATTTTAAATATCAAAATTACCGTTAGGAGAGTAAAGGATTATTTTATTATTATGGAGGTCACTGCAGCTCCATAATCCTCACCCCTTCTCGTCGTCCCCTTGAGAATGCATGATGAGCTGTGTTTTAATGGCGTTCAAGCAATAATGAAGCAGGGTTTTAACAAATGCTAAATTAATTGCAGCAATACAAATTCGATATTTTGACATTTTAAAAGCTCTCACAGAAAAGGGATTGAAACCGTCTAAAAAAAAAGAAAATCAAGAAGTTTCGGTTTTGAAAAAGAAAATCAAATTCTGAATTTATTTCTAACACCCTCTTTATATTTAAAAGTTTAAGTCAAGTAAACTTTTCAGTTTTGCTTAGACTTTCAATTTAAAAGTAGAGATAATTATTTTAAGGCTATTATTTATTATCATATTGATATTATTTGCTTTTAACTAAAAGAAAGGTCTGCTATACTTTCTATACAAAAAAATAGTTCTTAGAACATCGAAATTTATTCGTGAAATACAACTGAAGTAACTTTACACAAATGTGATAGCTTCTGTGCTAAGTTTCCGAAAATTGTAAGTAATTGTAAATTATGTAGCAAATCTATTTACAGCATAGGGGGGCCGCCACAGAATTAAAACTTTACCACCTGGTATCTCAAAAGTTGTGAGGTTTAAGCCATCTGTTCATATGAAGTTTTTTTTCTTAAAATAAACCCAAGAATCACCACCTTCGCGCTTATTAATTAACAACCTGTATATTTTATTTTTTATCGTAAATATTAAATTCATAAAGATTTTCCTTTAGTTAACATGGTTTTAATTTCCGGCACATCTAGATTGGCTAACAACTTAATTCGATTTTGGCATAAGCGCTAATTATCAGCTCTCTCTGTCTGTCTCGAAGGAGGTATGTATAAAAAACAATCTGAGAAATTGATAATAGGCCGTGCGATTTGCACACGGCCCGCAATTATTTGACCTGCCGATGCCGCCTGGACCTGGTGTTCGCCAAACAAGGCCGGCGTCGTCTCGGGTTGCAGATGCAACTCGACGCCCGCCTCGACGTTCGCCGTCGACGGCGTCGGCTCGATCACTAACAGCTTGCGGCGTCGCCGTCGTCGTCCTCCTCTCTGTTAAGACGGCCGACCTGGGGCAGCACCTGTTGAAGAAGACGAAGAGCGCCGAGGGCCACGAGGCGGCGACCTCTGGGATCCGTTGGCCTAGTCCGACATATTTTATGTGCGGCGGTAATTTTAGACTGGCACGAAATCGCGAATATCTGGCGGTAGGTTCGTATGAGAGCGCTCGAAAATAAGACAATTTTAAATTAGGATTTCTCGATCCATCGATTTGAATTTTACAATTTATTATGTGGATGTTTACTTAAAAAAATAATTTTGGAAACTCATGATTTAAAAAAAAGCATGTTTGCTGACTCTCCAAAAAAACAGAAAGGTGCTTGGGGCATCGCTTGCCCAGCTCCTTTTTTACAGTGGCGGTTCTAGAGCCTAAAATTGGAGGGGGGGCATCTCATAAAAATGATTTTTTTTAATGGTTATATTATAACTCAATGGATAAAATTCTAGCAAACTAAATAAATGATATAGATATATTATATGGAATTAAAAAAACTACAACTGTATAAAAAATTACAATACTGAAATCCTTATGTATAATAGACAAATTACTCAAATTTGGCAAGTTATCTTAATGAGTATAACCAAAATAGAAATTAAAATATAGAATAAATTGTAAACTGGTGAAAACAGAAAAACAACCAATAGGAATTGATTACATATCTGATTGGAAACTCTGGTGTGACGTCGTAGTGAGAGAAAGACACTGTTGAAAGAGGAGCCTCCGAAAACGGACTGTAGGTAGGTAATTCAGACACTAAAAAAATTATTTTAAAAACTTAAAGTAAATGCCGAAAATGACTATTTAAACACGGACAAATACGGCGAAGCCAATTTTGTTGAACAGATTCGAGAACATTATGTCTTTGTGTAATTTGTTCCGCAGCAGCAAAAATACGGTTTCTAAGGTCATCTTCATTTTCAATTTCAACCCTATTATACACTAATGTTCTCATGTGGCTCCAAAAATAAAAATCAAGGGGGTTTAGATCTGGTGACCTCGGAGGCCATTTTCTAGGTTCTGGGGCATTTCGACCTATCCACCTATTATCAAAGCTATTTATCCAGATGTTGTAACACATTCCTATAAATGTGGGCAAGGAGCTCTATCATGAAGCAACCAGGCACTGGCTCGCTGAGCTAAAGGAATATCTTCTAAAAGAGTGGACAAGTCATTAATTAAAAATTGGAGGTATACCTCTCCTGTTAAACGCCTTGGTAGCTCAAAAGGTCCGATTAACCGATTGTGCATTATTCCAGCCCAAATATTTATTGAAAACCGGTACTGAAATCGGCTTTGTTGAATCGTGTGTGGATTTTCTTGAATACGGGCATGAGTGTTATAATAATTTAAAATTCCATCTCTCGTAACACAACAATAACTAGAATTATTTATTTCATCTATACAATTGTTTTATTTGTAATTTGCAACTCTTTGATTCAAGCAAATTCTGATAATGTTTACTATAAGTAAGTAGTGTGGTTAGAACTCTTGTATTTTGATATACGCCTGAAGAAGCCTCTATTGTTTGATGTATTTGATTCAATTAATAATAGTTGTGTTTCAGTAAATGTTGAAAGTGTTGGCCATTGCACTCCAAACATTGCAAAATGTGATCTTCTAGACGGTGTGTTATGGCTCTTCTAATTTCATTGACATCGAGTTCTTCAATACACTGAAGTCGTTGCCGTAATTCTTTCTTGTTTTGTACCGCTATCATATATACTGTTTCAAGGTACCCCATAAATAAGTCCGGTGGCGTGAGGTCGGGCGACCTCGCTGGGCAATCCCAAGGTCCTAATCATCTAGACCAGCGATCTTCGAATATTTGAAATAGTTCTTGAGTGGAATGAGCCGGTACTCTATCAAGTTGATACCAACGATTGCGATATTCATCGAGAGTTATAATTTCGAGGAAGTCAAAGTCAAAATATGCTTTATTGTCTAAGACTGATCTTGTTGACAAAGCTGAAAAATAATAATTATTATATGGCTAGTAATGGTCTTGCCATAACTTATAGTAAAAAAAAAAAAAATATTACACATTAATATACAAAATAGTACAAAATAGTACGTCTAAAAAGTTAAAGATATTAAAAAGTTGTATACAAATATAAATTTAAAAAATGCAGCTAAGATTTTGATGTTTAGAATGAATCATAAACGATCTGAATAATACTTTAATAAGCTATACTAGGCTTTTTGTTCTAGATGGATTGTTAATTTTTTTCTAAACGTTTTCAAATCATTTATGTTTCGAAAATATATGGGTAAGTGGTTATACACTTTAACACTTTCATAGATGATAGAGTTTTTGGTAGAGGCAAGTCTGGGGATGGGCAGTGGAAGGTTGATGGATTGTCGAGTGTTGTACTGAGAGCCACTGGTGTAATCGTGTCTTCTCTTATGAATAAGGCACACTGTTTCTAGAATAAACAGGCAAGGCAAGGTTAAGATCCTGGACGAGATGAATAATGGTTTACAATGATCTCGAGGTCGAGCCTTGTTCAGATACCGAACCGCCCTCTTTTGCAATACAAACACTGAATTCAGTAAATGATTGGCACTTAGGCCCCAAAATGCCACACCATAACGCAACTGACAGTCTACCATGGAAAAATAGAACATTCTTACAACAGACCAGCTCAGTTCATTAGACACTATTCTCAGAGCAAAACATGCAGACGCTAGCTTTGAATTTAGGGAAGAAATATGCTCTGCAAATTTCAATCTGTCATCCAGTGTTATACCTAAGAATTTAATAGAAGGTTTGCATTCGATGGTTTGATCATTTAATATAAGGGGATCCATTGAAAATTTGAATGACAAGATGTTTGTCTTCTTAACATTAAAACAAAGTGAATTTGAATTGCACCAAGTCTTTACCTTAACAATATCACTAGTCATCACTCCATGTAAGCTTTCACTTAAGCCACGCCAAAGAATTGTGGTATCATCTGCGAACAACGTAAATTTACCTTGAATATTTAAAAAAGACAAATCGTTAATATATAAAAGGAACAACACGGGGCCCAACACCGATCCCTGTGGAACGCCACTCATAATTCTTTGGCTATCAGACGTAGAACTATCACACTGCACAAACTGAAATCTATCAGACAAGTAAGTTTTAAACCAGTTCAAAGCTTGACTACGGAACCCATATACATTAAGTTTTAGTAGCAGTGTTCTGTGACATACACAATCAAATGCTTTTGAGAAATCACAGAACACTGCCGCCACTGAATCACATACGTTCATTCCCAAATACACCTGCTCCAAGAATGCAAAAATTGCATCATTTGTACCCTTACATTTCTGAAATCCAAACTGCGCTTTATGAAGTATATTAAAACGAGCCAAATGAGACATAAAGTGTACTTTTACAAGCTTTTCAATAACCTTAGAAATTGAAGACAGCAATGCAATAGGCCTAAGATTAGATGGATCGTCCAAGTCGCCACCCTTATGTAAAGGGATAACTAAAGAAGTTGAAAAAGAAAGGTTTATCAGGTCTACCAGTGTATGCAGGGCTGCGTCAGGGAGGTTTATCAAAATCCGTACTGACAAGCCATCTGATTCTGCGGACTTTTTATTAATAATTTCGGACAAGGCTTTAGTTACTTCTATAAAATTTGTCTCATGTAATTCAAAATTCTCCGGTACATACACGTCATGCAGGTACTCTAAGGGATTTTTTTTGGAGCTAAGTTGCTGGTTAATTTGTCTGCGATGGTACAGTAGAAGGTATTTATAACATTGGGCTCAATTGAGATGTTGGGTCTAGAAGATTTATTTTTTCCGCGAAGATCATTAATAATGGACCAGTTTTCCCTAGTGTTATTTTTTGATTCCTGGATTCTTTTACTGTAATAAAGTTCTTTTGCGATTTTTATAATTTGTCTATAGAGGGTTCTATATTTCCCTATGTAATTTATAATAAAGTCGTTGAAAAAATATTTTCTTAAAGAACATAAAAAACGCAGATTTTTTGCGGAGACACGAATTCCCCTTGTCACCCAGGGCTTTTTCTTCTTAAGTTTTATTTTTTGCCGTGGAAAGGCCTTATTGAAATTTTTAATCAGAAGTGAATGAAATAAAGAAAAAGGATTTGTGTCATATAGAATATTACCCCAATTTACACTTGAGCAATTATGAAAAAACTTATTAAAGTTACTCCTACTATAGATTCTACCGTATCTATATTTCTTCTTCCAGACAACGTTTGTGACGCGAGTCTCCAAAATGACTGCCTCATGATCTGATAACCCCGCATGGACAGTGCAACAGTTTAAATTTAGATCATCAATCACAATAATCAATTATTGTGGCAGAGAATGGGGTGATTCGAGAGAAGTCACTGTTGTGTATTTTTGCATCAAACGAGCCAAGTAAATTAATTAAATCGGTAGTGTTGTTTGAGCTTTGGTTACTAAGATCAATATTTAAATCTCCTCCTAATATAATTTTTGAGGAAATGGGTAAACAGCTTAAAAGAAGCTCCATCTTCTCTAAGAAACATGGGATACTTGAAGAAGGAGATCTGTATATACAAAGTATGTACAAATTTAACGATTTGTTAAAAATCATAGAGAATTCAAATTCCTTTTCCACTGAAATATAGTTATATATATCAACTTCCATAAAAGCGCACAGTTCTAAAGCGCGTTTTTCATTAATATTAAGGTTCCCCCATGAGAATATGTATTTCTGCAATATATACTGACCACTGAATATCCTTCAATGGCTGCAGGTTCTCCACCCCTAAGCCAATGCTCCGTCAAAAGAACAAATTCAGGAAATTGTGTTCCATCAGGAATATATAAAGTTCATCCCTTTTATTTTGTAGACACTGTGTGTTAAGTAACAACAAGCATACAGTGTTCTGGGATACTTCAGCTAGCCCGTGACCTTCGTCTGTAGATTCTGACCTAAAAAAACTTCATCATCCCAGCATTCCCCCAAAAAACAATATCATCATCCGTGTGTTCTATTGGGACACCTTCACAATTACTGACACTAGTGTCAGAATATTCCTTAGTACAACATTGTACAGGGTGTCCAAAATAAGAATGTATATCTCCTTATCTCGAGAACCATAACAGATAGAAGGCAAGTTCATATACAAAAGTTTCTTAGCTTCTTTTGAATTTTTATTTTATTATATTCTTATTTATACAGGGTGTTGCGTTTGGCCTGGGCTGACATGCACTTTCTTATTTTAAATGGGACACCCTATATATTATTGCAGATTATGATAACGCGCTTAAAGACGAGTTCACCAATATATAACAGTATGGGCCTATAGTGCAACGTTTCTGATTTATTGACATTTTTCTTCATTTTTCTACCTATTTTCAAATTAACAGAAGTAAAGTAAATTTTAAAATTTTTGTTAGAGCCTTAAAAAATTAAAACCTCGTTCTACTCACAGTCTTATATTCGAGTTTTAAAACTTCAAAAAAGTTACAATGTTGCCATGCTTTGCGTATCGTAATTTTTTTTTTTTTTAAATTTAAATGCAACACCCTGTATATTACAATAAATTCGGATAGAGAATTGAAGTAAGATTTCAACGACCCATAATAATATGGGTCTCCGACTTATAGTTTTAGACTTATTGACGATCATCTTCAGCATGCAACTAATTTTTTTAAGACACATAGAGTGCCATTGAAATAGAGTTTGAAAGGACGCCAAGGTAAACGTCGCAAGAAATGTCAACATAATTTCCTGCTAGTGCTATTGATATCTTTTAACATTATAAAAATTTATTCAAATCAAGAAAAGTTGATTCTTTACCAGTGCTATTTGGAAAATAATCGTAGTGCTGCTTTGGCTCTTAGGGCATACCAACGAAAATATTCCGAAAACCGAATCCCAGATCGAAGAATTTTTCAGAAAACTGAAAGAGATCTCGAGGGGCACAGCGTTTTAAAATACGATAAAAGAATAACACCAAGATCTGTTTTAACCGAAGAAGAACAACTAAATATTTCCTTGTATTTTGAAGAGAATTCCGAAAATTCTATTCGTGATGCAGAGCGCGATTTAGGCGTTGCTAAATCTACTATTCATTTTTCGCTTAAACTTAATAAGTACAGGCCATGGAAGTTTGCGAAATTACATCATTTAGAGCCAAATGACTCCGTTACTAGATTAGAATATAGCAATTTAATTATGGATCGTCAATTCCAGGAATCTATATTAAATAAAATATGTTGGACAGATGAAGCAACCTTTAGTACCTGTGGAGTTTTCAACAGAAAAAATAGCCATTTCTGGGCACAAAAGAACCCGAAAAAATTTAAAACTATACAACATCAAGGACGACGAAGCATTAACGTGTGTTGTGGAATCTACAGACGTACAATTATAGGCCCCGTATTTATTGATCAGCATTTAACTGGCCCTAGATATTTACAGTTACTTAGAGACACAATTAAGCCCTTGCTAGACATACGAAGAAATACCAACGAAATAATATATCAAATGGACGGCGCTCCATGCCATAACACGCTAGATGTAAAGAACTTTCTTTCCAACAATTTTATGGAATGGATAGGTCCAAATGGGGATATTCTGTGGCCTCCTAGAAGCCCAGACTTATCTCCATTGGACTATTTCTTATGGGGAACATTAAAGGATAAGGTTTACCAAAACCGCTGCGAAAATATTGAGGATTTAAGAAACAAAATTATTATGGAAGTTGCGTATTTAAATGAAAGTGGAGCAGTTCGAAAAGCGACCAATAAATTAGAAATGATTCTTACAACTTGCATTGCCGAAAACGGTGGACTCATTGGGCATTGAATAAAATAATTTTTTGTATAAGTTTTTTGTAGAATTTTTTCCAAATAAATTTAGTTATTATATAAATAAAAACAATTAAGCAATCTAATATATAAAGCATAAAATCTGTAAATCTAATTAAAGCGTTTTCAAATTATAATTTGTTTTTATTAATATTATTTCTTTACCAACCAATAACGCTGTTTTTTATTTAGAAATACACAAAAATATGGAAAATTATAAAATAATTAACAAGTATCACATTTTACGTTTATACTGGCTGAAATACAGGCGATAAGCTTACAAAGTATGTTTTGAATTAAATAACTATCTAAAAAAAGCAAAATATACACGGTTTAGATTTTATTGAATAACTGAGTTTGTTGTTATTTTTTTGTTGTTTTCCCAATATCTTAATATTTAAGCAAAAAATAGGTGAACATTAATTAAATTTAAAAAATTAGCCCCCGTATTCGCTAAAAAGGTTAGACCAGATCTAGTTACCATGACATTTAAACCTGTTAGTTCGCCAGTTGCGTTTTGTATATGTCACTGTCATTTGGTAATTGTGACTACAATAATGTATTTGCTCTATCGTTGCATTTGTCATTTTAAACCTATAACTGTTAAGTTAGACATGGTCTAAATTTAAACCTCTTTAGTGAATACGGTTCTAAGGGTTTTATAATTAACGACACTTTTATATTAAGATAATAATCAAGGGTAAATAAAGATTATCGGTACCTAAGTAATAACTCTTAATGCATACATTATAATACACCCACGATTTTTTTGAAATTAAACAAATTGAAAACTTTGTCTTAAAAAAATTAGTTGCATGCTGAAGATGATCGTCAATAAGTCTAAAACTATAAGTCGGAGACCCATATTATTATGGGTCGTTGAAATCTTACTTCAATTCTATATCCGAATTTATTGTAATGTACAGGGTGTTGCATTTAAATTTAAAAAAAAAAATTACGATACACGAAGCATGGCAACATTGCAACTTTTATGAAGTTTTAAAACTCGAGTATAAGACTGTGAGTAGAACGAGGTTTTAATTTTTTAAGGCTTTAACAAAAATTTAAAAAATTATAAAAGTACTAGAAAACTGATGAAAAATGCCAATAAATCCAAAACGTTGCACTATAGGCCCATACTGTTATATATTGGTGAACTCGTCTTTAAGCGCGTTATCATAATCTGCAATAATATATAGGGTGTCCCATTTAAAATAAGAAAGTGCATCTCAGCCCAGACCAAACGCAACACCCTGTATAAATAAGAATATAATAAAATAAAAATTCAAACGAAGCTAAGAAACTTTTGTATATGAACTTGCCTTCTATCTGTTATGGTTCTCGAGATAAGGAGATATACATTCTTATTTTGGACACCCTGTACATGAATTAAGTTTGAGTTGCTTACAAAAAAGAAATTTAAAATATCATTACTTATTCTATCTGCTAACTTATTTAAACCCGATCTATTCAAATAACACAGATCATGAACAAAACATTTTTTGTTTAAACTTGATTCGAGAGATGATAATTTAATATTTATGCAAAAACTAGAAAGCTTAGAAACAGTATCACTCATCGTATCGTTATGTGAATAGTCGATACGAAAAAGAAGAACAATCAGCTTCCTTTACAGGTGTAGTACAGAATAATAGGTTTGTATGAAAGCAGTCATTTGCTAAGCGATAAATATATTTTTTGTAGCACATTCTAATTGAAGGCCCTAGCAGTAAAAGAACAAAATCATTGTGACCGAAATCTTTTACAAGACTATCGACATGTTTCACTAATTCGGGAAAGTTAGTACCTGGCTTTGACAAAACTTGAATGTTATAAGAGAATCCAGAAAATGTCGAAGGTGGTTGTACAGACGTTTTCCAAATCCGTCAGTCAGAAAAAGAACTCGTTTCATGACACTCAAGGACACTGAACCATGAGATGCTAGCTTCTCCAGTCACTTACAGTAGATCTCAATATTTATAGGTATTTTGCAAAATCTAAAGGTTCATCATAAAATTGGAAACTAATTTTTTCAACAAACAAAAAACGTTAAAACTGAATTTGTTTTGAAACCCCATTTCTTTGGTCGCATAAGGGTTTTGATCGGCCCAAAAGTGTTTGTTCTTGCAAACTTAGCCTCGTCAGTCCAAATAATATTTTTAGAAAAATTGTGATTCTTTAAAAGCATTTCACAAAACTGAGTTCTTTATACATAATCTTCCGGTTTGGGAGCTTGAACTTTAGACAATTTGAATGTATGCGTATTGTACATAGACAAAACTCTCTGGATTGATGAGTGCGATACGCCCAAATCTGACACTGCATACCGAATTGAATCTTCATCGGCAGTCACAGGTTTCGTTAAAGTATAAGAAGTCTTTAATCTGGAGCCATAATTTCTGAAATTGTTCTGTATTGTCACAAACTGCCTTTCATTTAGTTGTGGTAAATCAGGATACGTTGTGTTAAATTTTCTGTAAGTTCTCACTATTATCTGATCACATTGCCCATTCATGCTTCATTTGATTCGTAATATTCGGATTCATTTTACACTGTTCGGACCAGATCATTTACTAAACGTCAATAATGATTCATATATCATCGAACTATCATGGCTACCTATGAGAGGAGAATCACACCACTGCGCCACCAAGCTTCTTGACAAAAAAACATATAAATAGCTTATATTAGTTAACGTGAACGCTAATAATGTCACATCTGGTTTCTCGTGAACCAAAATTTAGAAAGTTCAATCACGTTAACTAGTTGTTTTTTCAAAACTCAAATTCCAAGGGGGTGAAACCACCCCTTATATATTACAATATTTTTTATTCAAAAAACGGTCAGTTTTTCGGAAAAACGCTTGAACATGTGTTTTTTTAATTTATTTTTTACATATTTTAGGATTTTTTAAAAATTCATACACGGTGTTCAAAGGGGCAAAAATACCACTTAAATAATACAATATTTTTTTATTTAAAAACTGGTCAGTTTTTCGAAAAAACGCTTGAATACTTGTTTTTAATTTATTTTTTACATATTTTAAGATTTTTAAAAAATTCATGCATGTGTCCAAAGGGGTAAAACCATCCCTTAAATATTATAATATATTTTATTTAAAAAAACGTTAGTTATTCGGAAAATGCTTGAACATAATATGCTTTATATTTTATTTTTTTACGTATTTTGAAATTTATTAAAAAGCGAGAAAGGGTGTCCAAGGGGCTGAAATCACCCCTTTAATATTATATTTTTTATTTAAAAAACAATTAGTTATTCGGAAAACACTTGAATACGTGCTTTTTATATTATTTTAATAAATATTTTAAGATTTTTTATAAATTCATACAGGGCCTTTGAAAAAATCGGGTCACTGATTAATTTTTGCGATCTTTCTCAAACCATTTGCCTTAGAAAACTGAGCTTGTGCAAACAGCTTGATTTTAGAGTGCAGAGGTTCGATAAGAGGGGATTCCTCCCCAGTTTCCAAGGGGTGAAACTACCCCTTAAATATTTATAGTGGACTCGAAAGTTGTCAAAATAAAACCGCTTCTTGGTTTAAAGCATGAGCTATATTAACTCCGAAAAATAGCACAACAGATGAAATAAATCTAGCTTGATTGGAAAAAATTACTGCTCCACAGTTAACATACTACTCAATAGATGTGGTTATAGACCAAGAAAATGCAGTTAATTATCCTGTCGAGTTTCTACACTCTCTAAACCCTTCAGGAATTCCTCCTCATGAGTTAACTTTAAAAGTGGGGGCACCAGTGATGGTTATTCGAAATTTAAAACCACCACCAAAATTGTGTATTGGAACTCGGCTACAGATTAAAACATTACAAAACAATGTAATAGAGTCTACTATTATTTCTGGCGCTGATCTGGGAGAAACAGTTTTTATACCACGTATCCCTTTAATTCCGTGTACAGTTTCCTTTATAGCTTTGTTTCGCCATGACAAGTAATAAAGTTCAAGGGAAATCCTTAAGTAGAATTGAAGTACACTTGCGCTAGGATTGTTTTTCCCATAGTCAACTCTATGTCGCATGCTCTAGAGCAGAGGTGCTCAAACTTGAACTGCTGGCGATCTACCGCAATATTTTTAGACTACTTACGATCGACTCTGAGAGGCTGCAAGTATGTGTGATGCAGGGTTGTCGTACATACACGATACATACACCCTACCTACCTACCTACCTAGGTAGGGTGTACCGTAGCATATATAGATATTAGCTTTCCGCACAATATACATTATTTTAGTCAAGGTTTGGGTTAGGTTTAGTTAGGTTCTTCTCTACAATATCAATGAAAAAACTCAGTTATTCAAAACTGCGAGTTTATTGGTTATTACAAAACAAAAGAGTTACATATGGTGTTAAACTTAACTAAGGAGTGACTTTGGATGCTGAAGCGTGGTCCTGCATGTCATAATATAGTACGTAACCACTGAGTGCTAATCGCAAGCATGATGACATATGATCGTCAGTTAGTCGATTGCGATATTTTGACTTAATTATCTTCATTTCAGAAAATGCAGACTCGCACAAGTAAGTTGACCCAAACATTGCTGTCAGTTGAAGGGCGATTTGCCTTAGATTTGGATATTTATGTTCAGATATAAAACACCAGAAATTTGTATCAGATGCTGTAGCTTTGAGATGTATATCTGATATAATCTGCACCAACTCATTTTCAACAGAACATGAGTTCATATTAAACTGACTTGCTATTTCAGTAGCTAATTCCTCAATGTTTTTACATGAGAAAAGATAACTCATAAATGATGCTACATTTGCCAATTTACGACAATCATAAAAACGCGTTTCGATTGTCCCAAAATATTTGATAATTCAGCCTCATACGTATCATAATTCAACTGAGGAATCCTTGCTTTCAAAGACGGAAAATCTTTCAGATCCTTTCTTTTCAGTTGATCTATCATAAGTTGCAATTTACATTAATCATCAATTATCATCTCAATTTTCCTTTACCTTGAAGCTCCAAGTTAATGGTGTTTAAGTGCATTGTGATGTCAGGCAAAAATGCCAAATCAGTCAGCCATTTTTCGTTTTTCAACATCTGAGTGTTATCACCCCTTTCGTCTAGAAAAGCTGTTAATTCTTAAAACCTTTCTAGGAATTTTCCGCGACTCAACCACCTGACGTCCGTGTGAAGAAGTAAATCAGTGTTTTAAGCTGACTCCCTATCTTCCAACTGCAACTTAAAGAGCCGCCGTTGCAAGCTACGTGCACGGATGGAATTCACAATTTTTGTTGCAATGCCCATAATTTCCTCCGTGTTTAAAACTTTTGAACACAAAACTTGTTGATGTATAATGCAATGGATTGAAAAAAATGAAGAGAAATTTTCATTAGCTCGACACAATGCCACAAAACCGTTTTTGTTTCCAGTCATTGCTGGTGCTCCATCGGTTGTAATGCACAATAATTTATATATTGGTAGCTTGTAGTTTTTTTACAAAATTGAAGAAAACGTCATATATATCTTCGCCACGGGTCTTCCCCTTCAGAGGAATGATTGTCAAAAATTCTTCCTTAGCCAACATGTCATTGAATACCATCCGAATAAAAATACACAGCTAGGCAGTGTCTGTCATATCGATGGATTCGTCGAACTGTAAAGAAGAATATGTACATTCCATGATATCATTTTTTAGTTTATCTGCCATGTCCTGACTCATGACTTCAATACGCCTTGTGATAGTCGGACGAGATAACTGAAGTTCTCTAATAGCAGACATGATTTCTGTTTTATTTTTAAAATCTCCAAATAAAGTCTCACCCGCTTCAATAAATGCTTCCTTCACAACCGATCCATCTTCGAATGATTTCTTGTGTTTCGCCAATAATATGAGATATTTTAAATAACGCGATCGTAGCAGCTTTTGATTGTTTGGCTGGTCTTGTGAACATGGTTTGTTCTTTTTTCAAACAAGATATCAAATCACGTACTTTTCGTTTTCTTAATTCACTCTGTGGCGGAAAATCCTTTTCATAGCTTTTATGAACCGTTTTATGATGCCTCTCTAAGTTACCACGCTTAGGTATTGCAACTGACGCACGACAAATAAGACAAATGCACTTATCCTTCACCATCACTTTCTTCTCGAGATCTACTCAAAAAGCACTCGCGATCGACCGTTTGAGCACCCCTGGTCTAGAGTGAGTTCGCGTAGTAGCTTGGCTACAACAAACGTGGTGTATAAAGAGGTATTCAAATGAGGCGATTTAAGTACTTCTTTACATCCCTTTTATTTTAGTCATATACGCTAACGAAGTCGCGGGTACCCGCTAGTTTACAATAAAACTTTTAAGTTTTGACTTACTGTGATACAAAAAAAGATACTTATAAAGCCATCAAAATTTTGCCTACATATCAAGCTTCCTGTGATTAGAAAGAATAATTTGATACAGAGCTGAAGGTGTTTATTCACTTAATCGCTGGAAAATTGTTAATTTTAACTCGCATTACCTACTTCTTAATAATAATTTTAGATGTTAAGATAAATCGCATGGTTTGTTTTTGTTATTATAACAAATGATGCTGCCGTTGCATCCGAGCCATATGTATTGGCATACATTCTAAATGTCGCGAATATTTTTATTTCGATATATGCGCTCCCTACGTCAGATCTAATCGCCGATAACATCACGAATTTTCCTGAACAATTATTCTCGGTGTTGTTTTTTAATTAACTTTTTTTTAACCGAACTTTAACGCTTTGATGCACTCTCTCTCGGCCAGCTTCGATCGGGATAGAAGGTATCCGACAAATTTTTATTAGTAATTAGTTGATTAAGTAACAGAGTGAGTTTTTTTGTACTTAGAGCCCCAGCCAAATAATTGGCACAGTTAGTTCGGGGCCTGTGAAAGGCCTGTGCGTGTATGCGATCGTTTTCGATTCGAAATATCAAAATTGTAACGAAATTTGACGGTTTGCGCACGCATATTTTACGTACCGGAACCGAGTGCGGTAAAATGACGACATTGTGAAAGTGATTCGTATGTTAGGCTAATACCTTTAGTGTTTTACTTAAGAAAATGATAGATTTTCTATTAAGCACCAACATACTACTTAGCTCTTAGCCGTAGCGCACGTTTCCAGGATATTTTTTAAATTTGTTAACTAAATTCCTTATTTGCAACATGCATTTTGGTCCAGTGGCTTTGACGAATTGAAAATTTTGAATTAAATTATCAAAAACTTTTATTACAGAGTTTTTCTGTTTTATTTAATTCATTTATAAACAAAATACACTCATGAAAATTTGAGATGATTCAGACAAAATTTTAATTATATTTGTAATAATTTCTAATTCCTTCAAGCGATTTAAATATTTCTTTTTTATTTAAATGGTGCATTATTAAACTTTATTCTTGGGCAGAATGTTTGATATCAAACACAATTAACGTCAATATACAGGGTGATTTAAACACAATAGTTTTTTAAAATGTTAACTACATCTCTGAGTTAAACAGCAAATTCCAAAATCATGCTTATCACGTCAAATGATAGTCCCAACTTTGCTTTAAAACATATTTTTTAAAAATCATTGCTAACTTATTCCGTTTTTAAATTATCAAGGTTCTTGTACACCTCTGGATTTATGATACTACCATATTGGTGAAAAAGTGATACAAAATTCTTTAACATTAAAACGCTTTTATTAGAAAAGTTAACCTTAACTAAAACACTATTTTTAGAACCGAAAGTAAAATAGAAAACTATAGACAAGTAGGTACTACAGATACTAGTATCGGGTGGGTCCTCCGGGAACTTTTATATCCTCCCGACAGCATCTGGGCATACTTGAGGAATTAAATGCCATTCTTCACGAATTGCTTCAACTAATTCATTAATAATTCTGAGAGGTATCGCTCGAGAATGCAAACGCCGCTTTAAAGCATCCGATATGTGTTCGATTGGATTACAATCCGGGAGGTTTTCGGGATAGTTTTCGAACAATTGACATAAATAAAAATGTTGCCCAAACTGTCAGTTACTTGCGGTATGTTATTCTCCCAAATCTCTAAATAACGAAATGCGCAATTAATAAGAACTGTTAATTCTGTTCGATCACCTGTAAATATTCCTCCCCAAACTGTTACAGAACTATTTCCAAACAGAATTGGATCTAAGGAACAGTTTTCTTCGTATCTCCCTCTTGTTCGACGCCATACGCAAATCCGGTTGTCGCCAGGATTAAGTGCAACCTTTGGTTTATCCACAAATAAACAATGTGACAATTCGAGTAAATCTCTGTCTGTGTTCTCTTAATAATTGAGGATGCCTATAGGGCCGTCGAGAATTTAAATGAGCTTCACGTAACCGATTTCGAATGGTTTTTATGAAAATAGTTACATTTTGTGTTACCTGGACATGAGTTTTGATTTTCATGGACGTAATAGTCCTCTCGTAGTGTATCTGTCAGTATAATAAACTTTTTCCCGAATAAAAAAATTCACATAATGAAATTTTAATTTATATAAGTCAGATTTAGCAAATAGCCACTGGCTCCTTTGCGTATTATGTAATGTGATATGGTGAACAAAAAATAATGTTCACATCATGTCGCGTAATGAATTCAAAATGGCGCCATTCCGCCAATTTTTAACATTTTCTTTTTATAATATTTTTTGAAAATTTCATTCAAATTGATCAAGCCATTGCGAAGTAATCGATGTGTATACATAAAAAATACATAGGGTTGGATTTTGATAACCTTATAGCTTTTTGAAGCTGGTTAAAACGGATCAGAGACTCTAATCCAGTAAATAGATCTTCCATGAAAGATCCCATATTATTGCCCTTGACATTCCAAAGCATTCAGTCAAGCCTAGCATGACGTAGTTCTTAAACCAGATTTGACATGATTTATATCATCTGATTGTAATCAAACGATTTAAAGAAAAATTCATGATTTTTTTAAAATTTCCCGACAGAAACTGCTCTTTTCTGGTCTTTTTTTGTCAAATTTTTAACCGAATTCCTAATCGTGTTTCTATTTTTTTTTTGTATTTTGTTTGAAAAAAAGCGTTACCAACAGTAACAAATAAAATTCAAACATTATTTTAAAAAATCAAAACAGGCGTTTCTTAAAAATTTGGAAAAAAGTATGCAAATCGCGTCATTCTGGTAGAAAATGTGCGTTCGCCATTTTATCAAGAAATATTGATATGTTTTTTCGTCGCGTGGAAAATTGACAAAGGGAGCGTATTTCCCGCGAATATTCCCATGTCTGATAGAGAATTTTCTGTAGACTTTGCTACAGTATCCTGAACGGTACGGTTATGATAGATGTTTGCAATTTTCATTTTTAGTAGATTGACTCTGAATCGAATGGCGTTGAGCGGCTTCTACGGTATCGAATTAGTGTATACTTAGGTGTACATTAAATATGTATGCTGATAATGCTAATGCTAAAATGCTAAATAAAACAATAAGTAAATCAGTTATTTCGGCACAACCCTGTATATTTAGACAGTTGGTTAACATGTTTTAATAAAAATTGGTTAGTCGCCGCAAACCCATAGGATGGGTTAGAGGTCCTTCAGCTTTAATCACGTTCCGATGATAATGACTTGGTTAGAGAAACGTGCGTCGAGGCAGGGTAAAGTATTTTGGTGTTGTGTCAAAAACTTATCATTTTCTTGTATAGTGAAAGTGATTAAGTTAGAATGGGCTTGCTGCTCTCTATTCTGGTGACTTGCGTGGGTGTCGTCGAACTTCTAGCCTTCTACCATAACGTGAAGAGGCGTGTCAGGTATCAACCCGTCCAAACTAGCCTCAGTTCCGTACACGACCGTTACCTCAAAAACCTAGAAGAAGTAAGAGATACACTAGTAAACCAGTTAGAACAACTTAAAAAGAGCCAGGACGTTGTCCCGTCCTACACAGCTGCACCGACTTTTAGATTAAATAGTCATGAGGACATCGAGGTCGATTTCAACGAGAAAACTATAACCAGATCGCGGTCCCCTTCCCCGAGACGGTTTTTAGTATCCGAAAAGAAAAACTGTCTTGCTACCTCCGATACAAGGCATTTTATAGTATCGGAAGAACCCCAAGCGCTTCAAGGCCTTAGGAAATCCAAAGCGCAAGAATGCGTGCCAGAATACCTTATCGAAGAACAACAACAGTCGAAAGTACCTCGTTACCTTCTTAAAGATGGCGACGGACCTGTTCCCTTGCCCCTACCCGAGAAATTTTTGGTGTCAGAACGTGAAAACGAAGCCAAAACTGATGTCTTCAGGAAAAAATTAGGTCACACCGTCGTGGAAGTGGACGGAGAATTGTATTTCAGAAGATCGCCGTCTCCATTTCCCAGTTTCGACCACGGTACCCATAGAATAGAACTTGTCGATGATTGCGCAAGCGTGGAGGAGGTTGACGAAACTGTCAGGTCTAACTCTCATTCGCCTGTAAATGCCGAGCCAGTTTATGCAGAGATAAACAACAATTCCGAAAAGGCCGTTATCATCTTGGGATCCAGTGTTTCAACCCATAGTTCAACCGAGTACTGGGAAAGCAGAGCCCTCAGAGTTCCTACAAGGAATTCGAAATCGAGATCTCCCTCCCCCGTCCTAATCAAGCACGATTTGGAACGACGAAGGTCTCATTCGGAATCTAAGGATATCGACCTGAATTTAAACGTTAACCCTGTTTATAAAACGACATCTAATTTAGAACTTTCTGTGAAAAGTGAACCGGGTTCGAGCGATGAAGATGAGTTTATGGAAGTCGAAGCGTATACCGAAGAAATGAAAAATAGCTTGGACGGAGTGGATAAGAGCAAAGGATGCATCAAGAAAAAGTACATTAGGAGGAAACGACTGAAAAATCGATCTGATAATACTAAAGGTATTGACAATATGAAGAAACAATTTGTATGTGTTGTCCTGTCAAAATAGACAAAAAATTTAAAGTTCAGAAACAGAACTGAAAATTGGTAGAGACCTTTTTAAAATATCATAAATTATATGTAAACAGTTCCAATTGGATCTTGTGTAAAATTTGTTATCTGATTTAGATTCTAACTAGATTATTTATTATCGCAATAATCCTGTTTGGGATATGTTTACCAGCAATATCTGAAGAACCTTTTTTTTTTTGTTAGCTTGATAGAGGGTATTCATTTTCATTTCTGACAAGATCCAGTAAGTATGTCAAAAAAGTTCTCAAGGTTGAATCCTTTATTTTGACAGGTTGTAAAACTGCGTTGTGTGTTGCAAATAAAGAAGCTATTATAAACTTCATCACAGACCTAACTTTTGATATTCGCGACCACTGCGTTGTGAACTTATCTGTTCACAACAAGTACAAGTTTTTGTTTATTACTGGTGCTAGGAAATTTCCAGATTTCATTAAATAGCGCGTGGTACTTTTAGATTTTTAGTACTTTTAGTTTGTACGAATAAAATGGCACCCGTTTATCACAACAATCAACTAGTGGATATTATCCTAACTTACGGGGAATGTCAACAAAATGCAGCTGCAGCGGGTCGTTTGTTAATGTTTGGAAATTTAGTTATAAGGCTTCGTGACATAGGGTACTTTGGGCCACTACTAGGCCACAACGAGGAGGTCACGCTGGATACTGCCGAAAACGGTCCAACAACGAGCACTAGATCTATTGCAGCACAAGTTGAAATTGCTCATAGTAAAGTATGGAAAAACAACTTTACCCCTAGCATTATCGACGAGTCCAACACAACTTCAATGAAAATTTTACCAAACTTATTTTGGCTACCGATAAGGCTACATTTACAAGAAATGGAGTAAATAATTTTCATAATAGCCATGTTTGGATCATAGAAAATCTGCATGCCTTGAAGAGCCAGATCTCCAAAACGAGTTGCCCAATTTATTAGATGTGAGACGGAATATATGATTTCTACATGATGGAGCTCCGCTACATTTAAATAATGGGTTCCTAATAGATGGATCGGGCGCAATGAACCCATTTCTTGGCCTGCACGCTCCCCGGATTTATCGCCTTGTGATTTGTTCCTCTGGGGCGATTTAAAGCAGTTGGTTTATCAAAATGGAGAAATAGATACTGTACAAGAATTACAATAACGCATCCAAAAACTTGTGATATTCTTCTTGGATGTCGGGATTTGATTTTTGAAACCTGTAGTGCTTAATGGAAATGCCGAGCAAGACTTTGCACTAACCGTAGTAATAACATTTTTGAACAATGTTTGTAACAACGAGATGCATTTCACGATTTTTGATTAAATGACTTTATTGGACGACGATAATGTTTTAAATATTTAAAATGTTAATAACTTCTTTATTTTTCAATACACACCGCAGTGGTATAGTATCAAAAATCAGGCCTATAATAAATTTTTAAAAATTTTAAGTAACTTCTTTATTTTGCAACTTTCATATATGTGATTTTTTTGTAAATTAACTTGTTTTTACGAGTTTTACAATCCTTCAAAATAAATGACTCAACTTTGAGAACATCCTGTATTTTGTTTTGATTGATATTGATGTAAATTAGTGTCCTTATTTTCGACATTACCAAAAATAGCACATTTTTTTCCATGCTTCAAATGCATTAAACAAAAAGGCACTTTTTCGTTGAACCATATCCAGGCAATAGGTGATCTTCAGCCATTTGCTTGATATGAATATTCGATATTTTTTGAAACATCACTAAATTAATGTCATGTTTGTGTTCTTCACAATTTTGCAACAGTTTTGGCCACCGGCAGTCAGAAACTAGCTTCTTTTTGTTTGTACCATGCATTTGGCAAATGGGTTTTTCGAAAATATTTTACAATTTGCACTATATGTCTTACTTCTAAATCCCCCCCCCGCCCACCCCCACCCAGTATGATTTTTCCACACCTATTGCCGATTTTTTCACACTTGCCCAGAGCGATATGCAAAAATTGTTTTTTCAAAAAAACATTAAAAAGTTTGGTTTAACTTTGTTCATAGTCTCCCGGAAGTTGTGCAAAATTTTGTGACGTAAAAATTATTTTAAAATTTTGACTGGGGTGGGGAGAGCTTACAGGGTTGTCGACAACTGAAATTTTGAAGTTGGTATATAGCCTAGTCTTAACATTTCAGTAGCATTAAGAATCTCTGTATATTCATTTGATCTGAAACTGCAATTTGTGGTAAAAATTGCTCTTGCTAGTTGCTTGTCTAGTTTTTCCTTCTTATCTTGATATGTTCTGATAACAAAGGAGGACAAGGAGGGAGGTTAAGTTTGTCTCAACCCTGCTTGAATAAAATTTAAAAATAAAAAGAACAGGTGGAACCGATGGGATTGATATCTACCAATTTTCAGTTCTATGCGAATTTGTCCAAAGTTGAATGTCTAAACTGGGTCATTAAATAAACTTCTCCAACTTTCAAATGGGCCACTCTTTCCTCGACCCGATTTCAAAACTCTTTTGCGCAAAGACCTCTTGATCGATTTTTAATTTCGCTTTTTTATTTGAAAGCCCGAAGTGTCTATGCAGCGTAAGGTGAATGTTTTTTACTTACATTTTGAAACTGTGGATTTGGAAAGTCCTAAATTTTCGTGTATTATTTTCCTTATAAATTTATGTTCTGGCTTGAATTTGTTTTTTGAATTTTATTTCTAGCTCAATTGGTAAAAAAGTTATAGCGATTTTACGATTACGTTAAGACATTTAATACGAAATACGGTATTCTGTATTACAATAGATCAATATAGCTACGCAGTAGATCGGACAAGACAAGGCAACTTTGTTGTGAAGCCGTCGGACGAGAGTAGCGACCGCAGACTTTTGCCAAAGATAATTTGCGGATATCCTCCGATGTATATTTTTTTCTATAGCGGCTATATTAACCTCTGGAAACGGCAACGATTCGTCCCAAAAAAAATAGTTAGTCGTTTCAGAAATAACTATTTTGCTATTTATGTTGTTTCCGCCAAATTTTGTTTATGATTATGAAAATACCGCTTGTTAATTTACGATGTGTTTTGTAGGAAGAAAGTATTTTGCTTCTTTTGGATTACCCAATTTAAAATGGTGACAATTACTTTTTGACTTGTTCCCGTATATTTTTCCACCCACCTAGAGAGTTTATTTGAATAGATACGGAAATGTCGTAAATACAAAAGTTGTTGGGTTTTTTATGAAAATTTAGAATATTATATCATAAGTACGAAAATATTATTGGAAATGTCAAATTTTGACAGGTTGTCAGTTTTTTTTATGAAACATCCTGTATATTAAATTATATTCTTGAAGATCTTTTTTTTTTCTTATTTCAAATATATATACTTTTAATATATTCTGTCAATTAGTATTGGATATATAAGCGTTTAATCACTAAAGAAATGGTAAGGTAATTGGCGCTAAAACATAGTGAGCCATGGTCAAGACAATTGCAATGAACGACACCTTTTTGACGTTTACCGGTCAAAAGTAATTATTTACGAGCATTTTTAATATCTAATACGTTGGACGATGGGTTACGGAAGAAGAGAAACTCGACATGATAGAATTATTTTATTTACATGGTAAAAATGCATCGATAGCTCGTAACGAATATCATAGACGGTTTCCAGATAGACCAACACCGACTTGTAGGACAATATTAAACAACGCTAAACAATTGAATGAAAGAAAAACACTTAAGCGAAATGTTAGAATAGTGGAAAGAAACGCTGAAGAAGATTTAAATATTTTATTATATTTTGAAGATAATTTTGAAACTTTTGTATTAAAATAATTTATTTATCTTATTTATTCTGGTTTTAGAAAATCCTGAGCGCTCAATTCCCGATGCTGCCACTTTTTTTTAACAAATCATGGCATAAAATCGACTCAGTTCTAAAACATTATAAATATTATAAGCCATATAAGTTTTTACCTACTCAAGAATTAACCGATCAAAATAAAATAGACCGATTATACTTCTGCCAAGAAATAGAAAGACGTGTTATGATGAACCAACTAAATCTGTCAAACATAGTTTTCACTGACGCGGCAACATTTACCACTGGAGGCATGTTTAACCGGAAAAATAAGCATTTTTGGTCAAAAGAAAACCAGCGATCTCTTCAGGCGATGAAAATTCAGAGAAAAAGATCCCTACATGGTGTAGCCTTCTTAACAATCATGTTATTGGACCTATATTTTTAAATGGAAATTTAACCGGACAAGGGTATCAGGAGTTATTAGAAAACGAAATCGAGGGGCATTTAGAACAACTACCGATTAATTCATCTCTTAATTTGATATGGCAACAAGATGGCGCCCCTCCTCATAATGTCCAGCCGGTCACCAATTTTTTAAATGACAGGTATCCATTTTGGATTGGAAGACATGGACCATTAAGATGGCCAGCAAACGGTGCTGATCTCTCTCCAATGGACATATTTTTGTGGGGTTATCTGAAAAACAAGATATACTACAATAGGCCAAGAACCATCCAAGCTTTAGAGCAAAATATAGTCCAAACAATCGACGATTTAAACACCCAACCACCTCATTTTATCTACGCATCCATACACAGAAAATTTAGAAGAAATATTCAGAAATGCACTATAAACCAAGGAGGCTATATAGGAAACCAAAACTTATTTCTTTAAGCTAATATTTACCTACTTTATATTATTGATTTTTTATGGTATTGTTTCTTTCCACTATTCACACTAACTTTTCGCTTAAGTGTTTTTCTTTCATTTAATTGTTTAACGATGTTGAATATTATGCTACGAGTCGGTGTTGGTCTATCTGGAAACCGTCTATGATATTCGTTACGAGCTATCGATGCATTTTTACCATGTAAATAAAATAATTCTATCAAGTCGAGTTTCTCTTCTTCCGAATAACCCATCGTCCAACGTATTAGATATTAAAAATGCTCGTAAATAGATACTTCTGACCGGTAAACGTCAAAAAGGCGTCGTTCATTGCAATTGTCTTCACCATGGCCACTATGTTTTAGCGCAAATTACCTTACCATTTGTTTATTGTTTAAACGCTTATACATCCAAAACTAATTGACAGAATATATTAAAACTATATATATTTGAAATTAGAAAAAAAGGATCTTCAAGAATATGATGAGTGAGTCATTATATTTTGACACCTACCTACAGAGTATATTAACGAAGATTCAGAAAAAGTGTAAATATATAAAAGCTTTAGGTTTTCTTTTAAACCGCCAGAATCCCTTATGAAAGAAACAAACAACTATCGCATGCCTATATATAGACCCTAAAAAATATAACGAAATACCTTTTTTTTTTAATTAAACACACTGTATTTTTATAAAAGTTCTTTTTTCCTGAATTCAAAAATGTATAGTTTGACCACTTTGGCGCAACCCGTTTTTCAATTTTTTTGGTTTATCTGTAACAAGTTTTGCGTTATTATATTATAATATTACCTTAGACTTATATGGTAAGTAATGTTGCAGTTGAACTAAAATAATTAATAAACGCATTGCGCCAATATAATCAAATTATATATTTTTGAAATCAGTAAAGAATGGCTTTTCATAAAAATAAACAATATATAGAGTATTCCCTTTAAAAAAATAACGTATTTCTTACCCTACACTCTTTGTATTTACATTTTTTCTCTATCTTTGTTAACAAATAACTCTGTAGGTGGGTGTCATAAATATAATAACTCACCCCGTAGATAGAAGTATCTCAAAAAATAAGAAATGTCCACCTTCCTGTATAAGTTAATAGGTTTAAAAATGCTATTTTGATTAAAATAATATTTAGCGTTGTTTCTTTGATTTAGTTATTCAGGTTTTTGTAGGAATAAGTTTATTTTCTATTGAAACATTTGCTTACTCCTGCAAACTTTATTTCAAGCTAACCTGTATGAAATTTCAAGCCCAAAGATTAACAGCCAAATTCAATATTCCTCTTTTATTTATTTATTTATTTATTTCTTCAAAAATAAGAATACAACAGACAAAAGTCCACTAAGTATTCACGGCATACATTAAGAGTTAGTGGGGAGCTTAACTACAAGTATAGAGTCAACAAAATGAGAAAGAAAAACAAAAATCACTCTGACAAAAATTTACACTAAAGTTTTCACAAATTTCTTGTAATTATTCAAAGACATATCGAAGACTTCCCCGTTTTTGTCCGGAATTGTGTTTCTAAATGGAATTTGAAATGTACTTTGAGTTCTTAAATCGCGAGCAGGTACTTTATAAATTAATTTTGAAACAAGAACAGGAGAATCAATGAGGCCATTAATTACTTTATACACCATTAAGAGGTCAGAGACCTTTCTTCTATCGGTTAACGCTAAAATACAAAACTTTTTGCGAATCGGAAGGTAATTGCTATTAACAATGGCTACTTCGGTTTTACTTGATAAAAATCTTAAAAATGTATTCTTTATATTTAACTAAAAGATCTCTTCTAATGTTTAGTGATTGGAAATTTGGAAACGCTGCGTCTCGTTTCCGTTCGCGAGTCGAGGGTTACTGCACGAAATAATATAGGTTCGGCGAGCATTGACGTCTCCGCACCGATTCAAGGCATCCCATTTAAATGAGTTATCTATTGTGTAAGCTACATTGGATCTTTGGTTCCTCTGACCACGCCCTAATTACTCTTTTCTGTCCCATACAACGTAGAAT
This sequence comes from Kuschelorhynchus macadamiae, assembly GCA_030620095.1. Classification (NCBI taxonomy): domain Eukaryota; kingdom Metazoa; phylum Arthropoda; class Insecta; order Coleoptera; family Curculionidae; genus Kuschelorhynchus; species Kuschelorhynchus macadamiae. Next base: position 256,108 of record JAUTXW010000598.1, read on the forward strand.
CCACGCCACCTCGTCCTATTTGCCTTTATAATTCTACTCTTCCTTCCCTTGGAATGAAATTTGTTCATAAATCTTTTATGTAATCCAATTGGGCATAGAAATCTTTATACTACATTCTATTAAGTCTTCAAAACTTCACAAAAATAAAGCTTGTTTTTCAAAATCCTTCGAAAATGATAGACTAGAGAAAATCTGTACTCATAACAATTTTCTTAAAAAGCCTACTTCAGAAAATCTACAGGCGAAAAACGAGGCACGAAATCATTACAATTGCATAATTCTCAAAGCAAAAAATGCCCTGAATACACGCATAAAAAGCAAAGTTCTTTTTTGCCAAAATGGAAGACAGTCCTTTTGATCGCTATTAATCAAAACTTCTGCAAAAGCGCGTTTTCGCCCCTAACTTCTGGCGATTAAAGCGTCTCTATGTCTAAAGCAAATCCCTGCCTCCTCTTCACTTCCCCCTGCCATCAGTACTAGCTTTGCCACACAATATGCACGACATTACCTTCATACGAGGTATTCTCAAAACACCAAAAAGTCCTCTGGCCGACGTAAAAAAGTGGTATTCTGAATTGGCCTCTATCCTCACCAGATTATTCCAAATGATCTATGACAGCCATGTCAAACTCAAAGTCACTGGTGGGCCAAAAGCATGAAGACCATCGACTAGGTGGGCCGCAAAACCTTATCTTAAAGAAGACAAACTACCGAAAATCTTGAGAAAAAGTACTATTATAGGACAAGTCTGTTTATTAAATTTCCAATAAAAAGGACATTACAAAAAACTACAATTATTAAATTCTTTTGCCAGATATTTGCCATCTTTTGTCTTTAATTAAGTTGTCTATTTGTGGCGCGAATTTATCGACGGAAATAACTTTTAAAACTGCGTCCAAGTGTGCGTCCGTCAATCGCGATCTTGCGGGAGATTTGTTTCCTTTCATCAAAGAAAATAGTTGTTCACACTTATAGGTACTTCCAAACATTGACAGGATTTTACAGGCAAATTTTCTCATTTCTTATTATTGAACAGGCAAGTACTTATAAAATTCAAATGTACCAACACTATCAAAATTTTGTTTTAAATGGGTCTGACACTGAATCTCAATTACTTCCATTTGCAAGTGAGGGGGAAGTTTATCAATATCGATAGTGAAAAGACCAGTAAATAGAGAAAAATTGTTTTCTTGGGTCTTAAAATCATGAAAACGCTTCTCAAATTCTGCTAGAAGACTTCTCATTTTCTCTGAATATATTTTGAATGATATCGGGACACTTGTGCTTTCCTGATATGCCTTACAAGTCAGAAAATGTGACAGATTATCCTCTGCTAACTGTTTTTCCCACAACATCATCTTACACTTGAAAGCTTTCACATGATCATGCATATCTGTAATAACTCGACGTGGTCTTTGCAATTTCGTATTTAAGTCCGACAAGTGTTTTGTGATATCTACCATAAATGAAAGATCTTGTAAAAAAGGTACATCGCATAATAAACTGACATCTTCTCCTTTTGTTTCCATAAAAACGCGCATTTCTTCTTTGAGTTTCCAAAACCGGTCGAGCACCATAGAATACGAAAGCCATCGCACCTCTGCATAGTATGATAAACCAGTGTACTCACTATCTAAATCACGTAAAAATGCAGAAAACTGTCGCTGATTAAGGCCTCGTGACCTTACGAAGTTAATAATTTTTTTCACTGACTTTAAAACACTTTCCAACTTCACTTCACAATCACTTTTGAGCATAAAACTTCTTGGTGGATTATACAATGAATATGATGAAAATCTGGTTTGTCACTGCTTGTTTCTATGATCTTTGTCTGTAATATTTTAACGAAGCCATTTTTTACTCCAGTCATTGAAGGAGCTCCGTCTGTTGCAACGGAAGACAGTTTCGACAAATCTAAATTGTACTTTTGCACAAGTCCATAAACAGCATTGAAAATATCCTTCCCAGTTGTTGTGTCATGCAATGGTACTCATTCCAGTAATTCTTCATACACATTGATATCTGTATCAACAGCGCGAAGAAAAACAGCGAGTTGCGCCACACCACACACATCCGTACTTTCGTCACAAGCAATAGAAAATGCAATGAAAGAATCTGATTTTGTTTTTATCTGGTCACTTATATTGGCAACCAACTTAGTAACTTTTTCAGCGACGGTATTCCGGGACAAGGATATATTTTGAAATGCTTTCACGCTCCCGGGACTTACAATTTCTGCGGCATCTACAAGGCACTTTTTTATAAATTCATCTTCAACAAATGGTTTTGAGTGTTTCGCGATCAACTTCGACAGTACGTAGCTCGCTTGAAGGACAGATTCATTTTCTTGCTTTGGACTTGTAAACATAAGCTGCTGATCTTTCAACCATGATTTTAACTTATTTAACTTTTCCTTTTTGACCATGCCTGTATACTTGTCAAACATAGTTTTATGAATATCATAGTTTTCTTTCACTTCACAGCAAAAAAACTCTAATTCCCACCTTTCTTGAAAGGCACAATGTTCATCTACAAGTTTGCTCTTACTTCCACTTGGTTTTGAAAGAGACATGTTAAAAACTGTATCCGTATATTATAATAAGTACTGTTAAGTGTTGTAACAATAAGCGCAACTCAACTCGAGACTCTATCGCAACTGATTCATAACTGACTAAACACTGAACGACTGAACTCAATCAAACACGGCTTTTATGTTTTATTATATAGATAACGTTTGGCTTTAGGTTTTAGGTTGAGTATGTGTAGTTCATCCTCCTAAACATAGATAGCACTATGTACAATTGTACATTTTATTATACCAATCGTTGTTGCAGCGGCGCTCGCTTTCATGAATGGTTTTCAACTTGACAAGGGCATTTTTCCTAAAAGCTGGAAATCTGTTCACGTATAGCCTGTTCCCAAAAAGAGATTTAAAACTTTTTCCTCTAACTACAGACCCATATCCCTTCTCCCAATTATGAGTAAGGCATTAAAGAAGTATATCAATAACAATATTTCAAATTACCCTGAAAGGTATAAACTTATATACGACAGGCAATACGGCTTGCGCCACCAAAGATCCACACCAGGTCTTCTTACCTTCGTAACCCATAACTGAAGCAATAAATTCATCGAAATCCACGAAGAAGCCCAAATTATTGACTTCGACATATCCAAAGCATTTGATCAAGTCTGGCATGACGTACTTCTTAATACATTTCCTGCACAGAAGTATTTCTGTAGTTGTTAACGGCCATTCATCAAACTTTCACCAAATCAAAGCAGGCGTTGCACAGGATTCAGTGTTGACCTGACCTACCTTATTCTTCCTGCACATCAATAATCTGCTTTCTCCTACCAGCAATCCTTTTCACAGCTATGCTGACGATAGCACATTCCACTCCAATATACATGGCTCAAACTGACTGAAATTAATAATAATGATAAATATCTTTATTTCAGATAATATTACAAATACATGTCCTGAACAAGTACATTAAAACATATACACATGAAGTGAAAAATAGCGTCAAAGAAGAGAAAAAAAAAGAAATGCACTTACACTTATCTAACATAATTTGACAGTAGTTTTAAAACATTTTGGGCTAGCAATACATTTTATATCGTTCGGTAAGTTATTAAAGAACTTAATACACATATAACTTGGACTTTTCTCTATTACAGTCAATCTATGAATAGTATAGTTTACATTTTGAGTGTATTATATTGACGGCCTATTTATTGTCCAAATATGCCTCTATTTTTAAAAAAGAATAATATGCATTCGTAGATATATACTGCAAACACAGTTAATTCCAAATGATTTAAAAACACCTTTGAAATGATTTAAAAACACCTCTGCAACTCTCAATAAAACCAATAATATCCCCGGATCAGTTTGAATTTTTACCCAAGTGTACCAGTGACTTATCCCTCAATAACAACCACTTCACGACCTCAGTTTTTTGTGACTATGCAAAAGCTTTTGACTGTGTTAGTCATGAAATTTTTATAAGCAAGCTCAATTTGTATGGAATCCGTTGTATTTCTTTAAATTGGTTTAAATCTTATCTCGGAAATAGGCAACAATTTGTAAGGGCAAATGGTTCTGATTCTGATTGTAAATTTATTACAAGTGGAGTCCCTTTAAGTTCGGTCTTGAGACGTATTCTTTTTTGTTATACATTAATGACATCCATCACCAACCTAAAAATTAATGGAAAAATCTCTCCCTTTGCTGACGACACAAGTATAACATGGAGTGATTTTGATACAACGTCTTTACATTCTAATATTTCGAACGACCTTGTTATGATTAAGGCTTGGTCCGATTCCAATATGCTTTGCTTCAGTGTGGATAAAACGGTGCCCTTATCTTATAAGGGTATTTTACATTAACTTCAGCTACTTAATAGCAATATTAAATACGTTGAGTCGGTTAAATTCCTGGGTTTGACTCCCATCTCTGCTTAGGGCCTTTCCTTTTGGGGCTGCTGTACCACCGAGCAATTTCTTAGTATTTTTAGGCTTCAAAAGAGAGCAATCCGCTATTTGTTTGGTCTTAATAATAGAGCGGACTGCCAATACTATTTAAAAAAACATGAAATATTAACACTTCCTGCATTATTTATTTTAGAAACCGTCTGTTTGATAAGAAAACATATAAGCACATTCCTGGAAAGGCCATAACACGTATATCCTACCAGAAACTCTAAGCATGACATATACCTTCCCGTTCCTTCCACAAAATTAAAAAAAAATTATTTACAACGCCATAAAACTTTACAATTATCTTCCAGAACATTTGAAAACAATCCCTATATTTGCACTTTTCCAAAAAAAAAACCAAAGCGTACCTCATTGAGAGACCTTTTTATTGCGTTATGGATTTTTGTAATGTATAAGTCTCATTAAAATGTTTTTATTTGCTTGTTTACTCAAATCATGTTGCTGCAACGCATTTGAAAATATTTTATAAGAAATGAATTGTCTGATAGTCCGTTATCATTATTTATTTTTGTTACGTGTTAGATTAAAGCTAAACAATTTATATATTTTTTTTTAATACACTTAAATTACTATATTAGTTCAGTACACTCTTTGTTTAAATTATTTTGCTTGTATAACGATAACAGGGCAAATTTCGCTTTGTCTATAAAATTGTAAAAATTTTCCAGTTACAATAAAGCATACTTTTGTTTATTTGCTTATTTATTTAAGTAGTTCTTAAAACTCGTTTTTGAATTACAATTACTTTTTGTGCTAAACTGTTACAAAAAATGATTTCATGATTCAAAATTAACAAATAAACAAACAAACAAAAGTATGCTTTATTGCCGCAGAAAAATTTTACAATTTTATGGACAAAATATACCTAAAATAAGACATATCAAAACATTATTCGAAAAGAATTTCGATAGGTCAATGCTTTTTAAAAATGTAAATTATCAATTTACCAAATCGTAAAACACACGTTAGAATATAACATAACATTGCCGCAAAACAGTTAATGAATCGTAATAACCTTATAAAAGTAAACAAACACACATGTACGAGGTGAATAATTTCGATGACATTGAAATCAAAATTGCAACTATGCGACCTTAAACTCTATGTTATTATAGTTATACAAATAATTGTGATGTTAAACAGAAGGTATAATGAACTAGTGTAGAATGTAGTATACAAAAAAAAGAATTCAATTTTGTTTTTAATCCAATACCTAACAAAAATAATTAAGTTTTAAGTGAATGTTCGACAGTTCTTTTCTCTATATGATAATTTTCAAAATTCTATGTTACGAGTTAGGACATGACTCACAAAAGATTTAAGTAAACAAGCGAATTTAGTGACAATTTAAAGAGACTTACTCGCTGTAAAAATCATTAACGCTGTAAAATGGTCTCTCAATGAGGTATGCTTTGGTGTTTTTTCGAAATTGTGCAAGCATAGGGATAGATTTTAAATGTACTGGCAGATTGTTGTAAAGTTTTATGGCGTTGTAAATAATTGATTTTTTTATTAATTCTGAGGAAGGAATGGGAAGATATATATCATGCCTAGAGTTTCTGGTAGGGTATACATGTTGTGGCCTTTCTGGGAGGGAGTTTATATGTTTTCTCAGCAAACATACCGTTTCCAAAATAAATAATGCAGGAACTGTTAATATTTCATGTTTTTTGAAATAGTATTGGCAGTGAGCTCTATTATTTAGACCAAACAAATAACGAATGGCTCTCTTTTGAAGCATAAAAATACTACGAAATTGCTCGGTGGTACAGCAGCCCCAAAAGGGAAGGCCATAGCGGAGGTGGGATTCAAATAAAGAGAAATAAATAAGTCTGGCAGAAGGAACGTCTAGTTCTTTTGAAACTGATCGAATGGCGAAGCAGGCGGTAGAAAGTTTTTTAGTTAAGGTGTCAATATGATTAGACCATTTTAGGTTGTTATTTATATTTAAACCCAGGAATTTAACCGACTCTACGTATTCAATATTGCTATTATGTACCTGAAGTGGTTGTAAAGTTCCCTTATAAGATAACGCCACCGTTTTATCGACATTAAAACAAAGCATATTGGAATCGGACCAAGCCTTAATTATAACCAAGTCTTTGGAGATACTAGAGTGTAAAGACGTTGTATCAAAATCACTCCAAGTTATGCTTGTGTCGTCAGCAAAAAGTGAAATTCTTCCATTAATTTTAAGATTCGTGATAACAAAAAAAGAATAGGTCCCAAGACTGAACCTTGAGGAACTCCACTTGTAATCAACTTACAATCAGAATCGGAACCATTAGCCCTTACAAGTTGTTGCCTTTTCCCAAGATAAGATTTGAACCAATTTAAAGAAGTACCACGAATTCGATAAAAATTTAGTTTGTTTATCAGAATTTCATGACTAACACAATCAAAGGCTTTCGCATAGTCACAAAAAACTGAGGCAGTTGGGTGGTTGTTATTGAGAGATAAGTAGACGTCTCTAAGCAACGTGAACATGGCGTCGCTGGTGCACTTGTTGGGTAGAAATCCGAACTGCTCCGGGGATATTATCTGATGTTTCAGGAGAAATGGCATAAGACGATTCTTCAGTAGCCTTTCGATGATTTTTAATAGCACTGGTAGTAGTGCAATTGGGCGATAATTGCAAGAGTTAGTTTTTTTGCCGCCTTTATGAAGTGGAATAAGTATAGCTGTTTTAAGGCAATCAGGGAATACACCTTTTATAAAGGACTCATTTATTAATGTTGTAAGGGCCTCTATGACTGGGAGTGGCAACTTCAGGAATATTCTAATTGATAGGCCATCAGTGCTACACGACGATTTACTTTTGATATTATTTATTACCTTCAATAGTTCAGTGTTGCTAACGGGACTTAAGAAAAAGCTGTCAGCTAAATTTTTTGAAGGAGGGAGAAACGAAAGAGGGTCCAAACTTAGCGAGATACTAGAGAGAACATTTTTGCTTACATTAATAAAATAATCATTTAGATCATTAGCCCCTGGCAAGATCTGAGTCACAGGGTTTGATTTGTTTCTGAGGTTATTGATGATGGACCAGGTTTCTTTTGAAACGTTATTTGAGTTTGTTAGACGTTTTCGGTAGTGTAATTTTTTTGCTGACTTAATAAGAGTAGTGTAGATCCTCCTATAGTTAGAGATATAGTCGAGAATAAGAAGGGAGTCGGTGAATTTTTTTATATATGAGAGCGAGCGCATATTTTTAGCAGAAATTCGTATTCCTTTCGTGGTCCACGGTTTATGCCGCTTAGGTTTGATATTCTTAAGCGGGAAGGCCTTGTTAAAAGCACTTAAAGTTTTATTTAAAAAAGTTCTGAAGTTTGTGTTGACATTATCAGATTCAAAATTCCAATCGGTGTTTAAGCAAATATTATGAAATACTGAGAAATTTGCGGCCGAGAAAATTCTGCCCCGATGGCGAGATCTTGGTAAGGGCCTAATAGGTAAACTAAACCTGGAAATTACCGCCTCGTGATCGGAAAGAAAGTTATAGACCTGTGAATGCACCTGGAGAAAAATCAGACGCCATGTAATCGATGATAGAAGAAGAGTTTTTTGAAATTCTAGTTGGCGAGGATACATTCATTGAAAGACCGAAACAGTCGAAATAGTAGCATAGTCAATATTAAAGTCCCCGCATAGAATTTTTTTACCTTTAATCGGTAGACTGTCTAGCAAACTTACCAGGCTATTTAAAAATGATTGTACATCAGAGTTTGGTAATCTATAAATACAAATTACATAAAGATCAAGGTTTTGATTATATACCATAGAGAATTCAAAAGAGCTATCCGCTAACAAATGATCATATTTAGATACAGACATGAAATCTCCATTTAGGGATAGAATCAGTGTTCCCCCATGAGCTGAGTTTTTTCTGTCATATCTAGCTATTGTGGTATACCTCTCAATATAAAAGGGTTCAGGCTCAGTAATTGCAACAAGTTGGGGAAACTCCAATTCTTCCAGAAATAGGTACAACTCGTCAGTTTTATTTCTTAGAGAAGCAATATTAATTAGAACCATATTAAGACTAGTAACAACAGGAAGTTTTGAGGAATCTAGTTCCTCAGGACACGTCGTGTTTTCTAAAAATTTTTTTTGGGGGAATTCCTGGTAAAATTGTTTTTATGGCATTCTCTGGTCCTCTGAAGATGGATCGTTCGAATGCCTTCAATTAGCATAGTACAATGTTTTTAAACATTTTTCATTCGTCCACTTTCCAACTACCCTAAGAAAAATTGATGATAGATGTAGAGTAATGACTTTATCCCTAACCAAGGACTTCATTGAGGGGCGTGCGGTGAAATTTTAAGAAAGGGAAGCAATTTTTAGAAACCCTATTTGTAATGTAATTCGATTCTTCGATTATTTTTTGCAATTCGTCAATGACGTCATTATACAAAGTCGATGCTCCGACATATTTTGGAGAAGTTTATTTTCATTGGACAACCGCGATTTATGCGAAAGTCTCTCCTGCCCCGTTGAATTTCTCACGAAATTTTTTATACGTTTAAGTGTTGAAAAATTACGTTCTACTGATGAACTTGTGGCAGGTATTGTCAATACTAATTCACACAATTTCGACACTTCGGTGTAGGCACCTTTCAGCTCCTCGTCTTTTAAACATTGCATTAGTTCCTTAGCGTTATTTTCTGCTCTAATGTCATCAGTTTCATAAATCACTTTTAGTTCAAATTGCAGTAACACTCGGTCGAAGAACTGACCATAATGAAGAAGAAGAGATTTAAACGCATCTTCTGGAAAAGTTTTTCCTTTAATTGCATCAAAATTGCAGAGCTCGAGAAATTTAAAATCATTTAAACCGTTAAATCTATAGTTTATTTGTTGCTGAATTTGATCGATTATTTCATAAAAGAGGCGTCTGTATGATGTTTGAACATCTCCCACCTTGTCTGTTCGAAGACACATGGCTTGTGGCTCTACATTTAACGTCATCGTTTTCTCCCAAAATAGGTCAAAGTCATCTCTTTTTTGGCTTAACAAGGACTTAAAATCATCCACTTTTTTTAGGCAAAAAGCAATATCATTTGTTTTAGTTTGTAATATATTAAAAACATTGTCCAAGAATGGAAATATTTCTGAAAATATGTTCAACAAATAATTAAAATTAAAAATCTCGTTTCAAACAGTCTAAAAACCCCCTTGAACTATTTATTGCTTCTAAGTCTCACGTTTCATTATTTTCTATTATATTCTCAAATAGTTCAATCAGTGATTCACGATTTTCAGATACTGTTAACACAAGTCTTCCATTATAGTTCCACCTAGTAGGACCTACTTTGGGCAATCGTTTGTGGACAATGGAGTCCAAAGCTTGTGTACGTTTTGTTGGCTTGGAAAAAAAAACAGCCATGACACTTAAAGTAACGAAAAATACTTTACACTCCTTAATGTGATTGATGGACTGGGATAAAACTAAATTTAATTTATGAGCAAAACAATGGACAAACACAGCACTTGGGAAAGTTTCTCGAACTTTAGCTTGCAGTCCCCCTAATTGTCCTGCCATCATTGCAGCTCCATCATAGCTTTGAGCAACTAATTTTTTCTCTCCATTAATTTCTTTAGTAACGATATAAACTGCGGTATATAATGCATCCGCTGTACGATTTTCAGACACATTCTTAAAACCTAAAAATCGTTCTTGAGTACTTCCGTCTGTTTTAACGTAGCGTATTACTATAGATAATAATTGGCTAAAATTAGTGATATCAGTTGTTTCGTCCAGAACAATAGCAGTGAACCGCGCCTCGCCAATCTCCTGCTTAATTCTTTTTAGAATAATGGTTGGAACAGCGGAAATTAAATCATTCATTCATTAAAGGATTCGATTCGACGTTCCGCGAAAAACGCTAGACTGCTCTAAATCATATTTAGCCATTAAACTAAGTAAATCCTGAAAATTTCCTCTATTTGAAGAAACCCTTGTTTCATCATGACCTCAAATCCCAATTCGTGCTGTCCGAGAAAACAAACAACATCGATAAGTCTTCTTAATATTTACCTATTTTTATCGACTAGTTCATTGTGTTGGCGGTGACTAATTTCCAACTGTTTATTAAGGGCGTGTTCAATTCTGGTTTTGCTGTAGACTTTTTCTTTTATGACGGCCAGCAAATGCGCTTTGGACATAATGTGTCTTTTTACAGTTTTATGGAAATTGTTTAAATCGGAAAAACCATTTTTATTCTAGAGACCTTTTTCATTTTCAAAAAGTAAACATGGCCAACAAAATAGTTTACTTATATTTCTTCATTTTTGTGGTTAAATTTTTCATCCTTCCTTTGGAAATTATTTGAAGCTTATCAGCGAAGTTTAATGTTGAAAATCCCTTTATTATTAAGACACACACCACACATTCACACACACTCTTCTTACTAAATTCTTCAACATTTTCAACTTTATTACGGACATTGTCTTCCATATCGCACCATGCACGACGCGACATACGTATCACACAACACACGGATAGCCGTTCAAACAAAGAACCTACTCCAACGATAGCTTCCGCCCCCACTTAAAGCACGCGACTGAAATGCAAAAATTGCAAACAGCCGTTCAATGGAAAAGTTCAATAACCTCTGGCTCGATTCATAGGAAATCAAGCATACAGGACTTGGCTGCAGAGAAACTAGCGGCCCGCATAGGTTCTATGCCATTTTCTATTGTGGCTGGGTCGGAGTTCAAGGCCGCATCTATTATGGGATTGATAATTAAGATAATATTTTAGCATTTTTAATAAAAACAATTAATGGTTTCCTATTTCAAAAATTACGTTTTAGAAGGTGTTTTGTAATTTTTTTTGGGGAAGCACTGCTTCTCTTGCTTCCGTGGACCTCGTCCAGTTTAACGCCATTAAGACACAATCTTGTTTACTATATCACAAATTATCTCCTAGTACCCACACCATTGAAATAAATAATCAAATGCTGGAAGCCAAATATTTCATTAGCTTAGTCGGTGTCACCATCTTCGCAGTCATGTTCACATCACCTCAATTGCCACAGCAGCCGCGAAGAAATTGGGTCTTCTTTTCCGAGCTCGAAAAAAACTTTTCTCGCACATATGAGGAGCAGCTTCTCCTTCGTTCCTTAATATTCTTGACTCTGGCCAAAGAAGATCTATTCGTCCGATTGGTGATCTCAAAAAAAAAAGTAAAAAACATGAACTTTATGATTTACCTTGTGTAATGATTATTTTGAACCTCGTAGAGCTCGGATAGCAAAAAATATAGTAGTAGTAGACACTTGGGGTTTTCAAATAAAAAAAACCAAATTAGAAATCGATCAAGAGGTTTTGCGCAAATGAGTCGTGAAAAGGATGGCCCATTTCAAAGTTGGAGAAGTTTACTAACTACCTTACACTCTTAGGTCCGTCAGCGTCAAATAATGAGGAATCGACTACTGAAACCTCCGCACTATTAGAAACTGCATCCCAACGTACAAGAAATATTACTAATAAAGCTGATGTCAAGCCAGGAGAGCCATTTTGGGTAAATCGCTGAAAAAATAAAATAAAATGGGTATTAATGGTGTGTAGTGTTGAATTGAAACTGCTTATTTAACCTTTAAAGTAAAATATATACGCTGTTTGCAGTGAGTTTGGTTTTTTTATGTGATTGTGACATTTGTGTGTATATCAGCTGAAATATCGGTTTCATTAATAAAAGGTAATATTTCATTTAAACGTTTGATTCATTTAATGACATTAATTTGTTCAGCATCGATCTACTATTTCGCACTCACAAACTATTAGTCTAAGATCCGACTGTATGATTACTAAACTCATCGGTTTTTTAATCAAAATGTAATTTTTAGAGATAACTGTTAATAGATGAATACCTTTCTGCAGGGTTGCCTATCAAAATATGGACGAAAGTACTTTTAATTAAAATGTAATCAATTTTAAAGACTGATCTTTATTCTTTTTCGAATGATATACTGCACAAATACCTTTGATAAAGTTTCAACCCTGTAAAATGCCACCATCGGAGACTTTTTCAAGTACAACCTACTAATTTTTATATAAGAAGAAGCAACGTTTTAACAGAAAGCAAGTAGTATTTAATTATTAATTAATTCATTTCTATTTATGTTTTAAATATTAAATAAATTGAAATAAAGGGTTTCTAAGGGTTTTAAATTAGGAAAACCCAAATGATGACATTTTACAGGGTAGAAGGGTGATAAAAAATGTTTCTAAAAATGAGTATTAAAAATACAGGTCTGCATTTAAAAAAAAAACGGTAAATTTCCTTGTCTCTATGAATATTTCCTTTTATTAGGAATAGTGAAGTGGGATTCAATCTAGTTTAATACATATTGATTTAGTATCACTTACACATGTATATTGACTTTTTGTCTTGCTATCTTGGATTCATACTAAAATGATACCAATTTATTCCTATGTAACACTGGATTTTTGTGCAAAATTTGACGTAAAGTGGATAATTAGTTTTTTAGTAACATTTTTTTTAATGTTTCACTGGGCCTCCATCTTGTTACGACTTGTTGGATTTTTAATAAAATATAACCAGGTCATCCCCATTTATTCTTTAATGTTTGACTAAAATTTAGAGTCAATCGGGTAGGTGCTTCTTAAACTCTTCTGCGAATTGACAGATCGACAGAAAGACCGACGAAATTGATAAACATATATTTTGGCATCTAGGGACGCTAAAACGTGAAGATATGAAAAACCTGAAAGACTGATTTTTTTACGATTACAAACTTTTTATTTGGACGTCATTTTGTTCCACCATCTTGAGTTGGTTCCACAATTTTGCTAGTTTATCTTTATACTTAATTATGAGACACAATTTGAAATCAATCCACCAAGTAGTTTTTCAAGCTCAATGTTTAATAAATTTATTAAGCCGCTATCTTGGATTAGTAGCGAAATTTTAGCAATTATTTCCTACATAATACTTGATTTTGAATTTGAAGTAGTTTTTTAGTAATAATTTCACTAGGTCGCCATTTTGTTTCGCCAGAGTACAAGTTTTAAAGTAGAGGGTGTCCCATTTCGGGTACTTTTGCGGGGTATCTCCGTTTAAAATTATCGTAGCCCTATTAGTTTTGAAGATATAGGGCTAAAATGAAAATCTTGCATTTTCAGGCACCCCTCGTATCTCAACTATCAGATAACTTATCGAAAATGTCAAAACTGTTTCGTATATAACTTTTCATGTAGAACTCAATTCCGCCGGAATTAGTATACAGGGTTAGGTCAAAAAGTTATCGGACCCTACTTTTTTTTTTAAATGGAACACTCTGTATATTTATAGACAATAAAATTTGTCTTTTTTTTTACCTTTTAAAAATATATAAACACGCAAATGAATGACACTTTTTTTGAAATTAAATGCATAATCTAATAATAGGCCATGAATAACAATAAAAACAATTGAAAGTTACACATTGCTAACGAAGAATTGGATACCTTGCATATAGGTATCTTTTTATATAAAAATACCTATAGAGTTTTTTAATAACAGTAAGTTTATATAAAAAATAACAATATTAACAAAAAAGAAAAAACAAACTTTTAAAGGTGATGTTTAAATTGACGACCATTTTCTCAAATTCAAAATTGGCACATTTTTGTAATTTCTTTCAATAGCGTTAAAGGGAACCATTGGTTTCATTCGCAGATTTCGAAAGACTAAATGCATTGCCCCTCGAAGTCCTGCTATGCCTTCTTTAGTTAAAGGAGATTCGCGTTATTTCTAGAATCGGATATACTGCATTCGAATACTTTTTAGAATCGAATGATTATTCGAATACAAAGAATCGAAATGTTTAGGTTTCGAGGTCCCGACATCCCTAATGTGGCAATTAGCGATTCAATTTCTCGAGATTTCGAATGACTTCGAAGTTTCGTTTTCGAATTTAAATTGTGTAGTTCTGGATTGTTTGATATTGGTTAAAAGTTTAAAGGGTGGTAGAGGGCTGTTATTAAGGAGTTAATTAGGAGTTTTGGTAAACTGAACTGAAATTTTTTTAGTAACAACCTTAGTCCTTGAATTCCTTCTGGCTATATCCGCTTCCAGCTACTTTTTATATGGAGACTCAGTTATGATCGCGGCCGAACCACGTTTTCTTCCTTTATTGGAAGTTTGAAAAGAGCATGTGGGCAAAGGACTTATTTCAGCTGGTTTAACAAGCACTCTATTAGATGTTGGAGTCGATGAGCAACTTGGCAAGGATAGTCTTCCTATGTTATTTTCCGGACGAAGCTTTTTAGCTAGCGTAGATAACGGAACATCGTCATCACTGCTAACGTCGCCACCAGTGGCTTCAGTTTCAGGAAAAGCATCTCTTTCAGTTCTTAAATGTATGGCAAAATCGTCATCTCTAAAAACGTTTTTATTTAATGGAAAGATTCCACATTTTCGGAATCCGTTCACTGCAACCTCCACACTAGCGGCCCGTAAGTAGGCTCTTCCCATCAACTCTGCCACTTGATAAGCAGTTACTACTCTGCCCGGATTATGCTTTAGCCAGGTTTCTATTTCCACCGCATAATATGTCTTGAATGGAGGCATAAAGGCTACATCCAGAGGTTGTAATTTGTGAGTGCTGTGTGGAGGCAAACAAACTATGTGAATATAGCTGTCTCTGGCTAGGTTAATCACGTCAATGTTTCTAGTATGCGAGTAGTGGCCATCGAGAATTAAAACGACTGGATCTTCCTCAGACGGTTTTACTTGTTTATAAAGTGATGAAGCCAGGATGTAAAAATATCTTGTTGCATCTATCCAGATGGATGACATTTTGTAACCGTTCCTGGTGGAGCTCCATTAAGCAATTCCGGTTTCATGTTTTTCATAGGGTAAATAAGCATCGGGGGAACGTACACACCTGTCGCATTCATGCAGGTCACTACTGTCACAAGTGCCCTCCTTTCTGATGTTGTAAGGGCACCCACTTGCTTTTTTCCTCGTAGGCTTAATACTTTCGTATGTTTATGCTGCACGGTGGTCACACCTGTTTCATCAACATTGAAAATCCTAGACGGATCCATTTTAATTTTTTCAAGGGCAGATTCTAATAGCTTAAAAAATTAATGGCAGTTTTCTTTTGTAAACCCTTTCACCCTTGCTGCAGATACACCTTGTGGTTTTCTAAATCGTAGCTCCGGATGTCGGCTTAAAAACAATTTAAGCCACTTTTTACCAG
The DNA here is from genome assembly GCA_030620095.1 of Kuschelorhynchus macadamiae. Lineage (NCBI taxonomy): Eukaryota > Metazoa > Arthropoda > Insecta > Coleoptera > Curculionidae > Kuschelorhynchus > Kuschelorhynchus macadamiae. The sequence continues at coordinate 271,830 of JAUTXW010000598.1, forward strand.
CAGATCCCCTATTTAGTGAAAATGGATGTGGCAGTCCATTCTTTAACGCTAGCTGAAAAGCCAGTCTTTTAATATCAACTGCAGTCAGACCATAGAACCTTTTTTCCATATCAAAACGGTACTCAACCAATAAATCTTCAATTTCTTTTGTTAACGTGTGGTTTCGGCCTAATGATGTCGCTATTTCATCCCCACTCTTCCCGGACTTGACGACCTTGACGTAGTCGACTAAAGTACTTCGAGGTACGCCAAACGACTTCGATGCTTTTAAGTAACCCATCTGTTTATTCCTTACAGCTCCGATAGCTGCTTTCATAGGCATCCCATTTTTTTCTTTAGGCCATCTGAAAAAATAAGTATTTTAACTTAAAAATGGTCTCCTAATATCGGATATATGCGATATTGGGGATATCTAACTGTGCGGTAATAGGCAACTTAACCTCAAAAATGTATCACGAAATTTCGACAACAAAGGATATTTTTCTAAAAATATTTATATACCACAAAGATCCTATATACCTTATTGATATAATCGCACTCAGAGAGTCTCTGATAACTGCACATTTTCGCAAAAAAAAAACAGCAATTTGAAGTGACGTTTAAAAACTTGCTATTCGGCTAAACTAACCACAGACAAGGAAACATGTCCAGTAGAAACGACACTCGCGTCTCTCTACTAGATATTTCGTAGATGTCAAAAGCTACTAGCCTGCCACCGCGGACAGATGGCAAGGCTTAGAATAATGAAATAAGGTACTGTGCGATATTAGGAGCCTATCCGATATTTGGCTACTTTCCTCTACTATTAAATTATGCATTTAATTTTAGAAAATTGTCATTTATTTGCGTGTGTCTGAGAAAAAGTGCATACTATTATATATTTTTGAAAAGATAACAGAAGACAACTTTTATAGTCTATAAATATACAGGGGGTTCCATTTAAAAAAGTGAAGTAGGGTCTGATAACTTTTTGATCTGACCCTGTATACTAATTGAGTTCTACGGGAAAAGTTATATAAGAAACAGTTTTCACATTTTCGATAAGTTATCTGATAGTTGAGATACTAGGGTGCTTGCAAATGCAACATTTTCAATTTAGCCCTGTATCTTAAAAACTAAAAGGGCTACGAAAATTTTGTTAACGATATATTTAGTTTTGCGCAAAAGTACCCAAAATGGGACACCCTTTACTTGCGGCCATATTTATCTCTAAAAAATGTCATTTTAATTAAAAAACAGATGAGTATACTATTCATATATGCATCATGTTTATTTTATATTTATACAAGTTGTTGACAAGAGGGCCAGACATTTTAATTATTGAAAAAAAAATTATGTTATAAGAGTAACCTGTATATCTTCCTTATTTTATGTTTTTACTCTTTAAAAATATTAATATTTCCCAAGTTTCCAAAGAATTCTTAAACTTTAATTTTATCACGGTATTTTTCAAAACTGAGGATCATATTTTAAAAACTGGAAACAAGCAATATACTGAAAGGGTCCAAGAATTAGCTAAAAGCTGTGAAAATAAAAGTTAAAAAAAAGAATTTCTTTGAAATATTAAGTAAATATTTCATGTTTATAGTAGATCACAATGACACAATAACTGAAGTTTTTTTTGCAGGCGAGATAGAGAGGTCTTAATGTATGGCATTTATATTGTCGTGTAAACAAAACTCCGTGCCAAATATCGTCGCTCGACAAAATATCTATTTTTAAGTAAATTAGCCAATTTGTGGTTCGAAAATTATTACGAAATGTCGTTTTGTATTTAATATATATTGTTCTAATTAATTAAGATTGTGTTACGTTTCTGTTACCATTAAAAATTAAATCAAATATTTTAATTTTGTACGGTGTAGACAAAGATGTTTTAATTTTTAAAAAAGTAAAAAAGTCCATTTGTTTTATTTTAAAAATGATAATAATACAAATGAACGCAACTTCTTTTGTCTCTGAAAATTTTTATAAGTTTTCACACCGACCTTTTGGTAATTAGAACATTAACTGGTATTGTTAAAAAAAAATAATAACTTCTAAAAATTGCTTATGACAGAATAGTTAACGTATAACATAAAAGTTTTCATAAATAATAATATTCTATAAACTTCGTATTAAGCCGTCCACTTTTTACATTTAACGATCTTTTATGTGTTAAAATTATACCAAAATTAGGCGTTGCGAATGTCGAGGGAAGATTATGTACAGAAATTCCCATTTTCGACACTACTTATTTTAAAAGATACATGATAACATAATTTTCATAGCCTTTTTGGTTTTTGAGATTGAAGGTGAAATTGAAAAATATTACTTTTGGGCCAAGCCTCGTACCTTAGTTGTCTTTTAACTTATTTAAGAGGTTAAAACGCATATTTATAGAATTTTTTCCGTGGAATTCAGTTTTTTCTTGCATAATCCGTTTTTTAGGTATGAAGCAAACATATATTTTTTTAATTGGAATACCCTGTACATTATTTTTATATTTATTGGAAATTGTGTAGGCTTTTCAGAAATATATATTTCTATATAGTTATTTTGAAACACAAGCTCAAAATTCAATATTTTTAATAATTCTCGTTCTTTTGAATTAGTTGGAAATATGCTATAGCCAAATCTATTAGCAACAAAAAAGCAAATGTCTAAAACCTGAGATAGAGGTGTCACTTTTTAAAAAATCACCCTCTCAGGTTTTACATATCTTTACGTTTAAGCTTCCCTAGACGCCTAAAAATATGTTTCATCAATTCCGTCTGCCAGTTTGTCGGTCTGTCTGTCTGTCAGTTCGCGACATGGCTTAAAGACTACTACTACTACCCGATCGACTTCAAATTTTCATATGGGGATGACCGTCGACATTTCGCAACTTTATTGTTGCATTCTCAGGACACGTATAGAGTCTATATCCTACATGAGACCCATATTTTCAGTCTCTACCTAGTCCGTTGGTCCGCAGATATTTCCCAGATATTAGGTTTCTAAACAATCGTTAACGATATTCAAAAAATCAGCCTGAAAATATTTATTAAATGAATTTCAATATGCAAGAATTAAGTGTGATATAGAGATAAATTGGTAAAGTTGTGGTACTAATTTAAGATGGTGAAATAAAACCGCGGCCAAATAATTTTTTATAAAATAAACTTGTCCAATTGACTTTAAATTTTGCAGAAAAATTAAATGTGAAAGTCGGATAAACTGATACGAATTAAACATGACGTAACAAAAGGGCGGTATGTGGCAATGTAAAATCTACTTGTTGAATTTATTTTAAATTATGCCCAAAAGTCAAGTGTGGCATAGGTAGAAACTGGTAAAATATTGGTAGGAAAACAATATGATGGACTAAAATGCCGGCACATATAAATGTTTCAAAAGACAGTATAAAATGTAACACATATACAGGGTTATTCACGCAACCCGTTCATTAAAAGTTTTTGATGCCATTTAGATCATAATTTCAAATTTTGGGAATAAGGTAAGGTCAAGGGGTACTTCTTTTTTGAAATATTTTCCACTTCCTGTCACTTCCGGTTTAACCGGAAGTTGGTATCAACTTGCTTATTTTAAATGGAACACCCTATATTTTATGATATCTTTGGATTCTATGGAGAATTTTAATGCTATTTTATGTAGCATGTCCTATAGCCAGGTTCAAGCATTCTCAAGATATTTGACCTTGAACCGAAAATGAGCCTTCGGGGTACCAAATTTTAAAATCTCATATTTTTGTAAGTTTTGAAGATATAATCTTCATATTTTGCAGACGATCGGTAAATAATCTTAGGTTTCTATTTTTTTTTATTGAATTTGTCTATTTTTATACAGGGTGTCCTACATTCAGCGGCAAACATTCACATTTTCAAAGCCTCTAAAGTTCGTTTTTTTAAATGGGACACTCTATAACTTTATGCACTATCAAATGTAGAATTTCATTTTCTATTGCACTGTATTAAGGTTCCCTATACCTATTCGTAACCATTTTCGAAATAATTGGGTTTTATAAAAATATTGTATGTATGTGCTTACATTTAGTTTACATGTTCCAATGGTGAGCCATGGAAAAACAATTGAGATCCAATATCCAATATGACAGATGATTAGTATGCGTTATTTATCGAAAGCTGTCAGTGATAAACTAAATCTTGTAAATCGAAATGGAAGAAACTCAAACGCTGATATTCTCAATCTATTTTATATTCATGAAGAATGTTATAAACTTTTGGAGAGAACGTGTCGTGTGTTTAATGAACGCCACTCTGATTTGCCGCCAATGAACAAGTCAAAATTCAAGAGGATTGAAACGAACTTTTTGCGTTTTGGCAAAGTTAAAGTTACAAAAAATGTTCCGAAACCAGTGCCGAGGATAACGTAATAAACACATTAGCTTATTTCCACGCAAACCCGCAAAGTTCAATACCGTCTGCAGAAAACGATTTGGGAATTTCTTCTTCATCTGTCACCCTTATTCCTTCGAAAACGTGCAAGCCTTGAGACCTGGTGATGACGTCTGACGAGTAGAATTTTGCGAATTCATGGTTTTGAAAATTCAAGAGGACCCTCAATTCTTTTCAAAAATATTTTGGACCGATGAAGCGAAATTTTCTAGAGAAGGAATGACAAATAGAAGAAACGAACATTTCTGAGCAGCAGAAAATCCGCACGCTTTACGCGAAACGCGTTCTCAAGAGAGGTTTAGCTTCAATGTTTTCGGTATAGTATTAAATGATCAGGTGCGGTACTGTATTTATGAAGACAATTTAAACAGTGATAAGTATTTGGAAATTCTACGAGGGACGGTTTCTGAATTTAGAAATTTCTATTGGTGAGCTGCGAAATTATTGGTATCAATTAGATGGGGCACCAGTACATAATTCCGCTGCAGTTTATCTCAAATTATCTCGAATTTTTGAAGATCGCTGGATTGGTCCCAAATCCCTTGGAGATGGCCCCCGCGATCGCCTGATTTAACACCCCTAGACTTTTATTTATGGGGATTTATCAAAGGTAAAGTCTATGCTTCCCCAGTAACTAACCAACAAGATTTACTGGACAGGATACGAACAGCTTTTGCCGAATTAGAAAACGGACGAATTCAACGGGCCACAGCAACTGTACAAAGAAGAATTGAAATGTGTCTTCAAATGAACGGACAGCATATAGAACATTTGTTATAATTCCATTTTATTATTTTATTTATTTATTGTTGATTGTTAGATTGCTATAATTTTTAAGTTCACTAAAACGAGTTTAGAACAGTCTCAAACTTAGTAGATATGGTTAAAAATAATGTAAACAAGTTATTACATTTTTTATAACTTTTCCGAAACGAAAAAATTGTTTTCCCATGGCTTACTACGGGAAGGTGTAAGCATTTAGCAAATACATATGATAGTTTAATAAAAACGTGATTATTTCGAAAATGGTTACGAATAGGTATAGGGAACCTTAATATAGTTCGATAGAAAATTAAATTCTACATTTGATAGTGCATAAAGTTATAGGGTGTCCCATTTAAAAAAAAAACGGACTTCAGCGGCTTTGAAAATGTGAATGTTTGCCGCTGAATTTAAGACACCCTGTATAAAAATAGGCAAATTCAATAAAAAAAATAGAAACCTAAGATTATTTACCGATCGTCTGCAAAATATGAAGATTATATCTTCAAAACTTACAAAAATATGAGATTTTAAAATTTGGTACCCCGAAGGCTCATTTTTGGTTCAAGGTCAAGTGTCTTAAGAACGCTTGAACCTAGGTATAGGACATGCTACATAAAATAGCATTAAAATTCTCCGTAGAATCCAAAAATATCATAAAATACAGGGTTTTCCATTTAAAATAAGCAAGTTGATACCAACTTCCGGTTAAACCGGAAGTGACAGGAAGTTGAAAATATTTCAAAAAAGAAGTACCCTTTGACCTTACCTTAATCCCAAAATTTGAAATTTTTATCTAAATGGCATCATCAAAAACTTTTAATGAATGGGTTGCGTGAATAACCCTGTATACTCTGACTATGTACAGAATTAAATTGGGTCACACTTCACTGTTCCTAACAAAAAGAAAAAAAGGGAAGTTCCGGCTAAAGGGAATTTACCAATTTTCTTATAATAAAGCAGTTTATAAAAATTATGAGATTGTTATGTTTTATACAATCTAAAAAGAATCCCTAAGGAGCGTTGGAATAATATTTTTAGGAAAAAAACAGTGTTGTCCCAAATTTTGACCTTTCATGTATGATGAAATAGGTTAAGTGAGCCGATCCGTGTTCACAATCCTACGATTGTGAATATTTTCTCCTACTTGGGGATTTTATATTTTTGTTATTGGTGAAAAATAGGGGTCAAATATTAAAGTAATTCGTAACATGAACTATCTTGTATCATTACTACTTACATGGATCTTGTTTTTAATAAATTAGTCATGGGTTACTGCTACAAATAATGAAAATTATTATAAATATTGAATTTTGAGCTTGTTTTTCAAAATACCTAAATAGAAATATATATTTTTGGAAACCCCATATAAGTTCTAATAAATATAAAAAATAATGTACCATGTACCATTAAAAAAAAAACAACATATTATGTTTGCTTGATAATTGAAAAATAGACTGCGCCATTGGATTCTACGGAAAAGTTCTATAAAAATGAGTTGAACCTTTTTAATACGTTAAAAGACAATAGATATACAAGGTTTGGCCCGTAAATAATATTTTTCAAGTTCACCCTGTATCTCACAAACCAAGAGGGCTATGAAAATTATTTTAGTGCCTTGTTTAGTTTTACAAGAAAACTGATAAATTTCCCTTTATTAGAAATAGAGATGTGTGACCCATATTTTTTTATTGGGCGCCATTTTGTTACACCGTTTTGGATTCTTACCAAAATTTTACCGTATGCCATACAAGTCGATTGAATAAGAATTTTTGTTTACGTTGATTAAACATTTCAGTTGACCACCAGTTTGTTTCGCCATCTTAAATTCGTACCAGAAATTTACCAGTTTATCTCTATACCACATTGAATGCCTACACTATATACGAAATTAATCTAGTAAATAGTTTTTCCGGCTGTATTTTTTAAAAATTTTATTAAGCCGCCATTTTCTTTTGCTGCCTGGGATTCGTACCCAAATGTAACCAGTTCATTCCTATATAAAACTTGATTTTTGTTCAAAATTTAAGGTACATTGGATAATTAGTAATAAAACGTCAAGATTAAGCCAACTACACCTACTGATAAAGTACAGGGTGTCCGGATTTGGTTGCAAAAGCAGGGTATCTCGCTTATTTTTAAAGATAGAACCTTGCGGTTTTCACGAACCTGAGCTATTTTTTTGTGAAACTCATGAAGCCGTAAACAAAATTTCCATAGCCTTCTTCGTTTATGAGATACAGGGCGAAATAGAACATTTTGCATTTTGGGACCCCCTCATATCTCGGTTATCCTTTAATTTAACGCAAAGGGAAAAATTGCTGCTTATGCAGTTTTTTACGCTGGATCCAGTGGCGTAGTCATATTTTTCATTTGTGTTGATATTTTTTTAGATATGACCAAAAGTTGTTTTTTTTAAATGGGACACCCTGTATATTTGTCCATAAATTGATTTGTCCTTTTAAAAGCTTCTCAAAAGTATATAATAGTATGGGTATATTTTAATAAACAACAACAAAAATCCTAATTTTTATAATTATCATCCCAAATTTTGCAGTAGGCCATGGAATACGATGCCGTTTTCTTTTGTTTTCTTGGAAGCAAATGACATTTCCCAATTTTGTACGCGTATATAAAATATAGCGCTAGTTTTTTGTATTTATTTATTGTGTAAAAATATATTTGTATTATTATGGAAGAAAACCAAACTTTCGAACATTATGAAAAGCACGATATGTTAGCTTGTTTTATATTAAGTAATGAAAATGTTGAAGCGGGTTCTGAGATGTATTTTATCAGGTAAATAGTTAATTTTAGGTATGTTGAAATACTATTGCTTAATTTTTATTTAGATATCCAAAAAGGAGGCAACTTAATATATCCACTTTTTATCGGATAAAAAAGAATTTACTTAATCACGGATCATTTATCAAACCTCGTACGAAAACATATAATAAAGAAAATCGGGGGGCTGAGGAAATTACGGTTTTGGCTAATGCAGAAGCTTACCCTACAAACTCTTGTAGGGCCAATGAAAAGAGCATAGGGATTCCAAAAATTAGAGTTCAAGAAATTCTAAAAAAGCACAAATACCACCCATACAAATTTAGGCTCGTGCAGCACTTACAGCCAGGGGATGCAGAGCGTCGGGTAATCTTCTGCAATTGGTTTCGAGAAAGATGCGATATGGTTAGAGATTTTGAAAGGAAGGTTATATAGTCAGACGAAGCACATTTCAGTAATTCTGGTATACTCAATAGGCCCAATAGTAGATTCTAATCCCAGGAAAATCAACATCAAATATTTCCCAGAAGACAGCAGGACAGGTTTGGTCTAAATGTGTCCTGCTTCATATTAGGAACACATATAAAATTTTATATATTTGAGGAAAATCTAACAGCCAATCGCTATATAGAAATTTTAGAGGCAGCTATACCTGAATTACTTGACGATGTTCCTCTAGCGCAAATTAACGAAATTTATTTTCAACAGGACGGTGCTCCTGCACACAATTCTGGAATGACGAGATTATCTCTGGACAATAATTTTACCAATCAATGGATCGAAACAAATGGACCTATAAGATGGCCTCCTAGGTCCCCAGATTTGTCGATTTTAGATTTCTTTCTATGGGGATGTCTGGAAAATAGAATTTACAAAGACCACTATGATAATGTCCAAGATTTACGAAATGCAATAAGAGAAAATTTTCGCTATTTAAAAAATCATCCCGTTATTTTGCTTAATTCCCTAAAACGAATACGAAAATTGTGCGAAGCGTGCATAGAACAAAATGGAAATCAGTTTGAACAGTTCTTTTGATTTCCTTGGTTACTGTAGTTCTTATGCGACAGTTGATTTTTGCTGAAAGGCTTGTTACATAATAATTTATTACTGTTTTGTTCTTGTGTTACATAAATCTAGGTAGGTGGTACTTTTTTTGGTGCGAAATTATCGATACATATTTTGATAAATAGATTTAATTACATATTTATTTTGATTTATTGTTAGGATGTAGATATTGTTAACGACTTTAAATAAAAGGCAGCATTGTTTTGCATGGCCTACTGCAAAATTTGGGATGATAGTTATAAAAATCAGGATTTTTGTTGTTGTTTATTAAAATAGACCCATACTATTATATATTTTTGAGAAGCTTTTAAAAGGACAAATCAATTTCTGGACAAATATACAGGGTGTCCCATTAAAAAAAAACACAACTTTGGGTCATATCTAAAAAATAGCAACTCAAATGAAAAATATGACTACGCCACTGGATCCAGCGTAAAAAACTGCATAAGCAGCAATTTTTCCCTTTGCGTTAAGTTAAAGGATAACCGAGATAAGAGGGGGGTCCCAAAATGCAAAATTTTCTATTTCGCCCTGTATCTCATAAACGAAGAAGGCTATGAAAATTTTGTTTACGGTTTCACGAGTTTCACAAAAAATTAGCTCAGGTTCGTGAAAACCGCAAGGTTCTATCTTTAAAAATAAGCGAGATACCCTGCTGTTGCAACCAAATCCGGACACCCTGTACATAGTTAAATAATTTAATTTTTTATTATTTTTGGAATTGTGCTCGTTATGAGTCTCTCTGAAAGCCGTCTATACCGAGAACACACGCACGGTCTGTCTGACGAACTTAGCAACATAAAAAAGGAGCACTGGCCTATCAGAAAAGGGTAGTAGTAAAAGTCACAGTCAGTAATAAATCCCTTTCGTACATCGTACCTCAATTTTAGTTCAAGGTGGTCGAGTATTGTTGACTAATAAGTTTCATGTAACGGACTGATCTTCAGACGTAACATAATATGATTCGGAGTGATTATTTCAATGTTTACAATATAATTACGTCAACTTTTATTCCTTTGCACGCAGCGAGAGAGAGAGAGATCGTATGGCGAAAACCTCGAATTTCGCCAGAATTTCGGGATTAATAGGGGTTACGTCAAAAGGCATTTAATTTATTTTCGTCTTCGCCCGCCGCCACCGAAATCCTGTATGCACCCGGCACCACATCGCGCCGCGTTCTTCTGTCATTTTCTAAAAATACCGCTCCGAGAAAATCATCTCTCTCGGGCCGCATCCAAACACAACACTTTTACAGAATATCCATCCAGTCGCGAGATAAAGCCAGGTCGGTAAGTGCGCGTGGCTAAAGTTCCGCTTTTTCGAACCCCCCGAGATTTAAAAAAAAAACGAACCAAAAATGGGTGACGTCGACTCCTATACGAGCGCCAACTTCACCATCACCGAGAAAAAGACGAAGAAGGTGAAGAAGGTTAGCAAACGCCAGACGCAAGAGAATGACGTGGGCAACGAAGTCACCACCGTCACCGAGACGAATGGAACTAGGGGGTATGTGTTGGCATAATCAAGGACGACCATCGATATGGACACAGACCCTACATTTTTTTTTCCTTTCGCACAATGATGAAAAAACACCCCCATACTGCAACCCATGTATACTATGTGACAAAGTGAAAGTGCTTTTATTGGCATGGATTTTTTTCTTTGGCTTTTCGCTTATTTCTGATTTGTTGCTTAATAACTCCCGTTTATCCGATAAGTTCTCCTCAGATCATCAGTTATCTTTAGGGCCAGTTTTTTTGGTTTCGGTTAAGTAATTTAGCTGCCGATTAAATTAACTAGCGTTTTGAATTTATTAGAGGCATTCGTTTTACATTGACAGTGACACATTCTGAACGCTAGTTAGCTGTTAAATTGCTTAGTATCAAAACCTTCATCTTCAACGTTATGTAACAGCTGAAAAATATAAATTTTTGTTGAATGGATTGACACATATTGCAAATTGAATAAATGTTTTTATAGAGTTGCTATTTCAACGTAAAAGGACTCAATACGTAAATTTCTGAAAAAAAAACACTTTGTGCTTATATTAATTATTTTTTAAGACCATTGTTTTTACAAATGGTTCATTTTAAAGAAATGCCTTTTGAAAAATCAGAAATTATACTATTTTTTTTATGGCTCAGAGAACTGCCGTTTTGCCTAATGTTTTCTGAACACGAAATTTTGCAGATAATCAACACAACTCGTATTTCTAAGTTATTTCAAAATATTTTTTAGAATTTAATAAGATTATTGCATAGTGTCGCTTTGATATTTATCTTGAAGATCTTTGGATGCTTGTTTATTGTTTAGATCTCAGTTTTTTTTAAAATGGTACAGCAGTGATCGGGTAAAAGGTTGCGCCAAATTTGGTCATGAAAGGAATTAAGTTTAGTTAATAATGTTAGATATTACCGCACTAGTGCGGTAATGATATCAACTAATATTGAAATTAAAACAGAAGTTTATTTTTGGTTAAAATACAGCATTACAAATACTTTATTGTAGATATTAATTACCCACCAATTGCGGTTATTTGAATTTATACCAGATGTACTTGATGAACTTGACTTAACTTGCGATGAACTTGTCTTAAATATGTTCAGTTATTGGATACTAGCAGTCTTCTTTTTGTTTTCTTCCGGAGCCTCAATGTGTCCTTCTGCAACTGTATGTAATATAATAAAATATCCACTCCCGTGTTGGCTATTAAAGATGTAGAAGACCTTCTAAAGCAGTGGCCGGTATATTGTTCTGGAGTGGATAATTTTAAAGACAAAGCAATAGTTTTAGGCATACCTCGAAAAGTGTTTATTCCCACTCACTCACGAAGAAACGACCATGATCAACGTGTTTAGGGCGTAACTTGATGTAATTTCGGATAATTTCCATCACATCTAAACCTTTACTCCTGTATTCACTAAACAGGATTAAGAAATTACAAAATTACTCTCGAGCTATTTTTGTCTTCGTAAATGGTATTACAAATCGAAAACACGCACATTCATCTTTCACATTTACCAAGAGAGCTCTTCTCTTGTATATGCTCCTGCTAGTCCAACAATAGCTACTTTCGCCATAAACAACTTGTTACCATCAGCTTCCTGCAGAAAAACACCAATCATCCACACACCACAATATCCTTCCGCCTTTCTTTTTAAGAACGCAGTTCAATGCGAGTATTTATTAATATCCACATTTTTTCTAATAGACATCACACTCAACAACATTAAACAGTATGCCCAAAGAGAGGATGGTTTTTGAATAGATCATTAAACTAGGCCACCAGTGCCTTCTCACTGCAGATAATTTTTTGTTTTTTTTTCTTCACACCATTTCTGATACCGGGAGTAGGCCAACTCATATTTTGCCCGTGATTTTTCGGCCTGAAGACTGAAAAATACGCCAGAAGCCACTTTATCGATGTCGGATATTTTCTAATGTTTTCCGGCAAAAACTACAGGTAACAGAGGTAATTTGCTTTTAAATATTTGATAGGTAATCTTTTCACGAAAATGTAAATTATATTATAACTCGGATAAGATTTTATAGGATCGTTGATAAAATTCTGTACGACATACGTGTGATACATCGTTATTAACAGTGGTTACACAACTCGTGCTACGCACTGGTTGTTTAACTTCCGCACGCGTATGTTAATAACGCTTTTATCCCACTTGTATCGTAAATATCTATTTTCTGCTAGTGTCATTCATTTATTTAACTGTATCACTTTGACACATGTCATTATACAAATAAGTACATTTATAACTCTATTCTGATCCTAATTCCTTTCTTACATTATACTAACTTGAATATATCCTAGGCTGTTCCCATTGTAGATCACCAACCAACCGAATTTCACAAAGTAGGCGATGACGTCATTTAAAGGTCTCCCCTTGCACTGGTAATGGTAGGCAACGCTCTTCCAAAATAAATTCTCTGATTAATGAAGCAACAGGACACTTACAAAGTAATTATAAAACAGTATCTTTTTTTTGTTTCCAACCTGTGCAAACATAAATGTCACCAAGTTCCACATTGTGAAGGTGCCTCCATAACTAACAGTGTCCAGGTAGAATTTCTATTACAAACGCAGGTTTCTCTTCGACATTATTTATGCCATGACTGTGACTGACAATAGTTGGGGCGTCTAGTACCAAAAATGTTATGACTCGCTGCCGTTTTAATCAATTTGTCAGCTTCTTGTCGAGTTGCCCTTTACCCCAACAATCAGAAACTTTATTTGTTTGGGATACATATGCCTATTTCCAAGCCTTTCAAAGTCTGTGTAGGTCCAGATAATTTTGCAGGTTAACACTACGGGTATTATTTCTCGTATCTATAAATATTCCAGCTAGTTTATCCCGAACATCGCTGGCATCTTGATGGGATGGAGGCATCCACCTTTTTTTGGAAAAATATGTATTGTCTGTTTTACCATGATCTCAAGTTCATTAGTTGTATGTTAGTTGTGAGTCAAAGACACACTTGGGAGAGACTGTAGACCTGTTGACGGAAAACCAAAGTATTATTTATTTTAAGTTCTTAGGGGTCAAATGATTGAGCGATATCTGCCAAAAGATAGGTAGGTACGCTCGAGGCTAAGCAAGTAGACCAGATAAAAGGGTAATAAAGACAGATACTAGTTTATACGTTCCTTTCTGACGCGCCCCAGAACTTGTCGTGGGTTCCAGACCACGGCCCTCAAGCATCAATGGAATACCGACTAAGAGGGGGGGAGTGCTCGATTTTTGATACCGTTTATTATGGATATTTTGTTACTTAGATCAGTATCAGGTTAGACCATGTTAGGACCCTCGCGTCGAAGGCAATTAGTTAAAACAACGACAAGAAACATAATCCCCCGTATTCACTAAAGAGGTTTAAATTTAGACCAGGTCTACCTTGACAGTTATAGGTTTAAATGTCTAATTTACAAAATGACAGTGACGTAAGCAAAACACAACTGGTAAACTAACAGTTTTACTTTCCAAGTTCTAGTGTAACTTAAACCTTTTTAGTGAATACGTGGGAAAGTCTTTTGTGAAACGTACTTTTGTAATTATTTTATATATATATATATATATATATATATATATATATATATATATATATATATATATATAGGGTTATTCACGCAACCCGTTCATTAAAAGTTTTTGATGATGCCATTTAGATAAAATTTTCAAATTTTGGGATTAAGGTAAGATCAAGGGGTACTTCTTTTCTGAAATATGTTCAACTTTCTGTCACTTCCGGTTTAACCGGAAGTTGGTATCAACTTGCTTATTTTAAATGGAACACCGTGTATTTTATGATATTTTTGGATTCTACGGAGAATTTTAATGCTATTTTATGTAGCATGTCCTAGCGTTCTTAAGATACTTGACCTTGAACCAAAAATGAGCCTTCGGGGTACAAAATTTTAAAATCTCATATTTTGGTAAGTTTTGAAGATATATTCTTCATATTTTGCAGACGATCGGTAAATAATCTTAGGTTTCTATTTTTTTATTGAATTTGTCTATTTTTATACAGGGTGTCCTAAATTCAGCGGCAAACATTTACATTTTCAAAGCCGCTAAAGTCCGTTTTTTTAAATGGGACACCCTACAACTTTATGCACTATCAAAGAATTTAATTTTCTATCGAACTGTATTAAGGTTCCCTATACCTATTCGTAACCATTTTCGAAATAATCAGGTTTTTATTAAACTACCATATGTATTTGTTAAATGCTTACACCTTCCCGTAGTAAGCCATGGAAAAACAATTGTTGTGCTTTTCTATTCAACATGACAGCTGATTTGAAACTTTTAAATTAAAATAAAATAACACTCAAAAGCTGATATTCTCAATTTATTTTATATTCGCGGAGAATGTTACAAACTATTGGAGAGAACGTGCCATGTTTTTAATGAAAAACATCCTCATTTATCGCCAATGAACAAGAGAAAATTGAAGAGGATTGAAACGAAAGTTTTTCGTTTCGGAAAAGTTAAAGTTATAAAAAATAAATTGTTTACATTATTTTTAACAATATCTACTAAGTTCGAGACTGTTCTAAACTTGTTTTAGTGAACTTAAAAATTATAGCAATCTAACAATCAACAATAAATAAATAAAATAATAAAACTGAATTATAACAAATGTTCTATATGCTGTCCGTTGATTTGAAGACACATTTCAATTCTTCTTTGTACAGTTGCTGTGGCCCGTTGAATTTTTCCGTTTTCTAATTCGGCAAAAGCTGTTCGTATCCTGTCTAGTAAATCTTGTTGGTTATTTACTGGGGAAGCATAGACTTTACCTTTGATAAATCCCCATAAATAAAAGTCTAGGGGTGTTAAATCAGGCGATCGCGGGGGCCATCTCCAAGGGCCATTGGGACCAATCCAGCGATCTTCAAAAATTCGAGATAATTGGAGATAAACTGCAGCGGAATTATGTGCTGGTGCCCCATCTAATTGATACCAATAATTTTGCAGCTCACCAATAGGAATTTCTTCTATAAATTCAGAAACCGTCCCTCGTAGAATTTCCAAATACTTATCACTGTTTAAATTTCGCGTAAAGCGTGCGGATTTTCTGCTGCCCAGAAATGTTCGTTTCTTCTATTTGTTATTCCTTCTCTAGAAAATTTCGCTTCATCGGTCCAAAATATTTTTGAAAGGAATTGAGGGTTCTCTTGAATTTTCAAAAACATGAATTCGCAAAATTCTACTCGTCGGACGTCATCACCAGATCTCAAGGCTTGCACGTTTTGGAAGGAATAAGGGTGCATATGATGTTCGCTCAAGATTCTTTGGACAGATGAAAAAGAAATTCCCAAATCGTTTTCTGCAGACGGTATTGAAATTTACGGGTTTGCGTGGGAATAAGGTAATGTGTTTATTTGTTTATTACGTTATCCTCGGCATTTGTCACTGGTTTCGGAACATTTTTTGTAACTTTAACCTTGCCAAAACGCAAAAAGTTCGTTTCAATCCTCTTGAATTTTGACTTGTTCATTGGCGGCAAATCAGGGTGGCTTTGATTAAACACACGACACGTTCTCTCCAAAATTTTATAACATTCTCCATGAATATAAAATAGATTAAGAATATCAGCGTTTGAGTATTCTTCCATTTTGATTTAGAAGATTTAGTTTATCACTGACAGCTTTCGATAAATAACGCATACTAATCATCTGTCATATTGGATATTGGATCTCAATTGTTTTTCCATGGCTCACCATTGGAACATGTAAACATTTAAGCAAATACATACGATATTTTTATAAAAAAAATTATTTCGAAAATGAGCTACGAATAGGTATAGGGAACCTTAATACAGTTCGATAGAAAATAAAAATTCTACATTTGATAGTGCATAAAGTTATAGGGGGTCCCATTTAAAAAAACGGACTTTAGCTGCTTTGAAAATATGAATGTTTGCCGCTGAATTTAGGACACCCTGTATAAAAATAGACAAATTCAATAAAAAAAATAGAAACCTAAGATTATTTACCGATCGTCTGCAAAATATGAAGATTATATCTTCAAAACTTACAAAAATATGAGATTTTAAAATTTGGTACCCCGAAGGCTCATTTTCGGTTCAAGGTCAAATATCTTAAGAACGCTTGAACCTAGGTATAGGACATGCTACATAAAATAGCATTAAAATTCTCCGTAGAATCCAAAAATATCATAAAATACAGGGTGCTCAATTTAAAATAAGCAAGTTGATACCAACTTCCGGTTAAACCGGAAGTGACAGGAAGTTGAAAATATTTCAAAAAAGAAGTACCCCTTGACCTTACCTTAATCCCAAAATTTGAAATTTTTATCTAAATGACATCATCAAAAACTTTTAATGAACGGGTTGCGTGAATAACTGTATATATATATATATATATATATATATATATATATATATATATATATATATATATATATTATTATACTACTATATATTATATTATATATTACACAAATAAATGAGAAAAACATTAGGAATAACAACAAAATTAAACAACCTAGTTAAATGTTGATATAGGAATCCCCATTTTTAAAACACTCTTGATACGATTTGCTTAATTTATAAATTGCGTTGCTAATATAAGAAAGATACTCGTTATTCAAAATTAATATTTTGGGTTGATTTTTCTGTCGTTAACTTATCAAATCATATGTCCTATTAAAGTAAACTCAGTTCTTTAAATTATCAAGAGATTATCCAAGGGGGTAAGATCAGGACTGTTTTATGGCCAGTCAGTGGGTCCATGTCTTCATATTGAAATATATATAAAAACCAACTGTTACATATATTTGAAAAGCTTGGAAAAAGCCCCATCGAACTGCTAAAAAATATATAGGGTGTCTCATTTTAAAAAAAAACATAAGTTTGGTTAATATCCCGAAAATGGTAGATCACAGCAAAAATCTACGCCACTGGATTCTACATAAAAAATGGTACAATAACCGGTTTTTACCTTTTCAAAATGCAATATTTTCAAATTCACCCTGTATCTTAAAGACGACGCGGGATATGAAAATTTAGTTTACGGCATCTTAAGGTTCGCGAAAAAGTAGCATAGTACTGCGAAAACAGCAACCCTGTATATAATAACAAGTAACCGAGATGCCCCGCAAAAGCATCGAAAATTGGAGACCCTGTAACATCATCATAGGAAATCGAACAAATATATGAAATTAATGCATTGTCACTAGTAAAAAGTATATTTTAATAATAGCAATTATAATATTTGGACTATATATCTATAAATAAAATATAACGTTAACTTTACAATTATTTGAGTAGATGCCAAACCAAAAGTCACGACATAAAATGTAATATGAAAAGTAGTCAATTAATATACTAACATATTTCTGCTTGCACAACTCGTACATTTATTTATATAAACTCCTGAGTTTCTGCGTATACTTAAATACATTTTTGTTTGAAGTGAAAATTCTTCAAATGTTTGAGTTTTGTAATTGAAGCCGCGATCTTTCTATATTTAAACCGCCTGGAGCGATATTCCGAGGATGAAACTTACTTCAAATATTTTGATTATGTAGTTTACACAAATTGGGTATGTTTTATTTTTCTTGCGCCACCTGTTGGGAAATTATACAACCAATTTCTTTCGGATATGAATCACTTAACCGGTCGTTAAATGGTTCAGCTAATGGAAATTGGAATTAAATTCTACAAATGTAAATAGCTTTTTAATTTCCTTTTGCTTTTTTTTTGTAAAAATCACCCTCCGAGATTTTTTCAGATCTTCACGTTTCAGGGTCCCTCGATGACGAAAAACATGTTTTCTCAATTCCGTCGGTCTGTCTGTCTGTCTGTCTGTTTGTCTGTCTGTTCGCGGCATAGCTAAAAAACTACTTACCCTTTATTGGTAAAAATCCAAAACGAAAGAATCACCCTCTCATCTTTATGTTTTATCGTCGCTAGATGCAAAAAACGTGTTTTATCAATTCCGTCAGTCCGTCTGTCAGTCTGTCTTTAAATAGTCGATGTTTCCCAACTTTATTGTTGCATCCTCAGGACATATAGATCTTATATCCTGCATGAAACCTATATTATCAGTTTTTATCTACTCCGTTGGTCCGCTTATATTTCCCAGATATTAAGTGTTTAAATGGTTTTCGTTAACAATCATCTTGTTATGTTAGAGTGGTGTATTATGTGAAGTTAGAATACAGTAAAAAAACAGAAGTCTATGTTTAAATTGTCAACGTTTCGCAACTTTCTTGTTGCATCCTCAGGACACGAATATAGATTATACATCCTATATCTATACTGAGACAGTCAGTGGGCGATTACTGCTCCATCTTCCACCAGGGTAAATTCGTTGTTTGCACTCAGAATCTAGAAAAGTTCTAGAACAGCAATCCAAAAAAAACATGTCAGGACATTAGAGCATTGAGTATTGGGAATTGCACTGTCGAGCAGAAGGGCACCAACAAACAGGATTCAGACAGATTAGATAGTCTTTTTAACCTTTCTGAGACAAAAAGGCTTCATATATTGAACTGAGGTGAAGTTAGACGGAGTTGTAATTGGACGCTGTCTGATGGTGAGAAATATCACCTGCATGAAATTGGACTCGACAATGAGTATTTGAATTGTGGATGTGGTGTTAAGTGATGCTTTATTCAACACCAGACTGCTTTTCTTGGGGAACTCGTGAAAGCCGAGCTTTAGGAGAGTCGTTTCCTTTTTAAGGAAAACTAATTGTTTTTGCAACACTCTTGTGTGGTCAATTGCTAAGTTTATCTATCCCTTTCCGGTTTTTCCTAATAAGATTCCTTTAACCGTATTGGTCATACCTGTTAAACCAAGAATTAAAATTCATTTTAAATTGATATTATAATTTTAACGCCCACAATACATTCCTTAATGAGATAAAAATACGCATTTATGTCAGAAATTTTAATAATTTATTGCAGAAATAAATCACCTATAGTCAAATCTAAACAACAACTAATGTTTTGTGTATGTTTTGGCGTAAAACAGAATTAATTTTATGCAAATTTTAGATGTAATAAATTATTGGATTAAAATGACTCACATTTAAATAAATATTTGCCTAATAAAATATCAACAAAATGAAAGCCATTTCATTAATGGAAACTTAATAAAAATTGTTAGGTTTCTTGGCAAATCACAGTGCCGGAATATATTTGTATACAGAATGTCCCATAACTAATGAGCGCAGAAAAACTGGAGATGTAGACATAGAAATATATCACAAGATATGTTTTAACGTGTTACAGAGTTATAATAAAATAAATGTAAAAAAAATATTAAAAAAAAACTATAAACTATATTATATTTATAAACTATTGAACTGAAAGTAAAAATAATTAAACTTACTACTTAAATATAAACTTTTAAAAATAGAAAATAATAATGTCTGAACCCATAGTTGAGGTTATTTGAAATAATTCAAACAATTTTGAATAATACACACATTTTTAGGTTTTCATCTAAGTTTGTAAAATTCTTAACCAGAAAAATACCATTTAAATATAGAAATAATTAATTTTTGTATTAGATCAATTTTTTAGGAATGCGCAATTCTGTATCTTCAATGGTTCTCCCATAATTAAATTTAAACGTTTTTATTTATTCAGTATTGCCCAAATAGTACACAGAATAAGAAACAATGTAAAAATATTGCGTTAATGATAATATATATATATATATATATATATATATATATATATATATATATATATATATATATATGTATATATATAGTGTGTATCAGCCAAATGGAATAAATTCGATAATAAATAAATGGGGGCGTGTTCGGAAAAACGCTTGGACCCGTCGATTGGTATTTTTAGTTGCTCATTTTCTCCAATAAAAACTTTTTATACAGGGTGTGTCCTGTAACAGTGGTCAATGCCAACTTTCTTATTTCAAATGCAACACCCCGGATATTATTTAATTTTTGGATTCTTTAGGAGATTCTAAACATATTTTATGTTCAATGTCCTATACCTATCTTCAACTATTTCGGCAATACTAAGTGTTTTCAAATTTATTGCAAAAATTAAAATTAAAAAAATAAAATTATTTATTTCTTCATAATGTATAAACAAAAGTAAAAAGTTAATTTAGGAACTGTTGAATATGCTCGCCGCGAACGTCTTGGCAAATTCCTAATCTTAAATAGAAATTTCTTCTAACGCTATTTAGCATCTCAGGCGTGACCGATCTAATCGCAAGCGTTATTCGTCTTCTTAAGTCAGCTAAGTCGAGGGGTTTAGTTTTGTATACAACATTTTTAATATGTCCCCATAAGAAAAAGTCTAATGGCGTCAGATCAGGGGATCGCGCTGGCCATTCTATCGATCCTCGTCTCCCTATCCACCGATTTGGAAATATTCCGTTGAGGTACTGCCGGACATTAATTTGGTAATGGGGCGGTGCTCCATCTTGCTGAAACCATATCATATTCGCTGGAACTTGTGGGTTTGCTGGATCCGGATACAAATTTGTCAAAGTTGGCACGGCATTATTTTGGAGCAGTGCTAAATAATTATCGCCATTCAAATTGCCGTCAATGAAAAAGGGGCCTATGATATGATCCCTAACAATTCCTGCCCAAAACATTAACCTTTTCAGGATATTGAGTATGTTCTTCGCTGATCCAGTGAGGATTTTCCCTAGACCAATAGCGGCAATTTTGACGATTTACATGACCGTGAAGTGTAAAGGTGCACTCATCCGAAAACAAAACATGTTCTAATTGAATAACATTGTTATCTAACATAGGCATCATTTGTTCACAAAAATAAGTTCTCCTATCATAATCGTCTTCCATGAGCTCCTGAGTTGGTATCACTTTATAGGGATGCATTTTATTTTCTTTTAATGTTCGAATAATCGACGAATGGCTAATATCGAACATTGCGGCGGCTTGTCGACTAGAAATATGTGGGTTTTCCTCAAACTCAAGCATAATATCCAATTTAGTATCATCATTTATTGAATTGGCAGCTGCTTTTTTTATCTGCCTCACATGTCCAAGCTCGCGAAACTGCTTTTCTATTTTACTAATTGTCCCTTGGGATATATGCGGCAAATTTGGAAATTTTTCATGAAATAAGCGAGCAACTTCCACTTGTGTTCGTGTGTTATCTCCATAACCAATCATTTGTAGAATTGTTATTTTATGCATTTCTGTTAAATGAACCATTTTTCTGATATTAGGTATTATGCAGTTAACGAAATTCAAAAGACTATGACACTGACACTGGCAACTACTGTCTTGCAAAGAGAAAGGCCAGGCATTTTACACAAAAGTAAACAAAACTTAAAAGTAAACAAAACTGGCTCTTTTTGTTCCATATCAATAAAAAGGAACGCTAAAATGGTTTTTGCTTATATTCTTAATATGAAGACCTAAATGGTAAACAAGTATTGAGTGTGTTGTAGCGAATTTTTGTAATCAAATAAATAGTTCAGTAACCAGAGCCACTTTCATGAATAATAATAAATTCGAAATAAATAAAATAAAAATAAATTTGAAAACACTTAATATTGCCGAAATAGTTGAAGATAGGTATAGGACATTGAACATAAAATATGTTTAGAATCTCCTAAAGAATCCAAAAATTAAATAATATCCGGGGTGTTGCATTTGAAATAAGAAAGTTGGCATTGACCACTGTTACAGGACACACCCTGTATAAAAAGTTTTTATTGGAGAAAATGAGCAACTAAAAATACCAATCGACGGGTCCAAGCGTTTTTCCGAACACGCCCCCATTTATTTATTATCGAATTTATTCCATTTGGCTGATACACACTGTATATATATATACCTAACTAAACCTTAATTGTAAAATCACGGGCCAAAAACATGCAGTCAAATAATATAAAATAATACTAATAGACTAGTCACATCACGGCCTATTTTTCGAGTATTAGCATAATTTGATTATTCAACCATAATGAGAAACAATCAATGTTACAGTCGGAAGGGATAAACCGATTAGAGTACTCCATTATTCGATTGATACAACTGTATTTTCCTAGGTCTGTACGACTCTGCCTCAGCTGGAGTATTTTTGTGATTACCTAGTTTCTCGCAATGGGATCCTAAAGTTGATTAGTGCCAACAAGTCTGCACAATCTATGTGATTATTGATAATTTTGTGTCCAAAAAAAAATGATTTATCCAACGAACCTCCAGACTATCAAGCCCCAGTATGTTTACGCGTTGCTTATAAGTTAGCAAGGTTTTATGGCCAGTCAATTTGTACAGTGGAAAATTTGCAAACTTAGACTGGACACGCTTAATTCTCTTGATGTGGACTTCGTAGAAAGGTGACCACACTACACTGCAGTAATTCAACTGGCTCCTCTGAGAGGCAGAATGATTTCAGAGTCTCAACATTCCGAAACTCCTAGCATTGTGTCATAACGACACCTTCCATTTTATATGCCTTAGCGATGACATTGGCGATATGATTGATAAGACATTAACTCATTATCGAAGAGAATATCAATAATTAATCATTTTCATCAATCAGTTACAGGGAGGGAGCTGTTTCATATGGGAAAACGAGATCACTTTACATTTAGAAGTATTTAACCACATTCCCTTTTCTGAACACCAGTCAAATAAGCCATTCTTCTCCTCCTGGACAAGGTTGCAATCATCCATGCTCTTTGGAAAAAATTTAAAATCATCAGCAGATCTCGTTCGGATAGTTATTAAATATCACAAATTGTTTTCGTTCATTGAGATAGCTCCCAATCCATGAGAGTAGAGTATCTCCCACACCAGCTTCTTCAGTAAAATAGAGCGATCTAGGCTATCGAATGCTTTCCGAAAGATAGAGTCGACCTGTAACGATTCGTTAAGAGAAGTATTCAGGAAATTGGAGTAAAGGTGATATAATTCTTCGAAAACCACAAAAGATCTCCTCGGTTACTATTGACTCCAAGACTTTTGCCATACACCATAGTCCGGAGATTCGTCGAGAATTCAGATTTGTTACCGCCTTGGAAAGAACTGTGGCGATGGTTGACTTCCATCTCTTCGGGAAACTTCCTGAACAAAGTGACGCGTTGAATATTGCGCTAGTGGCAAGGAAAGGGTTGGACTGCAATTTTTTTTTTAAAATTGGAGGGATTTTATCTAGACCAGCTCCTTTATTGATTTTTAATTCGACAAGCTTATTATATACTATGTCTGCGTTAATTAATATTTTATGCAGTCAATCGAATTTGCGGTTGGTTCCTTGTGAAACATTTTTAAATAGTGGTTTATTTAAAAAAAAACTTTGGCTTTTTAATGTTTCATTTGTTAGAGAGTTACTCTACATTGTTTCGGCTTTTTAGGCCTTTCTCAAGAGATGCTTCAGTGAATACTAAACTAAAAATGAGCTATATCTAATGGTGTGCATAATGCAATTTAGTTTTATTGCCTATCTATTTAACATGGGATTTTTTACGTTTATATTATAGGTACTTAGAAGGCTGTCTATTATTGGGGTAATTTGGAAATTTTGTTGGTCATTCGTTGTGAGTGAATTCCTTGATAAAGATTTTTTAATGTCAAGTTGTTCTAAAAGATCCAAACGTTTACCTTTATTTTCTTGAAGTAATAACATTACATTATCGGTGTCAATAAAATGGTTGTTTTCTATGCAATGAGCAGATAATCCTAAATTTTTAACATTATATAAAATAGAGTTCCGGTGTTCTTTTATTCTTGTTTGGATATTTCTACCCGTTTGCCCAATATAGACAGCTTTACAGTCCTTACATTTAACTTTGTACACACCTGATTTATTAGACTGACAAATTTTGTCCTTATTATTTATTAAAACACTACCTAAATTTAGTTTATTTACAGAAATTGTGTTGCAACCTAATCTATTAAGCTTATTTGATATTTTGTCACTATAATTGGGAATATAATTTAAAAACCTAAAATTTTTGGTTAATTGAGGCGTGACACTATAAAACTGTCTTCTAAGAATTTTGCGTTTTTTATTCTCTATCATGTTATCTATTAGAGATTCATTATAACCGTTATTTCCTGCAATTTATTTTACTACATTTAGCTCGTTATTATAGTCTTCTTTACTTAAGGGAAAGGTTAATAGCCTATGTACGAAACTATGAAAAGGTGACATTTTTATTCTCCAAGACTGTTTAGAATGGTTATGAATAACTGTGTCTGTTGTTGTTGGTTTTCTGTATATGTTAAATTTAAGTTGTTTATTGATTCTTTTTATAGTTATATTTAAAAAGTTGATGTCGTTGTTATCTTCTAATTCCATTGTAAACTGAATTTTTGGCTTAATTGTATTTAGAAAATCTAAAAATTGGGATAGTCTCCTTTCTGTACTATCCCATATACAGAAAACATCATCGACATAACGAGTCCAATAGATAACATGTGATTTTAAATTGTTATTGCTATTAAATATTAATTCCTCAAAATGTGACATAAATATTTCCGCTAATAAAGGAGAAATGGGTGATCCCATTGGCAGTCCTTCTTTTTGTAAGTAAATTTCATTTTTAAATTGGAAATAACTTTGATTTACACAGATTCGGATTACGGATAGTTCCGATTTTTGTATAAGTTTTTCTAGTATATCTAGCAGTTCTTTTGTGAGTATTGATATAAACAGACTTTTTACATCAAAAGATACAAGTTTAGCGTTATTAGGTAACTGTAGATATTCTGTATTTTTTATAAACTCAAAAGATTTTTTTACCGAATATTTTGAATGAAAATTGGTTAGTTTCGGAAGAATGTTACTTAGTTCTTTGCATAGCTTATAAGATGGAGCATTAATGTATGATACAATAGGTCTAATTGGATTATTTTCTTTATGAATTTTCGGAAGGCCGTATAATATTGGTGGCAAAGGGTTCAGTGATTTTCGTTTGTAGTTATTAATACCAGAAAGAACTGTATTATTGTCTTTAATAGCCCTTGTAACTTTATTCTGATATTTAGTGGTTGGGTTATGATGAGTTTTCACGAATTCATTACAGTTAAGGAGTTCTTGAATTTCTGAATCGTATTCAGCTCTAGTTAGTATGGTGACAGTATTGCCTTTATCTGCTTTGCAAGGTACTAGCTCATTCTGTTCTAGCTTGTTTTTAAATTTTTTTATAATATTGGTTTCTCCTTTATTAGCGTTGTATTGTATGTATTCGCTGTACTATATTTCTGGAGTTGTGATACATTTTCTAGCGAACTAACTGCTAGTTCTGAGTTAACTGCTAGGATATCGAATTCTTTCTTATTACAGATATTGGGAGCATATTTTAATCCTTTTTCTAGAATATTTAACTCAGACAAAGAAAATACAGTATTCGAGGGATTTTTTACTCTAGGACAAAATTGGACATTATTTATATTATTAAATTTATTAGAATTTTTAGTAAGATTATTATTTTTGGAAGCTACTAAATTTTCTAATTTTTTGGTTTGGTTTGTGCGCATTAAATCGATTTTTTCTTTTACTGATTCCCTAATTTGTCTATCTAAATGTTGAAATAGAAAATAATTTTCTTTAGCTAGTAGTTCTGTGTGTATTAATTTTAAATGTAAACTTGTATTGTCCCTCTGAGAGTACCATTACTGTTGTTCTTTTTGAAGCCATGTTTTGTACCCGTTCTTTATTGCTTCTCGTGCCTGTGATGACTTGTGATTGGTACGTAGTTTCATATGTTTTGGTACAACACTGTTCACTAAACACTGCTTGGCAAACCATATATGACAACAACACTTTTTCAACTTTAGTATACACCGTTGATACATAATCGCTAATTTTGCTTTGCTAGCATTTTTAATACAATCAATCGAATTTGCGGTTGGTTCCTTCCATTAGATATAGCTCATTTTTAGTTTAGTATTCACTGAAGCATCTCTTGGGAAATGCCTAAAAAGCCGAAGCATATCGTCGCTGTTATTACGTAGGGGCCTATCTCGATATTTGGCGAAAATGAGTTATACCCATATTTAGGCATAAGCAGGCCTTATTTATGTTATGACAAACTGTCCTATCTCAATATTACACGGTTTATATTTTATGGAAGTATACAAATCTGGCCTATCTTAGATTATCCACTAAAATATTTTTACGTAAAGGCCAAAGTTGACATTGGCCCCTATGTCGTATATTTTATCCGTGTTTTGCTGGGCGAATCTTAATATAGGCCTTTACGTTATAATATTTGTGGACGAAATGTATAGTAATATTATCACATAGGCCCACTAAATTATTAATTATTATTATTTTATTTAAAAAAGACATTCGAAATTAGTAAAATAACAAAAATATAAACGATATTTGGAGTTTTTTATGCTAAAAACATACAAATTTTTTTATTTTTACACCTGCTTTTTTCAATTTTAGGCTTATGTAGAATTATATGAAGTAGCAAAATAAAACTATAAATTAAATTTTGCAACTCTGCAATTGTGCCTCTTGCAGGGTACACAAAAACGCGGCACGCATTTGCGACTGATTAGTTGATTTTGAGGTAACGTGGTTAAAGGGTGTGTTAAACTTGTCTAGACAAGTCGGCAAGTGAATTGATATTAATAGCGGTACCTACAAAATTCCGCGATTTTAGTTATCTTCTTTTAAAATGGATGTTCTTGTGGAGTGGGACGATAAAACTGTTAACTGTGTGGATACCGGCAGCCTAAAAATTGTCCAGAAAAATAAGAAATTCAAAATAGGCACACAAGTAAAAATGTTTTTTGAGAACAAATGGTACTATGGGAAAATTGTTGCGGTTGAAAAGCTAACAGCCAACGAATATTCTTCTGATTCATCGGATAACGAGCCTCTGTCTAAAAAAATTCAAGTTCGTCATAAATCGAGCAAAAATTGTGACATTGCTCATTCAAGCTTTTCTTCTAGTGATGATGTGCCTCTGAGTAAGTTAACAATTCTAAATAACTATGTTGCTGATAGCCAAATTAGTAGTCCAAAAAAGATGGCGGAATCAAGCAGTGCATTATCCGCTGACGAGGGGACTATTCAAGCAAGTTCGGACGTAACCGAACCCTATGATGATGTAAGTGACCACGAGGATCCAACATACAGACAAACGTGTGAAGTAACAAACTGCAAAGCAGAAGTTTTTAGCTCATGCTTTCGATGTTCCATACTAATTTGTTGGGAACACTTTGAAGTGGACGAACCGAATTGTGATACCCATGGTTCGAAGATAGAAAGTGACGACGAAATTGTTAGTTCAAAAAAATCGAAACCAGTTAAAAAATTATTGCAAAGTGACAAGAAAAATCCTGAAAATTTTTTAGTTGAAGGAGCACCAAAAGAGCATCGTGAAGAAAAGATACCTAGGGTAAATAAGAAGAAAGTGGCAAAAACGTTGCGGAATAGCGGCAGAGAATATTGTTCTGTGAACACTAAAAAAATAGTTTCAGCTCGTACTTTAGGACCGGTGTGTAATAAAGCGTGGTGCAGGAAAGGTGGGCGAAAATGTGCAGAATTTAGTGAAGAACATAGACAAAAAATATTTTCAGACTTTAATGGATTGGGCAATATAAAACTGCAACGAGAGTTCATTGTGCGTTTTGTAGAACAAAAAGTCAAAAAAAGTAGTACAAAACCTGGTGGGGAATCGCGTCGGGTCTACACTAACTTCTTTTATCTTTCTTTAGAGGGCACAAGAGTTCAAGTGTGTCGTAAAATGTTTGTTAATACGCTGGGTATTAGCGATAAGGTAATGCGTACCTCACTTCAGAAACTGCAAGAGTCCGGTGTTTTGGAGGAAGAAAAACGCGGTGGTCGTAATGGAGCAGTGGCCGAGAATGATAAAGTTTTAAGGGACCAAATTCTTAATCACATAAATAGGTTCCCTCGGGTGGAATCCCATTACTGTCGGCAAAGTAGTTCCAGAGAGTACCTTAATGGAGATTTGTCAATTAGTAGAATGTATCAAATGTTTCTAAGTGAATTAAAACCGAATGCAAAAAAAATATGTCTTTCTCTATATCGATTGGTTTTTCGGAGTATGAATCTGTCATTCCATAAGCCTAAGAAGGACCAGTGTGGGTTGTGTAGAATTCAAAATGACGGTACAGAAGAGGAAAAACTAAAAATTAGAGACGCGTATGAAAAACACATTTTAGAGAAGACTGCTGTAAGGGAAATAAAAGAAAAGATTAAGAATAGTGCCCAAAATGATCCAACAATTTATAGTGGCTGTTTTGATCTTCAGCAGGTAATAAATTTACCTATCTCAAATGATGGAGCAGTCTTTTATAAGAGAAGATTAAGCGTCTTTAATTTAACCGTGTACGATCTTGGTAGTCGAGACTGCTTTTGTTTTACCTGGCATGAATGTGCAAGTGGTCGTGGAGCCTCCGAAATTGCCACTGCTGTTTTCAAAACCTTAAAAAAGTACGATCAAGAAAAGAAAATTCACTCCGCCCACCTATTCGCTGATGGGTGCGGTGGGCAGAATAAAAATTCAATTATGGCAGCTGCTCTTTTGTACACTGTTTTAAACTGCGAGAATTTAAAAGAAATCAGCCTACGTTTTTTTTCTCCCAATCACGGACAAAGTGAAGGGGACTCCGCACATAGTGCCATTAGTTACGCAATCAAAAAGGCTGGTGATTTATTTACTCCGAGTCAACTTGTACCCGTATTTCGTCTAGCCAGACAAAAAAAGCCTTATCAAGTTTATACTTTAAATTTCGATGACTTTTTCAATTTTAAAAAATTAAGCGAAGATTATAGATTCAAGTCAATAAGAACTGACGACGAAGGCAAGGATTTTAAGTGGACCGACATTTTTGAGTTTTCAGTAAAAAAAGATAGTCCGAACAAGTTGTTTTTCAAAACCAGTCATCTGGAAACTCAATATCAAGCTATCACCATAAAACGAAAAAGTGGTAGTACTATAGCTCTTTTAAAGTTGAACAAAGAACCCAGGCCAATTTCTTTGCAAAAATACAATGACCTAATGACACTTTGTAGTGGTAACAAGCCTGTCATTAGATCTCCCGAAGATGTGTTGTTTTACAGTTCTTTGCCGCACACACAAACTTAGTATCTAGTGACTTTTTAGTGAGTTTTTTTGAGGAGAATTTCTTTTTTGTTAAAAATTTAAGTTTTAGTTAAAGTGGTATGTAAACTGTTATTATTTGGTGAAACACAACGTAATAACTGGGTATATAGACTTGAAGACACATTTTGCTTTTATTTTGTTTATAATAATGTTTTGCAACATTTTTTTGTAAAAATAAATATATTAAAAGTAAATCTACCGTTTCATTAAAAAACATTGATAATAGAGGGGCCTATTTGGTTTTATGTACAAAATCGAACTGTTATCGTTTTTACAAAAGGGCCTATCTCATTTAATATTTTATTAAAATTAAACATATATAATTTGAAAAAAAAAATAGTATGCCTGATCATTCTACATTGATTTATCTACGTTTTTCTGAAAAAATAATTTTAAATAAGACGAAAGTGTCAATGATACAACCAAAATTATCAACACAAATTTCTTTAAACCGCTCTCCTGAAAAGTTGTAAAAATCGAGATAGGCCCCTTCGTAATAACAGCGACGATATGTAGAGTAACTCTCTAATAAATGAAACATTAAAAAGCCAAAGTTTTTTTTTAAATAAACAACTTATTTTATGCAGATTAATACAGGTGCTAGGTAGTGAATTTGTGCTATACCTTGACTTTCCCCTATTTAAGGTTATAAACAGATTAAAAGAATATAGCAAATAAGTTCGCTATTTTAAGTAGCTATTGGGTCCATGGCATATGAAATTTTGCCAGAATCTTCGTATTAATATTATAAAAATTGTCAAAATTTAAAAATATAAGTAAAATTGAACGTGCCATTAAGAACCTCGAAAACCATATGAAACACGATATTAAAAATATGTTAACTTGCATACTTTTTTTCCTTTCCTTCCTAGGTCCATTAAATTGTCATGAACAAATATATTGAATTCGAAAAAGACAGACAGGATGTTTCATAAAAATATATCTTGAATACAAATTTATTATGTTTGTTCCTGAATTATTTTCTTTTATAAACTTGTTACAAATCAAAAGTTTTTTAATCACATTTCTTAATTTTCTGTTTTCTAGATACCAACCACCGTTAATTTTTAGAAAACTAAATAATGACTCTTCATATGCATGAGGGAAATATTCAATGTTATTTCCTTTTTGCAAATATAGAAACATAGATTTGCGTATGATAATTAACTGAACATGACGCAGATCCTTAATTAAGTTAAAGTGGCAACGAAAATTATTGAGTCATAAAAATAACGTCATTGCAACATAACCTTGTCTCTTCGAAACGTAGGTATATAGATATATACGCCCCCGCATTTTAAATTTTTTTTCACGATATCTCTTCGATTAATCGATTATCCTTGGCTTAGTTAATTTGTTAATCCTATTTTAATAATAAATAAAAAAGTTAATAATATTGTCTATAAATAACGTCTAATAATGATTGTTATATTAAAATGAGATTGATAATAATGTATAAAAATTGCCTATCATACGTCATGCTGTTTCATGTGGTCTTTGAGATAGCCTTATTATTATTTGACCCCGACTTTTAAATAGCCCTGATGCGGGATTTAAAAAAAACAATTGAATTAGTTAAAACCGTAAACTTAGATTCACCTACGTTAATTAAATTAGCCATTCAATGATAGTGGTGTGCACAACGTTTGGTTGTGATTTTTCAAGACCAAATATACAGTGAAAATCGTTTGTAACTGCATTGAGGGAAACACGTCGGCATATCTGATTGTCGCTAAAACTTATAGCCACAACTGAAAATTTATACACTATACGTATATGGTTTGTTGGAACTATTAAAATAACTAAATTACAGAAAGTATTTATTTAAAACTGTTAAAAAATCGGTACATTTCCTTTACACGAAGCTTCCCTCATTTTGAATATATATATATAT
Source organism: Kuschelorhynchus macadamiae (assembly GCA_030620095.1). Taxonomy (NCBI): domain Eukaryota; kingdom Metazoa; phylum Arthropoda; class Insecta; order Coleoptera; family Curculionidae; genus Kuschelorhynchus; species Kuschelorhynchus macadamiae. Next base: position 303,339 of record JAUTXW010000598.1, read on the forward strand.
ATATATATATATATATATATATATATATATATATATATATATATATATATATGATCAAAAACTGACATTATAAATATACTTTAAAAAATCGTTAAAAGTTACTTTTTCCAAATGGAAACCCCCAATTTTTATAATTTCATCTTATTTAACACTTAAAATAAGGGTGACTTTGTATACAATTGTCTATTCCAAAAATTTGTAGTTTTTGAGTTATTGACGATTTAACATTTTTTATTCTAATAATATCAGACGGCTTCTAAGTTTTCTGTTAGTTGGCCATGATAGGGAGGCCTGGAGAGAATTAAACCAATTGGTTACTATAGAAACGTAATATTTGTTGTCGTTTGACAATTACCTACTAAAATATTATTTATTATAGTAATTATAATAATTATTAAACTAATAATCATGCCGCGGCGATTAAATTACACACACGAGGATTATTTGAATTTGTTTATTATCTATGGGGAATCTAACAGAGTTTTAACAAGAACATGACAGAACATTTGTTTAACGCTGTTCGGTGACGGTTTCTGTTTATCTGGATATCTATCAGCCAATATCTGGCATGTTCTTGTTAAAACTCTGTTAGATTCCCCATAGATAATAAACAAATTCAAATAATTCTCGTGTGTGTAATTTAATCGCCCCGTCATGATTATTAGTTTAATAATTATTATAATTACTATAATAAATAAATAATATTTTAGTGGGTAATTGCCAAACGACAATAAATATTACGTTTCTATAGTAACCAATTGGTTTTGTTCTCGCCAGGCCTCCCTATCATGGCCAACTAACAAGAAAACTTAGAAGCCGTCTGGAATTATTAGAACAAAAAATGTTAAATCGTCAATAACTCAAAAACTACAGATTTTTGGAATAGACAACTTTATACAAAGTCACCCTTATTTTAAGTGTTAAATAAGATAAAATTATAAAAATTGAGGGTTTCCATTTGAAAAAAGTAACTTTTAATGATTTTTTAAAGTATATTTATAATGTCAGTTTTTGATCACCCTATATTTATTTATTATAAAAATATCAGCACAGGCCACTAAAGTGGATCCTTTTGGACAAGGAAGCCACCCGCAAATAACTAATAGAGACTTCGATAAGCAGATATTTATAGTTCTGTCTAGACCTGCAAACGTCATTTTTTACATAAAATTCAAAATATCTCAAAAACAGTTCAACTTAGGTATAGGATATTATACATGAAATATACCTAGAATTTTTCGAGGAATCCAAAAATTCGATAATATACAGGGTGTTCTATTTAAGAAAGTTGACGTCTCCTTCCGGTATAACCGGAAGTGCCGCCCTCTTGAAAATATTTTGCGCGAATTGCCCCCATCGACTTTAGTTAGCTGCCAAAATTTCAAGTTTTTCCAAAGCCTACTTCTGAGAAATCGATCGCCGCAGTTCGTCGTGGGACACCCTGTATATATATGTATATATATCTATATATATATATATATATATATATATATATATATATATATATATGTGTGTGTGTGTGTGTATATACTGTCTTTTCAAACATTTTTATTGGGCGCCATTTTGTTCATTAGATTTCTGACAATATTTTACCTTTTTTTTTTGAGTTTCTCTCAATTCTGGCGGTCGGTCTGTCCGTCTGTTGCTCTGACTGCTCGCGCATAACTAAAAGACTACTTGCCCGATTGACTTCAAATTTTGGTCAAAAATTAAGATTCATGTTTGAGTAAAAATCCAATATGGAGAAACAAAATGGCGGCCCAGTGAAATGTAAAAAAAACTATGAATTCAAAAACTATCGTAAAAAAATATTATTCAATTTACTTACTAAATTTTGCAGAAAAATTAAATATGATATAGGGATAAACTGGTAGGAATTCAAAATGACGTAACAAAATGGCGGTGTGTATCAAAGTTAAAACTTATTGAATTTATTTTAAATTATGCTCAAAGTGTGACATAGGTAGAAACTGATAAAATACTGGCAGGAATCCAATATGTGGAACAAAATGGCGTCCAATAAAATGTTTGAAAAGAAAATGAAAGATTCATAACCAGGGAAGTTCTGGGTAAAGGATGTGTACCGATTTTTTTTAAGTTGGTTTAAAAAAAACATACTGTATACACATAGACTGTATACACATATAATTAGCAAGTACCAGATGTTTTATCACCAATTGTCGCCCAAGGATGTGATTCTTATAGATTTATCGAGGGCAGGTTCGAAGGCAGATCAGGTTTTAGATGCATTATTTTTATTTCTACAACGATTTCGTTCAAACTGCATTTTATAATGGCGACGTTGCAAGGTGAAACCGCTGCGCTGACGACTATGAGGTTTATTAGCATATTCCCAATGTTGAAAATGTCGATTACTTTTTTGAAATATTATTGTTCTGTGCAGTCGTAAAAGCATTTCAATGCGATTGCGTTTTTATGTCGTTCAACCGAATTCTTTAGGAGTTACGTGTTCCCAGAGATGTTGAAATTGTAAGATTATAATTTATACCAAAGGGTTTTTAATTTCAGGAAGTTCTCTGGACATTTTGGGTGAGATAAGAGTTACTTCATTAGGGTGATTCGTTTATTAAAGCAGGATACCTTATCTTAGAATATAAGAGTGAATACAAACATCTAATTTTACTTCCCTGGTTATCGTGAAAAAATTGCCCTTTGTTAGGGTCTATAGCCCCCGAGATCAAGAAAAACATTCTCTTGTTTCCGTCTGTTGTTTTGTCTGTGTGCAACATAGCTAAAAACACATACCTGACTGCCTTTAAATTTTACTGAAAACTTAAAAGGCTGTGTAGTCCGTCAGTCTTATCATAAATCAAAAGAGTGGTCGAACGTCTTAGACAAATTGGTAAAAAAAAGCGTAGAGCAGGTAGTGGTGATTTCTTGATATCGAGGGCCTTTCACCAAAACTAGAACTTAACTTTTTACGGCCCAGTAAAACGAGCTACATACCGCCAAAAATCAGAAAATATCATCCAAGTAGGCTTCTTTCTACGAATTGTGACAGATGAATTGAAAGAACAAAGATATTTGATCAAATTTTGTGTTCGTCTTGGAAAATCAGCAACGGAAACTTTTTCGATGATTAATACGACTTTTTGGGAATTGTCTGCTTGTTTTCGATGGCATAAAGAGTTTAGTAATGGCGGAGAAAGTTGTGAGTTGCAAGGCGATCCAGGTGCTCCTATTGTTGCCCTAACTGAGGAAACCATCAATACCAGAGCAGTAAATATTCGCACAGATTCACGTCTGACTATCCCACAACTCCCAAATATTCTTAAAATATCTATTGGAAGTGTTTTTACTCTTTTACACAAGCATTTAAATATGTCTAGAGTTTGTGTTCGCTGGATTCCGCGTATACTGACACCAGATCAAAAAGCGAATAGGGTAGCGGTTTGTGAATACTGGAAACAATGCGTTGAAGAAGAAGACGAAGAATGGTGATGAAGCAACAGAATACGCAGTGGGTAGTGCCGCTAAAGCTATGGCCATAACATTTTTTGATCACAAAGGCATGGTGTATACGCACATGGTCCCACATGGTAGTACAATAACTGCCAGTTATTATAAACAAATTTTGTTCCAGTTGATGAAGGCTGACATCCCCAAAAAACGACCTGAGCTGATTGGAAAGTGGAAACTTCATCATGATAATGCTCGCCCTCACTTAGCGAATATAGTGACAGAGTTTTTGAACACTAAAAATATCAGGTTTGTACCGCATCCTCCATATAGTCCTGATATAACCCCATGTGACTTCTATCTGTTTCCTCAAGCACAAAAGGACGACGATTTCAAACAGAATTGGATGCCGTCAGGCAAGTGGTTTTGAAAAATGTCATGAACGAAATTACCAAAAAGCAAAAAACTTGAATATACAAGAGGAAAATATTACCTTTAAAATTTTTTCTCGTGTGGTATTCGACATGACTATTTCACGAGAACAATGTCTTACTATATATAATATCAAATAAAACAGTGAAATCAAAAGAAATAAAATATGACAACTTTATTTTTTAATATCCATGAAAATAATTTTATTTATTATTTACAATATTGAAAGTGCAGTTATATAATAGGTATTTGTTTGACCATCCTTTATTCCAGTTGATGTCGGTGAAGTTTGTAAAGTTGAAAAGTGAATCTGTGGCTCAGAAGGTAGAGCAACGTTGATCTCCTCTATTGGTAACTGAGTTTGTGGCGACGAAGGTGGTGTAGCGTCGAGGTCATTTTCTCTTAAATTTTGACCAAGTTCTTGTGGTGTTCTGAGTCAAGTTGTAGGTAGTAGGGTTTAGTTGAGTGAACACTAGAATGACCCTTCATTTTTATTATTTCATGTTCACCAATACTTTTTTTTGAAAGTGCAGATATTGCTGCAGATCGATGTAAAAGATTGGATACCTTAAACTTCTTGGTTTCCAGACCGATTCTTTGTGCAGAGAGTTTTGTCCGATTTGCCAAGGTACTTACGCCCAAAGGCATGTTCTTGTACCAATGGCCTTTTTGCCAATTCGGGTGTACCGTTAAAAAAGTCTGTCTGTGGTTATGATAGATCCTGTTTTATCCATTATCCAACCACTTACTGGTTGCTACGGCTTTTGCCCCTCCTTGTGTTGTTTTAGAAAAAATCGTGTTATATTCGATTCGCCCAGTAAAGTCTCCTTTCATATTCAATTCTTTCTGGAAGTAAAACACTTTATAGTTTGCCGCTTCATTCCCTTTTTAAGCAAGTTCGAATGAACATAGATTGAAAATTTTTTTGTAGGCCATCTGGCTTATCTTTACTTTTTACGGTATTGATCGTTATATTGTTAGCAACTATACAGGGTGGTGCAACCAAGATGGGGTGGACGATTGTGGGCAAACGGAGAGGAATTTGAAAAAACATTTTTGGGATATGATTGATAGTCAAGAACGCTGTGTTTTAAAATTATACCCATTATACAGGGTGGTCTGAAAAGTTCGTAGTGAACCAAACTTGTGTTTTTTAAATAGGATACCCGGTATATTATTATTTTAGTTGATTCTCCTATTCGAATGAAGAAATTTTGATTTCACAGCTAATTTACTGAAAAACTGTTGGTCAGAAAGGTATCAAATATGGTATTTTCTGAAAGCTAGTAATGTTATCTTTAACATAAAAGTAAAATATACAGGGTGTTCCAATTAAAAAAATTCAATCCAAAGTAAATTTGCAAAACTTGACCACCCTGTATAACAGTGAATAATTTTGAACGACTTACAAGCGATTATTGTAGTCCTAGATACAATACATTTTATAGAATATTTGGTTTTTCCATACCTGCTTCAATTGTTTTCAAAAAATGGCCGGAGTATAACCCTTTTTTCCACTTTAACCTCGTCCCATTCCCTTGGTATAAATTTTAGACCCAACTAACCTTATATCAAAATGATCGCAACGAATAGGAGAATCAACTAAAATAATAATATACCGGATATCCCATTTAAAAAAACACAAGTTTGGTTCACCACGAGCTTTTCAGACCACCCTGTATAATGGGTATAATTTTAAAACACAGCGTTCTTGACTATCAATCATATCCCAATTTTTTTTTTCAAATTCTTCTCCGTTTGGCCACAATCGTCCACCCCATCTTGGTTGCACCACCCAGTATTTTCTATATTTTTTAACGATTCTTTTCCGAATCTGGATGAACCTGCGTCCGAACTCATTTTGAAGAATTGGAATGCTGAATTTGCACACTGTCAAAAGCGCGTCTTTTTATTTGTTTGTATTGTAATAAATAGGGTAATTAAATTGGTAACCAACGATATTTGACCTAGGTGACACTTTGCAAAATGACAAGATCAATTTTTTTACTTTAACCCAACAAAATTTTGTCGCTGAAAAACCATCTTCTTGATTTTGTCCAGATATAAGTTTTGCAAGTAGAAAATAGGCTATGTCATTTTGCCATTGTAAAACAATAGAGCGGAATAGTCACGTTAAAACTTCACGGGATCGTCATTTATCATTAGTACAGACAAGAAATCACCTCCAAGAGTTCGGAGGTACAAATTTTAATATATAGACAGTTCGCCGAAGATTTTAGGAGTTTAGTTTTAAATGAAATTGACCGAGAGACCTGCACTGAGTTGGTAGTCATCGATAATTCCCTGAGGGCCCACCCATATATTGACGAGATATTAACCGATCACGTTGTACCTTTCAGTGAATTTGCGGCAACATACAGTGTGTTACGCAAGATCTTGCCGAAGAAGATATTAACAAAAATGAACTGGCCAGCCTGATCGCCTGATCTTAACCCCATAGACCATGTGTGGGACATACTTGGTGGGCGAGATCGCCAATTGTTTTCGGCTACGGTAAATGCGCTTTATTTAGCCCTTTAGGAGGAATGGCAAACTATTCCTCAATATACTATTCGTATAACGTTTTTGACAGTATGAACCGACGTATGCAGGCAGTTATAAAAGCTAGAAGTGGTAATATAGAATATTAAGGTACATTTGTTGTAGAAAGTATGTTTTTTTAGGTTAGTTAAGTTCCAGTTAAATTGATTTGCATATATAAATTTTCTTATTTTTTTTCTTTTTATGTAAGTTGCAATAATTGCTTATTAAAACTAAATATATTGTTGACAATTTATTGGTCGACTCATAAACTATACTGTAAAACTGACATTAGGGCAACAAGAGCGAAGCTACCTCGTCAAACAATACAATTTCTTAGAGTGAACTGTCGGTGACAAGTTCTGTTCGCTCTTAAAAATGAACCAATGGGCCTAAAGACATGAACCAAAAAACAAAATATAGGAAAGGAAAGGTTCTTAACAAAAACTGGTATTTTAAAAGAATTTGGTTAAGAGATTATTCCACAAGGTGTTTGAAAATTAGGGTTATGTAATAACCTTTTAATTAGCCCTGTATAATGACTGAAATACCAGCATTTAACAAAAGGTTGGATATTCAAGTTGAAATCAGTCATTTTGTCTACAGTTTGCTGAAAAATATATGGAAATTGGGCTAAGGGCTGGTATTTTCAGTTCCGTATAATTTTATTCGGTTGATATTTTCCATGGTTACAATTGCCCCAACAATCGTTTCCACGGTAAATATTCAAAGAATAAAGTTATTTAAGGATGAATATTCCACTCATGTGTTTCCACTTACCTGGTTAGGTGTGGTTACATACCTAAACAAATGAAATCTTGACAATATGAAACCTGCTTTTGAGAGACGCTAGAGTCCCTAGAAACTGATTTTTTTTTAAGTATCTTTCAAACATTTATGAAAAGTTGTCAATATGAATAATCGCTTTGGGCTAGTTCAAGAAAAGGAAATTGATGAAAATATAATTGGAAACGAACCAAGAAACACCGTTAAATCCAAGAAGAGCATTTGGAGACAGTTTATGTCATTCTGCGATGAAAAAAACTATACGTTTGACCAAGATACTCCAGTATCCCAACTAGCAATGATTTTGAAAAGCTGGGCCTACAATATGCGAAAAATGAACGGGGAGGAATATAAAGAAGGCACGGTAAAAATTATTTGGAATGTGACGGCGAAATTATTGATGGAAAGGTATTTCAATGAATACAAAATTAAAATAAATCCCTTCGAGCAGATCGAATTCAAATCGGCCCGAGACGCAAAAAATGCCAAAAGGAGACATTTGCAAGGTATTGAAGGCAAACGCAGAGAATCGGCCGTTTTTTTAACATACAATGAATTAAAAAATCTAATCAAGGCTTGTGATGAATCAACTTCAGAGGGTTTACAAAAGAAGTGTTTTTTTCTGTTGTCCTATAAATTAGCCTGGACAGGAGGAAAAGGTGCAAGAGCTGAAACAACTTTTTTCAAAGAAGAAACTGACAACTTCGGAGGAAAAACAGGTAGAATTCAATACAACCCTGTTTTTTTTAAAACATGTCAAGGTGGTGGCCGAAAACTCGCCGATTCGAAGTGGTTGGTGAGAAACGAGAGAAGTCCCAGCTTTTGCCCAGTAAGAATTTATAAAAAATTACAAGATAAAAGGAGAAGTATCTCCAACACTCGACTATTTTTGACCCAAACCCCCATTGGAAAATTTCCGGAAAATGGTTCAACAACAGCCCAGTAGGAGAAAACGAGATTTCAACTTGGACAAAAAAACAAGGACAGAAATCAGGCCTCAATACCACAAAAAAAATTACCAACCATTCCCTCAGAGCTACTGCCGTGTCCAAGCTGGCCAAATGCGGAGTGTCGGAGCAAAACTTGATAAAAATTGCAGGTCATTCGAATGCGAAATCCCTATCAAGTTTGCAAATGGATCCAGATCACCACAAAAAAATTATTGAAAAAATGAGGGAACCTGGAAAAGAACCACCTCAACAGCACGTACATCCAGCCCCTGTAGCAGCATCACCCAGCACAAGTACAAGTAGTGGTCTGACGGCATCTTCTACGTCGTCGCAAAACAACAATGTGGTTAATAATTATCAGAACTGTACCTTTTATTATACAATCAATAATTAAAATGGAATATTTAGATTTATATTAAGTACTTTTCAATATTTAGACAAATAATTTTATTAGTATATTATTATTCAATGTGTGTTCAATTGTTACAAAATTCAGATTTCTGAACTTGAAATAGGTATGTATTTAATATTCAGTTAATAAAGCTTAGTTTCCCTGTATTTGATTCGTGGAATATTCCTCCTAAATACCATTCGTGCTTAAAAATTAACCAGATAATTTTCCACTCATGCGTGTTTTCTCTACAAAATACATAAATTATAAGAAAACACGCATTCGTGAAAAATTATCGGAAATTTTTAAGCACTCGTGGTATTATCCCCGAAAATAGTGGCCCTAAAAATAAAAAATATATGGGACTTCAAATTTTACCAAATAATTTTTTACATCAGAGCGTATATGAGATCAATATTGAAGGCTGGGTCCAATATGTGAGGTGTAAATGGTATAATATACAAGTTGGTAAAAGATAAGTATCTTCGGAGTGGAAAAAGAAAACTCAATTTTTTCACTTGTGCACTTTTTTAGAATGAATGATTTTCATCTATTTTAGAAAGAATAATTTTGAAAAGCTCTTTCAAATATAATATTCAAATAAAAGAGTAAAAAGAACTAATAGTGCGTGGTGTCTGTATGCAAGATTTTAAGAAATAGTTGTAATTACGATATTTATAAAATTAAATTTTTTTTTCCTTTTACAAAGTCATATGTGTTGACTAAACTAAATCATATTTCAATCTGCGGAGAATTTTGTACGCGTTTAACATTATTTGTGTATTTTGTATTAACCTTTTGTTCTAGTACAGTTACCAAAATACTTCCACAGACATGTTTCATCGAATAAATATATGCGTTCACTTTGTCACATTTCAAATTGCGCAACCCTCTCCAGAAGACATGCCAATCACATACCCCCTGTATTAATTACAGGTACATATACATATTATTACATTAATTTGATACAGTACTATTCAAAAAATTGAGTTTGTTTTTTATTTGTGGCTGTTAAGTCCTTCTTTTATGTCCTAACTAAAAGTGTGTTTGTAAATCAGGTAAGTTTGTTTGTTTCCAATAATATTTTGTGTTTGTATATTTATATATTACTTTGTCTTTTTTCTGATTGTGTTAAAATTAATAATACTTTTTTGTTTACTTAGAAAAATTCATCATCATATTTGTTGTTTTTGTACTTCAATCGTAACTAAGGGTTTAAAAATATCAATGAATCGACCATTGAAGGCGTACCATCTGTGCTCCAACTAATTTACACCACTGCAAACCATATTGCTCAAAAGTACTTTGCATCTCGGCAATAATATCTTTTCAAGTAGTGGCCGTAAAGCCCGTAATTCTTCTGTCACAACAAATTCTTCATCAACATCTCGTAAATATAAAAATAGCTACCTGGGCTGCGTCAGATAAGTAGGTACTCTCATCCAAAGCAATTGAATATGCTTGAAACCCAGCCAATCTATCAGTCAATGTTTTTTGATATCACTAACCATCATATCTATACGTCGAACAACAGTACGTAGCGATAAGCTTACTTTCTCAAACTCTTTCTTCTTTTCTGCATGGGCATTAAAGTTCTGCAACGTCTACTAGGCACTCTTTAACAAACTCTCCCTCCGAAAATGGCTTCGATGTTTTCGCTATTTTTGGACTAGCTTTACCAACACTGTCTAGATTTGGTCTTTGTGAATAGAATATTTGTTGCTGTTTCCCTAAATCAGTAATGAGTTTTTTAACTGTATCCTTTCTTAACTGGCCCGTAAGTAAATTATTATATTGAGCGAAATCCTTGCTGGAGGAATGCCGTTTCATATTGTATTTTTTTAATGTGTCCGCTTTTTTAAACCAGACATCTTGATAGATTTTTTTCTTCTGACCGGAATTTATTTAAATATTTCCCGGGGTCTTTTCTTATCATTTGTTAAGAAGTAATGAGTTGACACGTGCGCTGAGCGGTATATATATTTGAAATCAATAGTATGATAACATTTCAGTCATGTTCAACTGTAATGTATCTATCAAACTTATTTTATTAAAGAAATATAGAAACAATGAGTTACATAAATCTATAAAATACGTGCATCAGAATAGAATAAAGCATTAAGATTTTTCGGCCAAATATTCATATACCTTATTTATGTGCCAGTTTCAAATTTTCCTGTTTTCAAATGCTTCTATTATTAGATGGCTTATAAATATGTTTGCGATATAAATACAGATGTGTCTGCGTAATGCTAAATTTAACTGTTTTTAAATTAAAGTCCTTTCAATTCTTACTTTCCCAATAAAACTGTTTCTTTTTATTTTCGTTTTTTAAGTCGCTTCCCGTTTATGTTTGTTTGTTCCCAGCATAGCTCAAAAACTGCTAATTTTATTTACTTCAAAAATTTTCCATAAAGTGGTTAAAAAATAACGAACATACAGGGGAAAATTTGTGTCTATGACGAATATAAATTTTGTTTCTAAAATGTTTTAAATTATTCGGTGTTGCCGTTTCTACCTTAGACCTGTGGTTATCCTCGTTTTCTAAATAGAATACCCTGTATATTATTGCATTTTTTGTATTGCCTTTAATATTATAAAACACTTTTTGTGTTATATTTCCCATACCTAAATCCTACTGTTTTTGAGAACATGGCGCTTGAAGCTTGACATTTTTGATCTTTTGAAGCTGTGCAATTCGCAAACAGGAGTGTGAGGAAAAAGTATCTTAGCTCATTTATTTTCTGACAAAAAGTAACAAATATTTTAGATACTTTTTAAAAGGAACTGTATCTTGAAACTTAAAAGAGTATCTTAGATACCAAAAAGTAACTTAGATACCGAAAAGTATCTAAAATACCAAAAAGTAACCAAGTTATTGTGAGAAAAATTTCTTTAGACAAGTTATGATTTGTTCGAAAGGACGATCGAAGTCATTACTGGCGGCTGGTGGAGTTTTTTGTTTTAGTTTTATCGCCGTGACTAGCCTTCTTCTGATTGTTAAAATCATGCAACTGACGTCACGATTAGGATTTATAACAGAAGGCTAGACGTTTTATTTGTTATTTGTTAACTGTCAACTGGTATTCGCAGCAATACCATGCTAATAACAAGCCATGTGTTATATGAGATCAAAGTTATAGTACTATAGCTTCCATGATTTAGAAGTAAAACAACAAGTAATTCTTTCGATATTTTGTTGTTTCGGCTCTTTTATTTTTATAAATGCGTACTTCTTTAAAATAAATAACGCAATAAAATAGGGTAAAGTGCGGGACATGAAAAAAAACCGGGCGGTCCTTAAAATAAAGGTTCATAGTCTTAAGCAAGCGGAAAAGTAAAATTTGTGTACGCAAATAAATTTTATGTTATTTTATTTGTTGTAATAGTTTGCCCTATAAACCTATAAAGTGCACCAGCTAAGCGGTACGGAAAATTAATCGAGGATTTAGTAAATTTCGCTCTGGTCCACTTGTAATTGGGATGTGCCTGGAGTTTCCATGCACTTGCCGCTAGAAGGTTCTAGCTATTTCCAGTGGCGCCTATACATTTCGAGCATTCGTTTTCATTTCTATATAAATGCGTTGCGTTGATTGAATTATAATTCCGTTATTCCGAAGTAACGATGGCGAGCAAAAGAGGAAAAACAATTCGAAGCGGTGCACGTGAAGTTATTGCGAGCGTTATAGAGGCCTGTACTAGAGAAGCTGAAAATAACAAATTGACTATTCCAATTTAAAATCGAACAGAACGCGCTGCATTTTACTCTAGTGTTTCGGAAAGTAGTGTAAGAAAAATTCAAAGAAAACATAATCATCGCTCATGTTCTACTTCACCTTTAAAATCTCCTGGTAAAAAAAGACCCCGATTATCATACAAAGATAAAATAGACCCCTACTTCGTGCTGTAAAGAACAAAATAGATTTTCCGTACGGGTATAAAACCTTAAATAAGCTTTTACGATCAAATGGTTTTGTTTGGCGCAAGTGCCAAAATAAACGAAAATTGCTCGTTGAAAGACCAAATATTTTTCACTGGCGTGTGAAATATCTATCAACTGTAAGGCAATATAGGCAAGAAGGGCGCAATATTGTGTATCTAGACGAATCCGCTCTAGTAGTCGCTTTATTATAGTTCATGCTTGTTCAGAAGCCGGATTTGTTCCAGGTGCTGCTTCAGTTTTTCGCTCGGGACTAACAACTGGAGAATATCTTGGACAGATGAATAGAGATAATTTTGAAAAGTGGTTGCTCGAGAAGCTTCTACCTAACATTCCTCCCAAATTAGTCGTGGTAATGGATAATGCGTCTTATCATTCTCACGTAGAAGATAAAGTGTCAACTAAATACTCTACAAAAGCTCATATAATATCGTGGCTTAAATCAAACAATCTTGTATATGATCCAACATACAGAAAATACCAATTATATGAAATAAAATCAGCCAACAAGCCTAGAGAAAAAAAGTATAAAGTTGACGGTCTTTTACGTAACCTCGGTCATACACCTTTAAGGCTGCCTCCATACATGTGCGACCTCAAGCCTCAAATATTTAGATAAAATAACATTAGAAGCGATTGACTCAATATCGGCTGAAAATTGAAAATCGTATGTTAAACAAGTTCGTTCTATTGAAGATAAATACTGGGAAGTAGATGGCAAAATTGAAACGGGTATTGATGATTTAGTTATCACACTGGGATCTTCAAGTAGTGACGATGAAACCTCATCATTTTTAGAGGAAGACAACGATTTAGAAGGACTCGAATCACTAGAATCACAGCCGTCAACCTAAAAATGGCTTAATTTTTTTTCATATATTGTGTAAAATTGTTCATAAAAGAGCTGTCAATAAACTGCTTCAAAATAATTAATTTTCTGTTCAATACCGGGTGTCAAAACATATCTTATATTGCAATTAATATTTGAAAAACTACAGAATTCATCTTTTACCAAAATTAACACATCAATGCAGTTATAGTAGGGGAGCAGCACTAATTCCAGTGAACAAGATTTATTAAAATTTTAACTTATGCAGTTCGACTTTGGGTTATTCGGGTATGCCAAAAGTGACCGTTTGTCTCCGTCTGTCATATTACTTTGTACATGGGGCGTCATTGTGAAGTACTATACAGGGCGTTTCCTAATTGCGTGCTAATGTTAAAGGGGGGTGATTCTCGGACCTTTTTAAGAAAAAAAGTTTAATATGAACCTAAAAGTCTTAACTTTGGAGATACAGGGTTTTAAAGAAACATTTTTTCTAAATCCTAATTTTGATGCTATTATAGATAAATAACTGAGTGAAATTTGATACACGTCTTTTATGCATAAAAGGACATTTTTTATTAACAATCAATTTTTGAAATTTCTACCAGTGGCGTGCATATGTAATTAACCTGTGTAAATCCGTATGCTCCTTAATGCATAGAAGGCGTGTATCAAATTTCATGCAGCTATCTACAATAGCATCAGAATTGGGATGAAAAAAAATGTTTTCTTTTTACACTTTACCATCCAGTATCTCAAAAGTTAAGACTTTCAGGACATAATAACACCCTCTTTAACATCAGCACGCAATTAGGAAACGCCCTGTATAGTACTTCACAATGACGGCCCCTGTATAAAGTAATATGACAAACGGAGTCAGACGGCCACTTTTGGCATATACGAGTAACCCAAAGTCGAACTGCATAAATTAAAATTTTGATAAATCTCGTTCACTGGATCTGATGCTGGCCGCCCTTGTAAAATCTGGACTCGTAAATCGTGTATCACTGTACTGGGTAGTCCAATAATAACGGACGTAGGCAGTAGCCCGGGAACCGTTAATGACAGAACTCAAGGAAAAATATATTTATAGGTAAATCGATCAAGAAAAATCAAAATTAAATAATTTTAAAATTCGAAAGTTCGCCGTTTTTGCAACATAAAAGAGGTATAGAAGTGCGGGACACGAAAGAAAACAGACAAATATAGATAAAGGTTCATTAAGCCTAGTTACATTTTTTAATTATCTGAAGAGCGTATAGTCAAAAAGGAGCGCCGTAATATTTAAAGAACGACGGGACACCACTGGTTTAAAGAGATTTCTTGGCCGACCTTCTTAAACCGATTGACTCCGTCCGGTTTTCTTTCGTGTCCTGCACTTTCAGTGGTAGTACAAATTTATGTTTACTCTGTGATTTTTTTTGGTTTTAAAAAATGTTTACTGTTTTATTTTTATTTTAGCCAAATTGTTAACTATCGGAAAAATACCATTTGTCGCTAATTCTGGGGTCATAGATGTTTAAACATATATATTTTCCTTTTTCCTAAACTAATAAATATAATAAATACATTACCTAACCTAATACGTTATGAAACTTAATACATAATATACAAAGTAACTAACAAATTATTTTATTAATAGCTTAAAAAGTAACTTAAGATAAGAAGTTAAGTTCTTTTTTTTTAAAGAGTAACTAGATACTTTTCCAAAGTATCTTTGACAGCTCTGCTCCCAAACGAGTTAACATGCAACGAAATGGATTTCACATTCTTATCTTAGTTTTGATTTCTCTATTTCCCCACACCAATTTCTGGTTTGACAAGCGGGTCAACATTTGACATTTTCAGTCAAAATAGAAATTTTGTCAGGACAGGAGATAGATAACTAAAAACTAAGATAGGAAAAAGCATTCCATTTTGTTCCAAACCAAGAGTTACAGAGATTTTAAGTGTCAAAAGTGTCAATTTTCAAGCGTCACTTTATCGAAAAGAGTTAAATTTAGGTATAGGAACAATAACATAAAACGTATTTAGAATACTGAGGATAATACGAAAAATAAAATATATATACAGGGCATTTCATTTAGAAAACGGATGGGAGAAGCAGCAACACCGCATAATTTAAAATATTTTTAAAAGATAGTTTTAATAACCCTGTATACCATTAAAAAAACACAACGAAAAGGAGGCCAAGACCTTACAA
This sequence comes from Kuschelorhynchus macadamiae, assembly GCA_030620095.1. Classification (NCBI taxonomy): domain Eukaryota; kingdom Metazoa; phylum Arthropoda; class Insecta; order Coleoptera; family Curculionidae; genus Kuschelorhynchus; species Kuschelorhynchus macadamiae. Next base: position 318,828 of record JAUTXW010000598.1, read on the forward strand.
AAAATTCAAATAATAGTTTGGACTTCGTACATCATTATTTTTTAATTGTTACCGTGCTATTTAGGCAATGTGCCAATTGTTTAAAACGTTTTTCCTAACTCCATATTTGATAGTCTTCCTGATTGAATTCGTTTGTCTCTAGAAGAAACCCTAAAACGTGAAGATATGATATAATCTTGGAGAGTGTTTTTTTCACGAATACAATTCTTCGTTTTACGAGGGAAGTAATGCCTATATTTAATGAAATTTTAAATAGCACTTTGTTTTTGATTGTGTTGATGTGTGTATACTTTCGTTTTCTCTCTTTAATATTATCAAAAGCGTGATGCTGACATTTAAATAACTTACAATAAATATATCTTTGTAGATTTGGGTAAGCGTAATGCTCAATCCACCATACGCTATTTTCAATGTTTTCACCTATCTTTTTAAACCTAACATGCTTCAAACCCATTTCCATTGAAATTGAGCTGTTGTTGTTTTGAATTAGATGAATCACCCATATCAACTAAAATGTTGAAATGTAAAATTTTTTTTTTACCTTTCCAAGTTTTCCTCTCTTGCCTCTTCTCATGTAGAAGCTTTTAACACAGCCCATGCTAAAGCAACAGCAAAATAAGGGTTAGTTATTCCAAGGAAAAGTCAAGAAAATGAGAATATAGTACATGAGTTAAATGTTTTACGAAATTAATTTAAATATTCATTGATTTAATAAAAATAATTACTTTACAAAAATAACATTTTTATGGGATTTTTAGCTTTTCGCGTGTTCTTGTTCGATCATCCGACGTCGCCAGTGCCAGGATAATATTTTGATGTCAGGGCCAAGGCTTCCTATTACTTTTATAGAATATTGACATGCATCACTATTTAATATCGATTCTAAATAACTGCACTTTGTAATAGAGGGAAATAGAGGAATTTCTCTTTATATTATATTTAGACTTATTTCTCAATACAGATAAAATGAACTGAAAAGGCGTTTTAATATCTTTAAGAGAAACATTTATTTATTAATTACAGAGTGTTTCGAAACACATGGCACCGCTCGTAGGGAGATTCCTCACCCAAAAATAAAACTAAAAATCAATATCAACATGGGTCCGATCTCGCTTAGGAGAGGGTGTTAAAAATGTTTCATTTTTTTGGTTTATTGCAAATTTCTTTATGTTTTTCTTACATGCCACGTGATTTAGTCTATATGGCGAATAATTGAACCATTTCAAGTCATTTCCAATAATACCGGATCATATATTTACAGAAAACTCATACTGCTACTCTTAATAAATAGGGATTTTCCTCATACCAATTATGCAAGTTATGAAAATGTTGCTTCGTCTGGAAAAAGATCACGACGAGAAACATGTTGGCCGTTTTCCAACTTATTTAAAAACCATTGTCAAAATTTTTGCCTAGGCCCATAATCTCTTGGTAAAAGTTCTTGATAGCAACAGTCGTTTTAAAGCAAATTCGAATAAACAAAAAAAAATGTAACAAACAAAGCGAGACCGAAACCATATTGATATGGACATTTAGTTTCATTTCGAAATCTCCCGACAAGTGATGGCACATGTTTTTTGAAACACCTATCGAGCCCTCCTGGCTACGTCCCTGCTACTGGGTAAGTGACCTTGTCATGTATCATAGGTACTATGACAATAGCAAGTCCAGTGGTTCATAGATAGTTTTTCTACTAAAACGAATATTAACAATTATGCAGTACGAAAAATAAGCTATTTTAATAACGCTGCACAAATTCTTAGTGTTCGAAAACAAAACAAACACATGTATAATGGGCGGCGTCGCACTAAATAAGTTTATATTTTAGGCGTAGGAGTATGTGGTGTTAAAATAAGTGTGTATTTATATCTGGTAAATGTTGATGCATTAGTAGGCTATTATAGGTGCTTAGGAAATAAATTACCATTTGGTGTATTGCGTGTTCGTTTATCTACCTGTGGTATATTTTTTTACAGATCAATAACTCTAATTAGGTACACGGTTGTTTTGAGATACAAAAAAAAATCGGTAAATTCCCTTTACCTGGAACTTCTCTCGTTATCTTAATCTTTCGTTTTATTAGGAATAATAAAGTGTGACTCAAGTTAGTTCCGCAAATATTCATTTAATAACACATACCTACATATACTGTCTTTTTAAACTTTTTTATTAGGCGCCATTTTGTTCTATCATATTGGATTCCACCTATACCATACATGATTTTTGGACATACACATTTTTTCCACTGATTTTTTAAGACAGCCATTCTGTTATGTTGAATTGGTGCAAGTTTATTCTATTCCTACATTACATTTAATGTTTGTGAATGAAGTCATTTGAAAAAAAAATTACGTTGATTTTTTGAACATTTCATTTTTAACCCAAAAAGTAGTTTTTCAGATTGATTCTTTTAACAGTTTATTATTGGATTTATACCAAAATGTTGATTGTTGTGCCAAATTTGAGGCAATCTGGAAAATTAAGATTTTAGTGATAATTTTTTCAAAATTTCAACAGGCCTTTTGTTCCGCCATATTGGATATATCAAATTGTCACGAGGTCGTCCCCATAAGACCTTTAATTTTTTAAGAAAATTTGAAGTCAACCGGATATATGGTTTTTTAGCCATGCCTCAAATTGACAGACAGAGAGACAGAATTGAAAAAAACATGCTTGTAGGAGGATTATTTCAATTACAAACAGTTTATTTGGCCGCTATTTTGTTCCTTCATCTTGAATTCGTACCACAATTTTACCAATTCATCTCCATATCACATTATCACACTTTATTGTTGCACTAACACTTTTTATAATGGTTCGAAATATCTTCTCTCCATGATTTCAAAAATATATATGATGGCATTTGCTTTAACCGTGAAAATTGGTAAAAGTATGTGTCAGAAAATACTGATTTTAATTTAACATCGCTAGTTTGATTTTTAATAAAGTGAGGGACACGAAAGAAAACCGGGCGGTCCTTAAGATAAAGGTTCATAGTCTTAAGCAAGCGGAAAAGTACAATTCGTGTACGCAAATAAATTTTATGTTATTTTATTTGTTGTAATAGTTTACCGCTTCACCTATAAAGTGCGCCAGCTAAGCGGTACCCAAAATTAATCGAGGATTTAGTAAATTTCGCACTGGTCCACTTGTAATTGGGATCTGCCTAGAGGCTCCATGCACTTGCCGCTAGAAGATTCAAGCTATTTCCAGTGGCGCCTATACATTTCGAGCATTTGTTTTCATTTTTATATAAATGCGTTGCGTTGAATTTGAATTATTATTTAGAAGTAACGATGGCGAACAAAAGAGGAAAAACAATTCGAAGCGGTGCACGTGAAGTTATTGCGGGCGTTATAGAGGCCTGTACTAGAGAAGCTGAAAATAATAGTTTAACTATTCCAATTCAAAATCGAACAGAACGCGCTGCATTTTACACTGGTGTTTCGGAAAGTAGTGTAAGAAAAATTCAAAGCGAACGTAATGATCGCGCATGTTCTACTTCTTCTTTAAAATCTCCTGGTAAAAAAGACCCCGATTATCATACAAAGATAAAATTGTCGATGGTGATTTTCAAGTAATTCGATGAACAATAGAGGATTTTTATATAAACTTGAAGAAGGTTCCGACCTGCAAACCCCTTCTTCGTGCTGTAAAGAACAAAATAGATTTTCCGTACGGGTATAAAACTTTAAATCGGCTTTTATGATCAAATGATTTTCTTTGGCGGAAGTGCCAAAATAAACGAAAATTGCTAATTGAGAGACCAAATATTTTTCGCTGGCGGTTGAAATATCTATCAACTGTAAGGAATATAGGCAAGAAGGACGCAATATTGTGCATCTAGACGAAACCTGGGTAGATAATGATATGACAGTGAACAAATGCTGGCAAAGTGAAAGTGTTACAGGTGTTGGTCAGGGAATCCGCTCTAGTAGTCGCTTTATTATAGTTCATGCTGGTTCAGAAGCGGGATATGTTCCAGGTGCTGCTTTAGTTTTTCGCTCGGGACTAACAACTGGAGACTATCATGGACAGATGAATAGAGATAATTTTGAAAAGTGGTTGCTCGAGAAGCTTCTACAACATTCCTCCCGAATGGATTCTCACGTAGAAGATAAAGTGCCAACTAAATACCCTACAAAAGCTCATATGATATCGTGGCTTAAATCGAACTAGCTTGTATGTGATCCAACATGGAGAAAATATCAATTATATGAAGTAATATCAGCCAAAAATCGTGGAGAAAAAAAGTATAAAGTTGACGGTCTTTTACGTAACCTCGGTCATACACCTTTAAGGCTGCCTCCATACATGTGCGACCTCAACCCTCAAATATTTAGATAAAATAACATTAGAAGCGATTGACTCAATATCGGCTGAAAATTAGAAATCGTATGTTAAACATGTTCGTTCTATTGAAGATAAATACTGGGACGTAGATGGCAAAATTGAAACAGTTATTGATGATTTAGTTATCATACTGGGATCTTCAAGTAGTGACGATGAAACCTCATCATTTTCAGAGAAAGACAACGATTTAGAAGGAATCGAACCATTAGAATTACAGCCGTTAATCTCAAAAACGGCTTAGTTTTTTTTTTTCATATATTTTGTAAATTTGTTCATAAAGTAGCTGTCAATAAACTACTTCAAAATAATTATTTTCTGTTCAATACCGGGTGTCAAAAAGTATTTAATATTGCAATTAATATTTGAAAAACTATATATATAACTCATATTTTTCCAAAATTAACACGTCGATGTAGTTATAGTAGGGGAGCCAGCACTGATTCCAGTGAACAAGATTTATCAAAATTTTAACTTATACAGTTCGCCTTTGGGCTATTCGGGTATGCCAAAAGTGACCGTTTGTCTCCGTCTGTCATATTACTTTGTACAGGGGGCGTCATTGAAGTACTATACAGGGCGTTTCCTAATTGCGTGCTAATATTAAAGGGGAGTGATTCTTGGACCTTTTTAAGAAAAAAGTTTAATATGGACCTAAAAGTCTTAACTTTGGAGATACAGGGTTTTAAAAAAATATTTTTTTTTTTAAATCCTAATTCTGATGCTATTATAGATAAATAACTGTGTGAAATTTGATACACGTCTTTTATGCATAAAAGGGCATTTTTTATTAACAATCAATTTTTGAAATTTCTACCAGTGGCGTGCATATGTAATTAACTTGGGTAAATTCGTATGCTCCTTAATGCATAGAAGACGTGTATCAAATTTCATGCAGTTATCTACAATAGCATCAGAATTGGGGTGAAAAGGAATGTTTTCTTTTTAAACTTTACCATCCTGTATCTCAAAAGTTAAGACCTTTAGGACATAAAAACACCCCCTTTAACATCAGCACGCAATTAGGAAACGTCCTGTATAGTACCTCACAATGACGGCCCCTGTATAAAGTAATATGACAAACGGAGACAGACAGCCACTTTTGGCATACCCAAGTAGCCCAAAGTCGAACTGCATAAATTAAAATGTTGATAAATCTCGTTCACTGGATCTGATGCTAGCTGCCCTTGCAAAATCTGGACTTGTAAATCGTGTATCACTATACTGGGTGGTTCAATAATAGTTGACGTAGGCAGTACCCCGGGAACCGTTAATGACAGAACTCGAGAAAAAATATATTTATAGGTAAATGGGTCAAGAAAAATTAAAATTAAATCATTTTAAAATTCGAAAGTTCGCCGTTTTTTGCAACCCAAAAGAGATATAGAAGTGCGGGACACGAAAGAAAACAGACAAATATAGATAAAGCTTCATTAAGCATAGTTACATTTTTTAATTATCTGAAGTGCGTATAGTCAAAAGGGAGTGCCATATTATTTAAAGAACGACGGGACACCACTGGTTTAAAGAGATTTTTTGGCCGACCTTCCTAAACCGATTGACTCCGCCCGGTTTTCTTTCGTGTCCCACACTTTATATTACGTTTTACCAAGTTTAAAGTAAATGTCATTATATTATATATTTTTTAAATCAGATGAAATCTAAGAAAACACATTTTGTGTAATTTTCACGTACTGGCGATAACTGAAGTTCATGTAAGTAATTCCAGGAATTTTTAGTAACCCAAATTTATGTAGGCTGTGATACTACCTTGCTTCGCTTCACATGTAGGCCAATAAAATAGAGATTTTTTCGTAAAAATATTAACTGAAAACTGACTGCGCCATCGCACTCAAGATAGGCGATAGTAATAGTCCATTATATGTTTTCCGCTCGCCATTATCATTTGTTTATATTTGTTATGAACAAAACAATTTAATGCAAAAATGGCGTTTTCTTTTGTTTTCGACTTATAAAATCGAAACTAACGATGTGGTCTAGATGGTGTAAAGAGATGAATTGTAGAGAATAAATTTACAAACAATATGTTATGAATACACGACTTGATCGAATCATTGGAACAGGATAAAATAACGAAATGGGCGTAATTTCGAACAATTTCCATCATATCTGATATTACAAATCTCAGAGAGTTTTAAAAAAGAATAAGTACCATCCATACTGATTTTCCAAGACGACTACAGTTCTGTGAGTGGTATACTAGGAGATGTAATGAAAATCCTGATTGAACTTGGTTTTAACAAGACGGATGTTCATCTCACCATACCATTCGAGTCAGGAACTTCTTAAGAGAGCAGTTTGAGGAAAGAATAATTTCTTTAAATGGTCCAATATCTTGGCCTCCTAGATCCCATGACCTGTCGCCCTTGGATTTCTACTTCTGAGGTCACACGAAGAATGAAATATATGAATTTGATCCCCCCGTGACCATAGAAATCTTGAGACAAAGAGTTCTGGACACATTTAGAAATATTAACCGAAATACACTTACCAGGGTTGTACGAAAAACGGTCACCAATTGTCAAAAATGTCTCGATCCAAATGGACGTCATTTTGCAGATTCCATCTGTCTTCTGATATTACAAAAAACTCTTGTGCTATTTTTGTGTTCGTAAATGGTATTAGAAATCGAATTTTGATAGTAAGTTTGTCAGCTCTTCTCTTCTATATGCTTCTCCTAGTCCAACAATAAGTGCTACTTTCGCCATAAAAAACTTGTTATCATCAGCTTCCTGTAGAAAAACATCAATAATGTTTTTAGTTAATATCTCCGATTTTGTAGATCTATGTCCTTCCGGCTTTCTTTTTAAAAACGCAGTTAAATACGCGTATTTATTAATATCCACATTTTGTCTTATAGACATCAAACTAAAAAAAGCAACATTAAATAGTATACCCAAAGAGAGAATGGGTTTTGAATTTTGGATACATCATTAAAATAGGTTAAAATATTGTTTGTTAGGGAGTGTACTATCGACACCATAACTGTCGGTAAAATTGTTGGTAGAAAAACCAGCAAATCATTGATATGGAACAACTGCATTATTTTATGAAAAACAGGTGAATCGTTAAACTTAAATTGCCAGTCCATGTCATGTAGAAATTTTTGGAGAAAGAATTTTGTCGAAAGATTTTAATAGGAAAATTTTTATTTTAATTTCCTATTTTAATTGGTCTAGTCAATTAAAATTAGGCTAAATATAATATTATGAGAAAAGGAAAAAAATTCATAATTAAATAGAAAATATTTCTAAATCGTTCGACTATTCCTTAAAATTATCTGGATATATCCAAGTATCCGACAAGGCAGTGACCTCGGTAAAAAACGACTTGACATTGAAGGCGTAGATAAATCTGTTTTCACAGGAATTATAATTAGATTTGTCAGATTTATCAAGAATAATTATAAACAAAATAGTTATATTGATAGTTATCTGAAATAACAGGAGGTGAAGTTTAATTCCATAAAAATATGAAACGGCAATCAAAAATTCATTTGTGTTTTCGTGTGATTATATTATTGGTATTTTATTATATTGAATAAAACGGAGCTCAAAAGAAACACTATAAAATATGTTTTTATTCTACCGGGGAAATATAACGTGCACTGAGGGCGACTATCTTACAACTCCGAGTATTTGTATCACAGTGATGTAGGGTGTATAGTAATAAAACATTCTTACCCTTCTTAGGAACATACGAGAGGAGAGTAACATCTCTCTGGAAAGCAAATATGGATGACCTTTCAGCCCTGTTTTTGATTTGCAAAAGTTCGGTTGGTATTTCTCTTTTATTTTTACGTAAAGTGCATACGGAGGTAAGCTTTTGTTTTTGTAATAATCTGGTTGAGAGTGAATAGCTTGCAAACCAATTATCATATGTTATGTTCCGGCCTGACTTTTGAACAGGCTTACAAAGTCGTAAAACAATATCTTCTGGTTTGTTACTGAAATCAAATGGACCAGCTGGTTGTTTATCAACGTACACTTCCTGGTTTAAAACGTAAAATGTTCGAGCGTCCACCAAAGCAAAAATCTTAATGCCATATTTGGCGGGTTTGTTCGGAATGAACTGCCGAAAGCTGCAACGTCCTCTAAACGATTCTAACTTCTCATCTATAGTTAAATATTCACTAGGAGTGTAGGTTGCCACACAATTTTCAACAAACATATCAAATATTGCTCTAATGGGTGCAAGTTTATCTAATTGGCGTCTTTCTTCTCTGGTTTCACTGTTGTCAAATCGTAAGCATTGTAATAAAATACTAAACCGTTTTTGGCACATTGTTGTTCTAAAAATGTCTACTCCTAAGCCGTCTGTAGCCCATAAGTCATCTATGTTTAACCTTGCCGACTTTATAACACCAGAAATGTAAAGAAGGCCTAATAGAGCTTGAAGTTCTTCAAGTGTCGTATCTTTTGTTAGGTGCTGTGTATCAGGTCTATTGTAGTTTCGTGCTTTTTCTCTCAACTTGTAGTTTGTATATTTTACAACGTCGTTAAGCATTGCATCGGTAAAAAATAATTTCCAACATTCTAAGGGATCTTTGATACTTGAAAATGCCCGTTTGACTCCAGGCAAATGCGTGATAATATTTTCAGATCTCGTTCTTACAGCCAAGTTTCCATGTTTCTTAGACCATTTTGTAATACCATCTTTACCAAGGTAGTAACCCCCTATATCGCTATTAGGTTCAATAGTTGAGCAGTTTTCATTTAGTAGATTATCTTCGACCTCTATTTCTTGCTCTGTGTCTGAATTTGCTGATCGTTCGCTGACGTTATCGTCCTCCGCTTCTGAACCGGATTGATCTTCTTCTTTTGAAGGATTTTCGGCGGTTTTTTCGTCCTCGCTGTCTTTCCAGAGCTTTAAAAGTTTTGCTTGATCTTTCTCATAATATGACATACTGGAAAAAACGTTCAATAAACACAAACTTATAAAAATACAATATAAACCAACTTACTTTGAAAAATATTCCAAAAATAAATGAAAAGATTAACGTGTCGCGTAACCGGTACGGTGGGGTATGGATAAGCACAGTCGCGTTCTTAAGCTTCTTACGCCTACGACGGTTGTGCCACTACTAAAATTATAACGTATATACATAGGATACTCTTTGGAACGAAGGTACACGAGCTCTCTCGAAGATGTCGCAACTTGTTATTTTGTTGCGCGGCGACAAAGTACGCTGGGGTATATTATACCCCACCGTACCGACGCCGGGTTAATACTAATAGACGTGTTAAATTAGTCGCTCTAATTTTTACTTTTTAACAAATGGCTGCAAATCAATTATTTGAAAACTTTGAGCAATATGATATGATGACCTGTTTCATAGAGTCATGAAAATATAAACGATGCTTCTGAGCGTTATTTCATTAGGTAATGTTTTATTTTCATAATTATTATTGCAATCTTTTTTAAAACTTAAACTTTTATTATATAGATATCCGGAAAGGAGGCAGCCAAATAAATTAATATTCTATAGGCTGAAATCGAATTTAATAAATTTTGGCTCTTTCAAAAAGCCCAGATCAAAGAAATATAACAAAGAGAATCGTGAGGCTGATGAAATTAACGTCTTAGCAAGTGTAAATATAACGCCTGTAACGTCCTGTAGAAAAATAGAGAATGAAGTGGGTGTAATCAAGTCTCGGGTTCAAACGATTTTATAGAAACATAAGTATAAACCTTATAAAGTCAGAGTTGTGCAAAATCTACTTCCTGGAGATGCAGAACGACGTATTGATTTTTGCCAGTGGTATTTACAAAAAATTAATACTAACCAAAATTTTGGAAGGGCGGTTATATGGTCCGACGAATCGTATATAAGTAGTGCTAGAATATTTAATAGGCACAATACGAGACACTGGTCACCTGAAAATCAACATTTGATATTTCCACGCGAGCAACAAGGAAGATTTGGCTTTAATGTCGTTTGTTTCGTACTAGGAACCAAAATAAAATTTCGTATTTTTGAAGGAGGTCTCACTGCTAATCGTTACCTTGAAATATTGCAAAATATATTGCCAGAAATCATAGAAGATGTCCCTTTAGCACATGTGAATCAAATATATTTCCATCAAGACGGAGCTCCAGCACGTACCTCCCAAATTGTGAGGCGGTATTTAGAAGAGAACTTCCCCGAACGCTGGATTGGAACGCACGGCCCTGTCCGACTGTAGCCTTATTTTTAAAATAAGTATAGATAACTATATATTTTTGAAAAGCTCATAATAAGACGAATAGGACTACGTAAAAATATACAGGGTGTCTCATTTTAAAAAAACGTAACTTTGGGTCATGTATTAAAAACGACGGCCCCGAGTAAAAATCTGTCTACGCCACTGGATTCTACCTAAAAAACTCTATAAGAGCCAGTTTTTACCTTTTCGATACGTTAAAAGATAACCGAGATACGAGGGTTGTCCCAAAATGCAATTTTTCAATTTGGCCCTGTATCTCCGAAACGAGGCGGGTTATGGAAACTCTGATTACGGCAGCTTGAGTTGAGCCGCGAAAACCTCAACCCTAAATATTTGCAAATAACGAAGATACCTTGCATTTACAACCAAAATTGGACACCCTGTACAATGGGAACTTTGTAGTTGAATCACCATGGTGATTGAAGCACAATAAAAACGTATTTATAACAATGCACTACGTTCCGAAATTACTATTGAACATACAATAAAGGCTTTTATTGACAGTCGTATTTTCGTTATTTCATACTAGTTCGTTGAAAAAGATAAATAGATTCGAAAGACAAAGGAAACATTAGCTTATGTAAAAATAATTTTTTTTTTATTTTTCAGCTTATTTTCAGTGGGGAGTACACGAAGGCTATGAACAAAGACTGGCACGGCCAACACTTTTGCTGCTGGCAGTGCGACGAGAGTTTGACTGGACAACGCTACGTTCTCCGGGACGACCATCCTTACTGCGTGTCCTGCTACGAGTCCGTGTTCGCCAACGCTTGCGAGAAGTGCAGCAGGACAATTGGTATCGATTCCAAGGTAAGTCAAAAACTGATCCGATACACCATTTTCTAATTATAAGCAAGGCAATGGAGAATTTTATTTTAACTCTATAACAGTAGTACTAATAAGCTTAGTTTTGACAAAAAAAAAGTCACATTATTTCAAATCACATCTTGTGTGTAGTGTGGAATTAAAGATATCAACACTAGAATATGAATTTAAATATTCGAAAAATTTTATCTAACGGTGAATAAAATAGTTGTAGAGTAGACCACGTTATCCAACTTTCTGAGGAATCCAGTGATGCCAACTTAGCCAAAATAATCTGGAAATTAATCCTATCGATCGCCTCGGAGAAGTCAGTATAGATGGCATCTACTTGATTCCCTCTCCAAGGCCTGCAACAGGTTAATCTTATATGTTGTCAAATTTTCAACTGTATATTTGCCCTGCCAAAATCCAAATTCGTGAGATAAGAAGCCATTAATTTAGAAAATATGTTTATTTTTGTTAAAAATACAGTATTACAAACTATTTATTGTAAATATTAATCACCCAGTTGTTGTAGTTATTTAAATTAATACCAGATGTACTTGATAAACTTGACTTAACTTGCGATGAACTTGCATTAAATATGTTCAGTTGCTTCATCTTCCTTCACTTGTATCGTAAATATCTGTTATTCCTATTATAAGAAAGAGCTATTTAACCGAGTTTTCGTCAAAATTACCACACTGTGGTCAAACACACACCTAAAGCTTCCGCAAGGTTACCAAATTTTGTGCGAAAACCCCCAACATTTTGATAGTATCGATTTAACATCGTTTTTGGATCCTTCTCCCCGACTGAACCCCGCATTGTATGGGATTCTCTTTTCTTTTATCAATCTCAGCATATAACATCTTCAACCGATCCCACTACAACTGAGTAAGGTCTTGTCTTTTGTTGACACCAAGGTTTTTAAGTTTCTCTTTTAAAACGCAACTAGTGATTAGCTGTTACTGAATCATTGAATGTCACCCTTAATGGCCCAGACTCATTTCTTAAGTGCCAATTCTGCTAACCTTAAATTCAGTAGTTTCATCAAACTCCAGTTTACCCAATGAGTTCAAGCCATGGTTGCTTTCATGGTCGATCTTTTCCTGTATAATTTCAACATAATGATGTTGATTCACGTTGAGATGGGCTTTCGGTTGCTGAGATTGAGAATTGATACATTGATTTTGATTTAGCGTTGAAAAGCTATTGCGATATAGCATTGTGATCAAGATGGTTTTTATCACTAAAAAATTTCAACGAAAGGCTTATTATTGCCCTTAACAGTCCATTATTGCCAAATACACCCCTTAATCAAAGTGTCTCAGTAATGATTAACATCGGGATCCAACAAGTTCAGTGTTGGCCCTACCTTTCCGTCACGTCAATAAAAAACCCTTTTTTTTGTTTCTTTATAAATAGTAAAGAGCGCATATTAATCAACTTTTCTGATTTTAGGATCTGTCTTACAAAGACAAGCACTGGCACGAGGCCTGCTTCTTGTGTACCACCTGCGGCGAATCTCTGGTGGACAAACAGTTCGGCTCGAAGGGAGACCGCATCTACTGCGGCCGCTGCTACGACGAGCAGTTCGCTTCCAGATGCGACGGTTGCCACGAAATCTTCAGGGCTGGTAAGTAATATTTTTCCAATTTTTTACAGTTACTTAATATGTAACATTTGATGCTTCTTAAACTTTTTCAACACGTCTGTTGAAAAGTATTTCGGTTGTTACACCAGACTGAGAAATGCTTTATTACAAAAGATACAGGCTCAAAACTCAAAGATGGCTTACAAAGGTACGAGGTGACACATTTATAAAACACAACTTGTAAAAAAATATTTAAAAGTCAGTACTTACCTTTTCTATAAGCTGAACAGTTGTTCACATCAGATAGCGGTATACTCGAGAATAAAAATATCAAAGTATATCAGTTTAGCGTTACTTGTTAATTGAAAGCTGTTTTTTATACTGTATTTAGGTTTAAAATTGCAATATTTTAATAAAATGTTTATTGAAGTTTTAACATCTGATGAAGCCACAGTGGGCAAAACAATTGTTATGTGTTTTATTTTTTGTAAAATAAATTAAGTGGAAATTTCATCAAGTAACGACTGGTTCTGTTCAAAGTTTTATTTCGATGCACGCCTCTGGCACTTCTGGTTCAGTTTTGGCTGGAGTCAGAATTTCTCATAGCTCTTCAAAAGTGATTTCTTGGACCAGTTTAAGAAAAAAATGCAAATGTTTTATTTTTGGACACAAAGTGTTAGAGTTAAAAATAAATAATTTTCGTATCATAAAATATTAAGAGGAATTTTTTGAGTATTTTTACTTCGCCAAACGATGAAGCTATAGTGATTTTTTTTTTTTAAATCTGTGGCGTACCATTTTTTATTAAGCAAATCTAGGATCGATATTCATACTTAGGCATTTGTGCCAAATCTTAATCATATAAGTTTTAGGGAATTATTAAAATATATATATTTTTTAACTTTACCAGATCTCGAAAACAATAATATTTATATAATTTTTTTTCTTGACATGGTCCAACGAATCATTCTTTTAATTTTCACACGACGTTTAGGAACACCCTGTATACCAGATTAGGATATAATAAATTAAAAAAAGAACTTTTTTGAATCAAACAAATAATGACGATTGCTAAGTTATGGCACGCCGCTGTTTACAATGGCGTGAGCCGAAGAACCACTGTGTTTTCGTTTACTTGGTTAATATTGATATTCATCAAGTAACAACTAGTTCTCTTTAAAGTTTTATTTCCATGCACGTCTCTGGCACTTCTGCTTCTATTTTGGTTGAAGTCAGAATTGCTCACAGCTCCACAAAAGTTAAAGTAAAAAAAAATTGATTTTTCGTATCATAAAATATTAAGAGAGTTACGTTCTCGTGAGAAATGCAATTCTGTATTTATGTACTTTCAATTCTTAGACTTTTATCTTTTCGTTCTCATGCAATATAAGCGTTACTGAACTTATAAATATAACTAAAGTGAATTTTGTAGTCAGTTCTTTTTGTACGCTTATGAAATAAAATTAATTTTTTAAAAATAATTTCTCGTGTTTCGAGTTGTTAACTGGCGCAGTCGGTAGGATTATTGCCAAAAGTCGCGCATCGTGTGTATTTTCTGGTTTCGTTTCAACGATTCGAAAGGACCACATCGCCCTCCTATTGGACCCTAGTTTAAGAATGAAAATTGAAATTATCTTCAGTACATTGCTGTAAGTGCTTCCTTGCAATTTTCCTTATTTCATTTTATTTTTATCCTATCTTAAATATTGATATCTACGTCTCTTGTAATTCCGCAAATTTGAGGATTTCATATCAGCTTTTGAAAATTTAAATTGTGAAGGAAATGTAACACCTTTTTCTAATTTAATTCAGATATGTAAAATAATGACTACTGAACCTAATTTACAACTAGTCAGATATCAAGCAGACAATATTCCCTTATTCGATGGGAATCCAAAACGAATAAACATATTTATTAATGCTTGTGATAATTTTTATAACAATCATAGAAATAAAACTGACAATAATGCACCTATAAATGTATGTTTACACGATACTATTTTAACTAAACTTGTACGTAGGGCAGCCGATATTATTTGTTCTAGAATAGAATTAAATACATGACCCGCAGTAAAAGCTGCAATAACTTCGACTTTTTTAGACCATAGATGGATTGATTGTATTATTCAAGATATAATAACGTCCAAACCGGAAAAAAATGAGGCACCGCAACAATTTGGCCTGCGTTTGCAAGACGCTCGCAGTTTCTTATTTTCCAAAGTAAATTTAAGAAATGAAACGCAAGCTTTAAAACTTTTAAAAATTAATGAATACGGAAATTTAGTATTAAAAACCTTCATAAACGGTCTAAACTACCATATGCAACTTGTGGTTAGATTAAAAAATCCAGTTACTTTAGAAGAGACAATGAGCTGTGCCTTGGAAGAAGAAAATTTTATATATTATAAGACCCGTAGTAACACGTTACCAAAAAACCCAAATTTTAATTCACAAAAACCAAAAATAAATTTGCCTACTCAAGCACATTATCCTGCTAATGTGAGACCAATATTTTCGAATTACCCCGTTCAGCAATTTTCAAATTTTATGCCTTCTTATAGACAACTAATCCCAAATTTCAATAATGGAAATAATCAATTTATGGGCTTTGGACAATTTAGGCAACCCGCCAATAATTTTAGACAATCGAATTTGACAAATCAAAATTTTATGCAAAGAAACACTTTTACTCCCAGACCATCTTTTAACCCCAAAATCAACGCCCAACTTCTTCTGGATTATCACGCCAACAAAAGCCTGAGCCGATGGATACTTCTTCAGGGAACACAATCCTTAGAAGAAACCAACAACCACATTCTTCACAACGTAATATTGTTGTAGAAGAACTATATAATCAATCAATCGAATCGATAAATACGGATAATGATCAAAATGAAAATTTTCAAGCTAGCAATGCTGAATTTCAATATTATTACCCAAAATACACCGATTATTCGCAATATTCGTATAATGACTCAAATACCGAATTTTCTTGTCTAGAAAATAACCCTTATTGATTTTAATGAAGAAAATTTTCAGGAGAACCAAATTTCCAACAACCAAACATAATACTTTTAAATAATTACACAAATTCAGATTTACCAGTAATTTTCATACCCGAAATCAAAGCAAAATTTTTAATTGATACCGGTAGTGGCAAAAGTTTTATAAAGCCTAATTTAGCATACAAAATTTATTCAAATTTCGGAACCTTTCTCAGTAAGGACAGCCCACGTTGCGTCCATTCACAATGAAATAATTAATATATCAATATTTTAAGTTATTTCCTTTTCCAATTCCCACTAATCGATCATTTCTTGTAAATATTCCCTATAAACCCTACCTAGCATTAGGCAATACAAAATATGCCCATATGGACTAAAGACGTCACGAAATCCAATTCATTCTACAGTCCTCCTAAAATGGACTTAAACTACGTAAACCTAAAAACTACCAAAGAAATCGAAGCCAAATTGGAAAACCAAAAGAAATGACCACAACGATTTATGTAAAGAAGACCAGTTTTTGGACAATTTTACTTTACATATTCGTTTCAATAATTATTATATTTTTCATATACAAAAAACTTGTAAAAAAGTCTAAGAAAAAACAATTAAATGCAAACTCTGATACTTTAAATATTGAAGAAAATAATAGAATTTTCTAAACTATTAACAATCTTTATCTTAGGGATCAATATTCATACCTAGGCGTTTGTGCCAAATCTTAATCATATAACTCTTACAGAATTACTAAAAAATAAATATATTTTTTAACTTTACCACCACACTTAGAAAACAATAATATTTATATAAACTTTTTTCTTAAAATGATCCAAGGAACCATCCTTTTAATATTCACACGACATTTTGGAACACCCTGTATATGTATACCAGATTAGGATATAATAAATTAAAAAAAGAACTTTTTTGAATCAAGCAAATAATGGCGATTGCTAAGTTATGGCACGCCGCTGGTTACCATCGCGTGGGCCGAAGAACCACTATCTAATACCATACAACTTAACGCCATAAATAATGTCCAAAAAATCCAGAGGTGTAAGTCATGAGCCGTTATCCACCTAAGGTGTTATTGTAAAATATGATATCATTTGGCACCCACACTCTAAACGAGTGAAATGCTGAAAAAAAATGAAATCATACATTTTAATTTGGTCTCCGATGGAAGAGTTGTTTGCAAATACATCGTGGCATAGTGAAAGACGACCATTAATCTGATTTATGTTGTATTTTCGTATTAAATAGACTATCAAATTGACAAGTGAAGTGACCCAGTTTATCCCAGTGTCATTTTGGCTAAACCTGAATTGATTTGCACCTAGAAAAACTACGATACTTAGTACTTTCTTTCAGCTCAAGGGGGTCGCTACGAAGGAGGGTGAAGGGGAGTAACTACCCTTCCCAGACCCCAGAGATGGTAAAAAAAATCACCTATGCTTATGCAATTATTTTAATCAAAAATATGAATATCAGGGTTAATTTTTGAAAGAGAATATAGTCCTGCAAATGAAGTCAAGTTTAATAATTACTATTTTTTCGTTAGCAACCAATAAAAACTCAAAGTTGAAGTCCCGTTTTCAAAGGCAAAGTTGTTCCATTTTCCAATATCTAGCAGCGATCCTCGACGAAAATTAAAACTTTGTATTGTATAGTTGTATAGTGACTTAACTTACACATAATACATTTATTTATTTTAACCTGGGTTTGATTCGCTTTAGTTTAATAGACCTGATGACAGTGGCGGCTCGTGAGTATATTGAAGGGTGAGGCTACATGAGGTTAATTTTGTTTAAATGTGAATAAATTTCCACGTCACCCATGAGGTATTATTCTGCGACGCGTTGACCTTTTTTTTTTAATGGAGGTCATCGCCAATAGCCCCACTAAACCATTAAAAACTAAAAAAATAAACTCTAAAATCACTAAAATATAGCGGTGATTGCGATAATAAAAACATAATTCAGTTTATTAAAACTTAAAATAAATAGTTGTATGAAATAAGATAAAAAAACTACTTTTTGTACATTAAATCTATACGTCTGTCTTTTAAGGTTGCAAATTTATCTATAATTTGGTCGTAAAAGTTTTGGTCTTCACTAAGTTCTGACAGTAATTCCTGCTCTATTGACATCATTGCTAAACCCGAAAGCCGTTCTTGTGTCATTGTGTTTCTAGGTAGGTTTTGATCCGTTTAAGACATGAAAAATTTCGTTCAGCCGATACACTTGTTTCGGGAATAGTTAAAACTAAATTAAAAAGCTTATATGCTTCCGCAAAAATTGCTTTAAAATCTTTAAATAACAAAGCTAGACTTTTTTCGACATCTAAATTTGAAAATTGTTCATCCCTATACAATACAGAAAGCTCATTCTTTAATCTATCTCTGTCAAAAATGTTTGGATAATTTTTTAATAAATTATTTAATAAGTCGTCTGGAAAGCATTTAACATATTCCGAATATTTTGTGCAATCGACTAAAGCAAAGAAATTTAAATTATTTAAATTTTCAAACCGCGTCCCTAATTGAAGAATTATACAATCTATTATTTCGAAATATAATATTTTATATTTAGTAAAAATATCAAAGTGGCTAGAACATTGCCCTCGACGTGTGTTAGTTGGCAGAATAGTGGCTTTTTTAGCGATATTGAAAAGTTCTTTGAAATGGTCCTCGTTTCTAAATTCAATAATTCGTTGCTTGGCAAGGTTTATTTGCGAAATGCAGTAATTTATATCTAAATGCTTTAACTGTAATATTGGAAACAGTACATCAGTGCAACTAAAAATTTGTTTATAAATATGCGTTAAAAGGCAAAATTCGAAATCATTAAAATGCTTTAGAAATCCTTTTGCACCATTAATAGATTCTGTTCCAGAACTTAAGTCATTAATAATTGTTTCAAATACTATAATTAAATTGTCCCATTCATTAGCCACTAAGTTTAAAATTTTAGACCGTGTATACCATCGCGTTTCTACAGCTCGCGGAATTCTTTTACCTACTATCTGATTAAGCACAAAAGACCGTTTTGGTGATTGGTGGAAATAATTTGGTATTCCTAATAAAGTGGCAAAAAATATACGACTTTGGGTAATCAGTTTTGTTCCCTGTTGTAAAACTAGATTTAATCTGTGGGCGCAACAATGAGTAAACATAGCTAAAGGAGCAATAGATCTAACTTTTGTTTGAAGCCCATTTATTTCACCTGCCATAACACTAGCCCCATCCTAACACTGCTCGACCAATTTATTTTTAAAGTCATAAGGCTCCAAGCTGTTTTGTATTAAATGAAAAAGGCTCTCTGCTTTTCTATTATCGCTAACGTCAAAAAATCCTAAAAATCTTTCTGTTAAAGATCCGTTGATCACATACGTAACTGTTATCGAACACTGTGATTTTTCTGTTATATCAGTACTATCATCCGCAATTACGCCAAAAAAACAACAATCGGTGTCATTGATTTCTTTTTTTATATATTCTTGAATATAGTCATGTATGCAACCAATTAGTTCATTTTGTATAGTCTTAGATTGTCTCATAAAAATATTACTAAATTTAGCACAATGTTCAGTAAGTCCGGCATTTCTTTTTATTAAGCATGCAAATATTTCCTTAAAATTGCCACGGTTAAAAGAATCTGAACAATTTTATTAAGACTTGCATTTTCTTGTAGTGCATCCGCAATAGTCGCCCTATTTTGCTCCAGTCTTGTAAGTGCTACCGAATTTTTAATATGGTCTCTTGAAGTTTCATGCGATTTTACTGCTCGTGAAAAATTTTTTAAATCCGAATATCCGCCCCCTGAACTCCAATTATTTTTGACGCAACCTAATAAAATACAAGGCCAACAATATAAGCTTTCTTTATAAATACTTCCGCATAGCCACCTATAAGTTTCGTACCAAGATATTTGAAAAGTTCTTGAATATTTTTTACCTTGCCTCTTATCGTTAAATATTGCTAAAATTTTCGGCGTCGGACGGCTACCTAATATCTGTTTCTTTTCAGTTTCGCTTCTTCTTAAAAAAGGCGTTTCAATTAATGAAGCAATAATGTCGTGAATAGGATTCATTTCAAAAGCAAAAAGCAAATACAAAAAATGGAACGGTCCAACTTACCAAATCAAAACAAAACAAAAACTTACTCACGCATATTTATTCACCTTTCTCAGTCGCACGCACCACGTAAAAAGAAGCCGTTGGAATATTTCGCTAGTCATGTGATTTAAATAACCAATAAAAGCATATCCAAGCTACAGATTTATCGCCTCAAGAATACAATAGAAAACGCGTGCATCGGCAATCGCCATCCCGCTCTGTCGTAATCAGGTGACTCGCCGGCATCGGCACCGGCCGGGGCCGTTGATAAATAGGTCAGAAGTCGAAACTTTCCAAGCTAAAATTATTTCGCCTCATTCGAGAGCACTTTCTTTAGGAATGGGTTTGCACGGATTGCACGGTCGGTTATTTGATGTGGTCAGAATTTATTTTCTAAAATATTTATTATGGGATTATATTTTGTTTTTTTTTTTAATGTTATTATGTTGTAAAACTGTTAAAAAGTATATTTCTAATTGGAAATAGATAAAAAGTTATATAAAAAAATTCTCTTTTCCTTTATTTTGGGGGTGAGGCGCGGCCTCAGAGGCCTACCCTGACGAGCCGCCACTGCCTCATGAATGTATTTCTATGACCGAGTTCCAATTGATATTAGAATTTAATGTACCTGAAGTTAAGTAGTTAAATGAATTTCTTTAGACTCTCTAGGAGCGTAATTTTTCAGGTATTGGCCCAGCTGGCGTCTATTTTCGTTCTCTAGAATATATTCCTCATTCTTTCAGTTATTTCTTATGATGATGGAAACAAAATACAATTTAATTATTTTGTATTTTTACTTACCTGGTAAAAGGAAAGTAGTGTAATAGTGAAAAAATCTCCCTCGGAAATATTTTCAGATCTTTTTGTTTGAAGGTCTCTAGATGTCGAAAAACTGTCTGTCTGCCGGTCTGACTGTTCGCGATTAAAGAACTACTTACCCGATTGACTTCAATTTTTGGTTAAAAATTGAGGGTCATATGAGGATGACCTGGTAACATTTTCGTAAAAATCCAATATGATGAAACAAAATGGCTGCCCAGTGAAATGTTAAAAAAAATTATTACTAAAAAACTACTTATAGTTAACAACTCGAAACACGAGAAATTATTTTTAAAAAATCAATTTTATTTCATAAGCGTACAAAGAGAACTGACTACAAAATGCTTTTTAGTTATATTTATAAGTTCAGTAATGCTTATGTTGCATGATAACGAAAAGATAAAAGTCTAACAATTGCAAGTGCATAAATGCAGAATTGCATTTTTCACGGGAACGTAACTCCTCCCCTCTTAGTTCAAAGCACGATCTTAAAGACGTGTTTTCAAAAATTACCAAAATTTTTGAAGATTGTTAATAGTTTAGAAAATTCTATTATTTTCTTTAATATCTAAAGTATCAGAGTTTGCATTTAATTGTTTTTTCTTAGACTTTACAAGTTTTTTGTATATGAAAAATATAATAATTATTGAAATGAATATGTAAAGTAAAATTGTCCAAAAACTGGTCTTCTTTACATAAATCGTTGTGGTCATTTCTTCTAGAGCTTTCTTCTGGTTTTCCAATTTGGCTTCGATTTCTTTAATAGTTTTTAGGTTTACGTAGTTTAAGTCCATACTAGGAGGGCTGTGGAATGAATTTCGGTTTTCCTTAACTAGGCTTAAATTAAGGGTAAGTGGATTAATTCCATTAAATGTTAATTGGCCTGATTTATATGTTTCAAGCGTAATTGACTTTATGCGTACTTTACATCCTGGGGATGACTCAAGAAGATAGAAACCATATAGGGGTATGTTATCTTCGGATTTTTGACAATTTATGATGGCAATTACTTGTATTGGTACTACTATCAGCCATTTGTTGTCTGGATCTCGTGCAGTTGAGTTTCGAATGGGTGGCAAAACGTAATATTTGGGTGATGTTTGATAAGTTGAACAGTGCGGGAGGGGCTGTCTTCGACAAACGTGGTGTGGGCTTCTTTACACAAATATTTCTGTGGTTGGATTTCGTGACATCTTTGGTCCATATGGGCATATTTTGTATTGCCTAATGCTAGGTAGGGTTTATAAGGAATATTTACAAGAAATGATCGATTATTGGGAATTGGTAAAGGAAATAACTTAAAATGTTGATATATCTCCGATTCTACAAGAGGAAGTTCAAATATAAATACAATATTAAAGTTTTTTTAAAAAAATTTTTATTTCTATAATTTTTTCGAAATTAAGTATATTTTTATAAGTTACTTCTAAAGCGAGTTTATCTGAGCCTAAATGATTGTGTAAGTTCTTTATTTCTATAAATAGTTCATTTGGGTCTATTATTGAGTTATAAAGTATATTAATTTTTGCAAAAGTGATACCTATTTCAATCTTATTCAGAATATCGTAGATTGATTGATAAATTGTTGTTATTTGATTGATTATTGTATAAATTAAATAAAATTCGTGATTGCTTATTTGTTTCAACTTTATTAATTATATTTTCTATTTGTAAAATGCGTGATTTTAGTACCATTTGGTTATGTGTGATATTAGATATAATTGTTTTAAATTTATTAATAGCAGATTCTAAAAATGTAATTTGATTGATAGCATCAATTTTCAATTTATTTTGATTTTCTTGTAATTTCGCGATTTTGGCATCAATTTGCTCTGTGTCATTTTGGTCTAAGTTTCCGGTTATACTTTTTATGAATGAACCTAAGGGGTTAAAAAGACCTCTTTTACTATGATAATTTTCTTGATTTGGGACAATTTGTTCTGATAAAGTTACTAATCTTTTTCAAGTGTACATAATGTATTAAAAGAATTAAAATATTCCTTATGGTATTCGCTGTTATTTTGAATGTTTATATATATATTCATTTTGGTTGCTTTTGAATATTTTGAAATTGGTTAATTAAAGGGGTTAGGTTAATATTTTGAACGAATGTCCAGTGACTGGATTTAAGTTTACCGGTTCCCATTTTGAATGGTAGTATTCCTGGATGTTTATTTAAATGGTGGAATTTTACATAGCCGCCGACGATGGTCCAGCATAGCAATGTACTGAAGATAATTCCAATTCTTATTCTTAAACTAGGGTCCAATAGGAGAGGCTATGTGGTCCTTTCCCTGGTTAGCAGCTATGAGGGTGGGACGATGTGTGTTCCCAAACTCGCACCAATAGGACGCTGGACGATGCTGTTCCAAATCCATGGTCAATTTTGAGTTTCTTGGTACATCCTGAAGATTTTTTGATTGTCCGATTTTTGCCACGAATCGTTGAAACGAAACCAGAAAATACTGTTGGCAATAATCCTACCGACTGCGCCAGTTAACAACTCGAAACACGAGAAATTATTTTTAAAAAATCTATAATATAAATTAATTAATAAATTGTTTAATAATAAAACTTATAACCTTCGATCGTCTCACCAGCATCATATTCCTGCAGCTAAATTATTGTTGTATGTTTTTCATTTGGTTTTTGGGTTTATTTTCAACACCACTTATATTACTATGGAGTACCTACCAAATTTGAATTTACTAGTTCTGATGATGGCACAAATTGGTGCCGAAACGTTGGCTTTGTAATAAAAGTTTATAAAATTTGTCCAAGAAAGCTGCCATATTAGAAGTTTTACCAGGTCATCCTCATAAGACCAAAATTTGAGGTCAATCGGGTAAGTTGTTTTTAAGCTATGCCGGCAAATAGATAGACAGACCGACAGACACATCGATGGAATTGATAAAACATATAATTTTTGACATCTAGAGACGCTAAAACCTCAAATTTTGTACAAAAATCAAGTATTATACTGGAATCAACTGTTAACATTTTGGTACGAATCCAAGATGGCGGAAAAAAATGGCGGCTTAATATAATATTTAAAAATTCAGCCTCAAAAAACTGCTTAATGGATTGATTTCCCAAATTATGTGCTATAAATAATTGTGGTATATGGATCAACTAGTAAAATTGTGGTAATTCAAGATGGCGGAAGAAAATGGCGGCCAAATAAAACGTTTGTAATCGTGAAAAAAATCACCCTCTTAGGTTGTACATATCTTCACGTTTTAGCGTTTCTAGATGCTAAAACATGTGTTTCATCAATTAAGAAAACATGTTTTTCGACATCTAAGAAAAATTGCAATCTGAAAAAATTATTAACAAATTAATAGGGAACACTTCAACTGCTCACTCTCTCGGAACATTGATTAAACCTTGGCTTTTACAAAATGCAATAAGGTATTTATTTCTGTTTTGAAAATGATACTTTTTTTACGTATAAAAATATAATAATAGGTAATAAATTACGATACGTATATTATTTTTCTGACATGTAATAGATTTACTTTAAAAAAATCGTATAAAGCTGCGGACGCTCACAACAGCACGGTTACCACCTAAAGCATTCGTTTTATTTTAAGGTGTGAGTCACCACCGAGAATTGTATAAATATTGTTTCGTTGATTAAATATACAAGTAGCGATGTAGATATATTAACGATTACAAGGGAAAGTAAATATATAGCTTTTTAAAAGCAAGTTTAAATGTTTTAGGTGGTGTGGATCGATATAAAAATTTAAAAAATATCTCTATTTAGCTGGAATTTTACGTGAATTAGGAAACACTCAATATTCTTCTTTAAATAAAACGTCTCCTATTATTTCCCTCAAACTAAATCTTGTATTGTCCCGTGTTTAGACATTAAAAATATGAAATAATATTTTATTTATGTTTGATAATATTGCTTTCATGCTTGTTAAAGCTTAAATAGGCTGTGTTTTATGTCTTGTTTTGTTACCTTATGTTTGTTACTTTCATAATAACAAAAAGTCCCTATTTAACATAAGCAAATTATACATTAAATACATATTTAGTTTTTGTTTTAGTGTGCTCGTTTTTTGACTACACAAAAATGGTTGAAGCAGTGACGTATATAACGTTTTATTCCCCAAACCCCCCAGGGCCACTTTTATTTAAGCCAAAATAATAGAAATAGTATAAAGTAAGGGCCTTTTTTTCCAAATTGGAGAGTAAAACCTCCCCCTAGATGCAGTTTTATCTACAACTAAATTAAAGTAAAGGCCTCTTTTTTTTGTTTATATTATCTACGCTCAATTAGATAATGAAAAAGAACTGAACTTTTTTTTTGGTTGTTGAAAATTGTCATGATCCTAAAACCTTCCTAGAAACAATTTCTGTATACGCTACTGGGTTGAAGTGCAATCGTTTTGGGCTGTCCCATATTTTGGCTTTTGAAAGTTGGTCACCTTAATGTAGCCAATAAAGTTTACAAAGCAAGTGCAAGAGAAATTACACAGAAACTTGAAATAAAAATCCGTTTTTACTTTCCTCGTAAATGGGAAGTGAAAATCGTGAAAAAATCACCCGATCACAGATTTTCACGTGTTAAAGTCCAAAAAACATGATTTTATTATTTGAATAAACAAAAACGGTAACAGACTTTGGAGGGGTAGAAGGGGTCGCGACCCCCAAAAAAAATATCACCATATATACTTAGTATCTATAGTATTTTTTTCATAACGCAAGAACTAGGCTTCCCGGGTAATAATAAATCATTAAATTCAAACAATCAAAATAAATTTAGAGAATTAGCTAAATCTGCAGAAAAATTAGATAAAGTGTTAATAAATTTATAGAACCCAATTCTATTTTTATAGGTTCGTCGAAACTACAATACAAAATGATTGAATAAAAATGTAATACAATATCAAAAAAGTAAGTTGACTGACTAGAGTAGAACGTTTTACTTTTTTTTATTAAATTATACTCTTTTAGTATCATTAAAGAACTTAACGAAAAAAAAAAGATTATTATTTGACCACCATTTGGTGCCTATTTAAAAAAGATTGGTTAGATTAACTTACCAATGATCTCACACCAAACGTTACTTCCAAATCTGATCTGTAGACGTCTCTCTGCCACTTCGTGAGGATTTTGCACAGCCCAATGATGACGGTTGTGCCTATTAAAGACTCCACAATTCGTGAACCTGCTCTCATCGGACCACAAGACATGATTTAAAAAATCAGGATCTTCATTACATCTTCTAATATACCACTCACAGAACTGTAGTCGTCTTGGAAAATCAGTTTCTTTAAGTCCTTGTTCTATTATGGGTTTGTATGGATGGTACTTATTCTTTTTTAAAACTCTCTGTACCGTTGATTTTGGCACATTAGTTTCCTGTTCTACAGTTCTTACCGATGCACTAGGGTTTTCGTTGATAGCTTGTAAAATGTTTCTGTCTCGATTTTCATTGTTATTATTGTATCCGCTTCTAGGTTGTTCAAAGGCATCATGGTTAATTAAACATCATGGTTAATTAAATTAACTACGATTTTCCTGAATTGGGTTTTATGAGGCAGCCGTCGTTCGGGGTACATATCCAAATACCTTGCTGAGGTAACGTCGGCGTTTCTGTATGATTGAAAGTACAGCGCTAACATGTCAACCTTTTCTTCATTTGAATACGGAATAGGCTTTGACAATTTATGTGTCAGATTTATGATTTTATTGGAATAAAAGAGCACCTACTACTTATTAAAACACAGATTTGATACTTTCAACTATTTATCTTAACGTCGATGTCAAAATCCAATTTTGTTACTGATAAATTATGGCTTCCTTAGAAAAGCATTGAGAGCTAACATTACTTTAAATGATGACCTTAGAAAAAACTGACACCTAACTTTACGAAGTGTAATATTTCGATGATACTAAAATCTTTAATGCACCTGTGAGATATCACTAGACTCGAAATTTTAGGCTCTTTTCAAAAATCGAAAAATCCAATATGGCGGCCATAAGAAAGATGAAAGTTGAGGCGGGTTGCGGATTAACAAAAAACAATGAAGACATGTCATATACGCCATCTTATTTGTCTTAAAAATGTGTCCGAATAATGTCACATTTTGGCAGCTGTCAAATTTACCGTTCTGGATATACTGGCCAAAAACGAAATTCGCCATTTTCGTAGAATGCAATAGGTTTTCTCTAAAACTTTCCCCATTTAATCTCTGCTGTAGGTATAATAGGAGCCGAGATCCCTGTATCGAGAAGCGAATCTGGGACTCACCGAATATATATATATATATATATATATATATATATATATATATATATATATATATATATATATATATATATATATTATAATATATATATATATATATATATATATATACTTATAATAGATCAGACGTGCAACTAAGTTAGTTGTCCTAAGATTAGCTAAGAAGAAAGGGCGCATTTTATAAACCCATGACAAAAGGTACGTGATTGCGTTCAATTCAAAACAATTTCGTCTCCCTGGTATTATGGCTATGCTTACTGTATTTTTTGTACCATATAACGGATCGGATTCATGTTATTGACTTACATATTTAGCCACCGAGTAATTTACTACAAATATTTACCTACGCCATTGCAATATTTACAAGCCGTCATCAGGGAGACAATACGGACGAAAGAAAGAGAGAGAGAAATAAAAAAAGAGCGCGTTGGCAACCGATGAATCAAAATGTGTGCCACACAGTGGCGGTCGCTTACCCTAAATGGCAATAGTTACCATTTCAAAATACATATAAGCACAGCATTGATTCGACTTTTTACGACCATTTTAGTCATTCACTCTCTCGTACGACCTTAACAAACTTTTCTCCTCCATTTAATAGTCCTATCGCATGTTCGGGACGAATCGAAATGTACGCCTTAATTTACGATAATCG
Organism: Kuschelorhynchus macadamiae; assembly: GCA_030620095.1. NCBI lineage: Eukaryota > Metazoa > Arthropoda > Insecta > Coleoptera > Curculionidae > Kuschelorhynchus > Kuschelorhynchus macadamiae. The sequence continues at coordinate 346,663 of JAUTXW010000598.1, forward strand.
AATTTAAATAAAGGGCACGTGTTCTATAATTTCACCGTATTAAAGTATTATCGACTTAATGACAAAGGAAACGCCAATAAAACCTTAGAGTTGTATTAAGAAATATGTTTGCGCCAAAGTAAAATTAATTTCCGACGTTTCAACTTTAACTGTACAAGTCATCTCTCCGTGAGACTATACTGATTAAGCTAGGAGCTACATAAATATACACAACTTGTTGTAAGCTAGCTTTACAATAAACTTATTACCGAAATCAGTTTATGTCTTTGACCTTAAGATATTTTACCTATAATTTTTGAGGCAAATTTTTTTTGAGATGAAATGCGATATATTCACAAAATATTATTTTCTCTGAATACGCTGATTAAAATATTTCTCTGCTGAAACAATCAATTTTAATTTTATCTCTTTATTTTTTACCTAAGAAATCACGATTCTTGAGATTAGACCGTGTCAAATTGGAATTACTATCCGACGTTTCGCCTTCGATTGTACGAGGCATCTCCAAGAAATCTGAACACTGAATGAGTTCGGAGAGATTCAGGCGGGCTTTTATACCCGACTTGTGCTCGTCGAACCGTGACCCTGTGTTAAGATCGGTTTCCACGTGTGATGTAGACCGTAACCCGTATCTCTATTAAAATTTTTTGTATGTGAATAATAGATTCCCTAATTTTTCGTTTATAAAATCCTGGAACTGGAAAAAAACGCAAAAAACGAGAATAAAATTGAAACTTTGATACCCTGTATAACGAAAATGGTGCGTTTGTGACCATGTATATATCGGCATTTTTTTCCTATTTTGTCGAGTACTATCACCCCCTGAAATATATCCACGACATTAATTAACATCCTGTATATATAAAAAAATACCTATTCCTCAAGATAAATAGGGCAAAGATTTTTTAGTTTTTTCAATTTATTTATCTTCTACATTTTCAAAGATAATTGAAGGCAAATTGGAACACATATTTCTTTTTGTAATATCTATAAGCCAGTATCATTGGCATTTGGAACAATCTTCTTCTCGATGCAAATGGACGTCATTTTGCAGATTTCTAAATTAATGTTACCTACTTACAAAGTAGTTAAAGCTCATTTAGATTTTTGGCATAGCAGATCAATCGAAATAAGAGAAGGTGGCTGTGGAGCCATGGAAAAAGTTAACAAATATTTATTAACGAAATAACAAAGTAACAGCATCAGAAAAAATTAGGAAGTAGGTAAAAGGTAATAATTATAATTTCATTAAAACTACAAATATTGTTCAAATTGTAGACCATTATGTGTCCTACAAGTGTGACAAACTTTAAAAATTCTTTTTAATGCATTTTCTATTGTAAATGACTGTCTTTGTAACTCTGCAAAAGCGTTTTCGGTGGCCATTCTTAGTTGTTCTAAGTTTTCGTATCGCCTTACATAAACCTTGTTTTCTAAATAACCCCACAAAAAGAAATCTAAAACTGAGAGGTCAGGGGATCGTGGTGGCCATCGAACAGGTCCGTGTGTTCCTATCCATCTTCCAGGAAAATGGTCGTTAAGCCAGTTTTGACTTATTCTGGCATTGTGGGCTGGAGCTCCGTCTTGCTGGAAATAAATCCTATTTAGTTGAGCCAAGGGAACATCATCCAAAATTCCTAATGCGTCTTCTACGATTCGCACGTAACCAATCGAATTCAGATTTCCTTCATATATTTGGTAAACTATTTTTCGGTTGAAAATAAAACAGGAGACATTGAATCCAAATCTGCCCTGACGCTCCCTAGGAAAAATAACATGGTTGTTTTCTTGACTCCAAAATCGCGTGTTGTGTCTATTTAAAATCCCTGAACTAGTAAAATATGCCTCGTCTGACCAAATAATCTTTTTTTCAAAATCGATATCTTCTGCCTTCATATTTATAAACCAATTGCAGAACTCCAATCTGCGCTCTGCATCACCAGGATGCAGATGATGCACAAGTTTGTATTTATAGGGTTTGAATTTGTGCTTTTTCAAAATTTTCTGCACTTTGGTTTTCGGTACACCCGCCTCTTCGTCTATTTTCCTGCAAGATGTTTCAGGAGCTGTCTGAACGAGGGCTAAAACGTTGACCTCAGATTCTTCGTTGTCTTTATTGTAAGTTCGCGATCGAGGCTTGTTAAAAGATCCATAATGGCAAAGATTATTTTTAATTTTTTGAAAAATTCTTTTTTCTGGTTGTCTTCTCTCGGGATATCTAAGATAAAATAAAGCGAACCAATAAAGTCAAAATGCAGGAAGATAAAAAAGAACTAACCTGTTCAGATAAAGCTCTGCCGCCTGATCTGCATCTTCATTAGACAATATAAAACACGCGTTATTATATTATATTAAAAACAATAATTATAATAGACGTCAAGAAAAATTTAAACGCAATAATGCCAAAAATGACAGCAGTAATGGCTGCCTGATCATATTTTTGTTGGCGTTGCCATGGCTACCACAGCCACCTTCTCTTATTTCGATTGATCTGCTATGCCATAAATCCGTTTAAAGAAAAATGCATTTTTTCATGTTATTTATACTTATGGTATGTTTTTGAAAAGCTCTCGACACGAAGAATAAGATGAAAAAATAATATATAGGGTGTCCCATTTAAAAAATAGTAGGTTATGCCAATATGTCAAAAACTATGACTCCCAGCAAAAATCTGAGTACGCCACTGAATTCTACGTGAAAAAATCTATAAATACCAGTTGAAACATTTTAAATATATTTTACGATAGCTGAGTTACAGGGGGTGTCCGAAAATGACAAATTTTCAAAATCACCCTGTAGCACGGAAACTAAAATGGTTAGGGCAAATCTGTTTGCGGCCTCTTTAGTTTCATCGAAAAGTAGCACGGTGTCGCGAAAACCGCATCTCTCTATCTCTACTCATAAGCTGGAAACCCCGTAAAACCTACGAAAATGGGACACCCTGTATATATAGGGTGGTCCAAAAGAAACCGGAATTTTGTTTTTTTCCTGTAACTTATTTGTTACTTGACCGATTTCAGTTGTTTTGAGCTTGTTTAAAAGAGAAATAAATAAGCTAGAGGCTCAAACATACATTTTTTACATTTTAAAGAAATTCAAGATATCGGGTGCGCTTAAAATTTACCATAATTTAAAAGGCGTTGGAACTTTTTTGTGACAACCTGTAGAAAATTCACGTGGGATATCAGCAATTTACACTAAAGGTTGTTATAACGTTCAATGCGCCAAATGAAATGTTTTTTACCGTTACCGGGATTTGGTTTTTCCTTTGTAACTTTTTTATTACTTCACCGATTTTATTTGTTTTAGACTAGTTTAGAAGAGGAGTTAATAAACTAGAGCCTCAACCGTAATTTTTTTACATTTTGAATAAATTCAAGATGGCGGATGCGCCTGAAATTTGCCATAGTTTAAAGGGCGTTAGTAATTTTTGTTACACCCTGTATATTTGATTGTCACAGAATATTAAAGCCTATTCATTTCTGAGTAATAAAAGACTACGGTGAGCAAAATCGGTCAATAAACACGTGAAAAATCAGCAATTTACCAAAATGAAATATTTTACATTAAATTTGGCTCAACAAAAATAAAAGTCTTTATGTATGAGTAGGCCATGCACATTGCAGAAAAGATAAAAACAAACGAACTGCAACTGTCAAATAATAATAATTTTAAAGCATTTTACTTATTCATAGCTATTTTTTATGTGAAAGTAGATAACCATGGTATTGTTTTTGAAAAAAAAGTTGTGATAAAAACCCTATTTAACCGCGGATACAGAGTGTGTCAAATTTTAATAACGAGTTAAGAAAAAGTACAGTGTATGATTTTGTAGAAAAGTTTAGAGAGAAGTATTGTGTATTCCGGGGTCTGTATTCGTTTATTAAAAGAAAAGGAGAAATTTGGCGAGTATGTTATGGTATCGGCAGCAATCTCGAGAAATTATAATGCAGAATTAATTTTTATTGAGCAAGGAAATAAGGCTGGATTCACATACTTATTGTGAACTTGTGTTAATACAAATGCTACCTGAGATTGAACGTCTTACCCCAAACTTTATCTTTATGCAAGTATTTTCTATGTATTTTTCTTTTTAGCCGAGAATTAATTTTTGCATAAATTATTTCCATGTTTTAAACTAAAGGCACGGATTTTAGGATGGTGCCAGGTGCCATACCACGCGGTATACAATTCATTTTTTAAGAGGACAAGTAGCTGATTTTATAGAGCCTAACGACTGGCCTCCTTATAGCCCTGACCTTAATCCCTGTGATTATTATCGGTGGGGAGACTTAGAAGAACGGATCCACAAAAACGAGCGAATATTTAATAGTATTGAAAACTTGCGCCAACGAATTATTGACTGTTGGCACGAATTGGATCAATTCCGGTTTAGTATTGTAAGTATTGTTGAATTTGAAAAACAATAAATTAAAATAAAAACGTTTTTATGAAGGTCTTAAATTATTTAGAAATAACTACGGTTTAAGACTTAGTGAAAATCAATTTTACGGGGTTTCACAACAAATATCAAAAACAATTTAATACATGGCATTATTTTAGACGCATCGTTTTTCCTTGAATATTATAAATGTAAGTTAATGTCCTTTTTTATTGTTTTTTTAACAAGACCAAAGCGAATAATAATGGTAATGAAACAAAAAAGTTACAGAGGAGGAATACAAATGCCAATAACCGTAAAAACATTTCATTTGGCGCACTGAACGGGAAAACCAGAAAACCACATTTGGTAAATTGCTAATATCTCACGTGTTTTTTGACCGATTTTGCTCATTAAAGACCTAAATTACTCAGAAATGAATAGGCTTTAATATTCTGTTGCAATCAAATATACAGGGTGTCACAAAAAAGTTCCAACGCCTTTTAAATTATGGTAACTTTTAGGCGCATCCGCCATCTTGAATTTCTTTAAAATGTAAAAAAACTTATGTTTGAGCCTCTAGCTTATTTATTTTTCTTTTAAACAAGCCCTAAACAAATGAAATCGATCAAGTAACAAATAAGTTACAGGGGAAAAACAAAATTCCGGTTTCTTTTGGACCACCCTATATATAACGTGTTTTCATTCCGGGTGTACTTAAATTTGTCATTTAGTGTCTTCCATACTGTTGGTAGTTTAATGATTCATTCCTTTTATTTAAATCACCTTAAGTCCTAACACTGGAACCTGTGGTGGAAGATAGATCAAAATACAAGAGTCTAACCACACTTCACCACAACTTGTTACGTTCTGGACGCGCGTTTCGCTAACCATAGTTAGCATCATCAGCACATGATATAAACTAAAGTAACTTATCCTAACCGAGAGTATTTATAGGTAAATGTGGTCACACTTGGGGACTAGGGAATAAGCCCTCTGTCTTTATTTAGTGCTTTCTTACCACATTTAACTATTTCTATACTCTCAACTGCATCCAATAACCTATTATTAGATACAATCTACAACAAGTGTGACCACATTTACCTATAAATAGTCTCGGTTAGGATAAGTTACTTTAGTTTATATCATCTGCTGATGATGCTAACTTGGTTAGCGAAACGCGCGTCCAGAACGTAATAAGTTGTTGTGTAGCGTGGTTAGAACTCTTGTATTTTGATTTACCTGGTTTTTCAATTTTTAGGTTTTTTGGGATTATTCTGCTCTTATAATACTCTATATTGGCAATCTCCCTACACTCATCGAAATTTGTTTATTATTTAATTTAAATTAAATTTCCACACACTCTGTATTGCATGGAACCACGTGTATCCAAAACACTTAAACTGTTCAGTCCTCGGTCACTTACAAATTTTAACAGATAATGTTTTGTATTTTTTTTTCACTACCTGTATAAATATTCTAAAATTTCTCTTTGTAATTTCAAGTTTTTTTCGCTCTTTTTGAAGCAATAGGTCTCTATCGCATAATGGTAATAATACGTACATATCCTGTTTTAAAGAAATGACCTGGTTAGGGCAAAGTTTGAAACGATAACACTTGATCACATATTTACTGTGAAAATAATAACACCTAATTAGATAGCGGATGACACTTATTAATTAATTACTTCTCAATTAATTGTATAAACATGACCCAGTGACGTATCACTGGAAATAATCCGATATGAACCTGTCCATGCCTTGTAAGTTATTAAGCATGTAATTCTGAAAAAAAACACTGGCCGACAAGATTTTTCCTAACACAGACCAGCTCATTATTTTCACAATGGAAAAACCCTCCCAATAATAAAAAAAATATGCGGAAAACCCTAATACGTACCACTTTTTAATAGCCTAATTAGAACCTTTCATATAGTAAACAATTTTATTGTGGGGCGGCTAAAATGGGTCCATTTTACAACGGAAAAATTACCTAGACTGCGTTGTTTACAACATTAGACATAAAATAAACGTTAAACATCACTCTTCTGTGGAGCTTCGAATTGAGTGGTTCTCTGTGTATCGATAAGCAAGTGTATGTGAAGACGAGAATGTCGAGTCAAACGCGCCGAAGTTGCAAAATTTTGTTATATTTGTAGAGAATTTCTGGTGATCACAAGCCAGGCCATTTTCCGAAAATGTAAAAAAGCCTACTTTAAATATTTTGGTATGTTAATTTGGGATCAAGATAAGCAGTGGGCTCCCCATGTGTGCTGTGTTAGTTGTTGTGCATCATTGGTGCAATGGCTGAAGGGAAAGAGAAAAAGTATGCCTTTTGCAGTTCCAATGATATGGCGAGAACCCACCAGTCATTCTGACGATTGTTATTTTTGCCTGACAAAGACTGGATGTTATCCCAAAAAGAGAAAGCACAATATAATCAAATTTGCAATCTGCCATACGATCTGTTTCTCATAATGCATATTTGCCAGTGCCGATTGCGCCTTGAAATTGCCAAGCTATTGATTTGGGAGATAATGGAGATAACGCATTATCAGGCAGCTCAGAAGAACAGTGCACCGATCCAACTTTTACCACAGATCCCAGTTCCGGCCACATTTGATTGTTCAAAATGAATTAAATTATTTAGTACGTGATTTGGGGTTATCCAAGCAACAGTCAGAACTTCTGGGTTCCCGTCTTAAGAAATGGAACCTATTGGCCAAAGAAGAAGAAGAAAAAGAAATGTTATGTTTTCTAAATTCTACAGTATGGAAAATTCGTTGTTCGCGTGTACTGATATAGACAGTTTAATGCAGGAACTTGATGTTGAACATTCTCCCCGTGAGTGGCGCTTATTCATAGACGCATCTAAATATAGCTTAAAAGCTGTGTTATTACAAAATGGAAATTTAAAACCCTCTATACCAGTTGCCCATTCAGTTGCAATGAAAGAAAATTATAAAAATATGCGCACGATTTTGGATAAAATAAACTACAATAGGTATAAATTGCAGATATGTGGGGACTTAAAAGTTATAGCGATTTTAGTGGGAATTCAGGGGGGATTTACAAAATATTGCTGTTTTCTTTGTTTATAGGACAGTGTGCAATAAATCAGCATTATGTAACAAAAATTTGGCCAGAAAGAAGCGAATTTCAACCGGGATCTTAAAATGTTAAATTTATACCTCTTGTTGATCCCAAAAATGTCCTTTTTCCTCCTCTTCACATTAAACTTGGGCTGATGAAAAACTTTGATTTTTGGTGATGGATGGATGGATTTAATTACCTAAGACAAGTCTTTCCCCACATAAGTGATGTCAAATTAAAAGAAGGCATTTTTATTGGGCCACAAATCAGAAAATTGCTGGACGATGTCAATTTTACGGAAAAGCTTACCAGGCAGGAATTCAGAGCATGGAATTCAGAGGATTTTTAGGCAACAATATGGAAGAAAATTATGAACAATTAGTTAATGAACTATTAGATGCCTTTAAAGCGCTTGGTGCCAGAATGTCATTAAAAATTCACTTTCTCCATTCCCATTTGTCATTTTTTCCTAAAAATTTGGGAGCTGTTAGAGACGAGCAGGGTGAAAGGTTTCACCAAAATCTCAGGACAATGGAAATTAGGTACCAAGGACAATGGGATCCAGCCATGACGGGTGAATACTATTGGTTTTTAAAGAGAAAAGATAGGACACCTCATAAACGAAAAAAATAAAGTTTAATTAGTGTTTTAAGTTAATATTTTTCTCGTTTGCTTTTCTCTTAGATGTATGGTATGTTTAATAGGCGAAAACTGTAAACATAATCAATAAACAGGGTTAAGAATTTTCTGAAATCATTTTTTCTATAGATGTTAAGTATCGTAACATTCAATATGGTTCTACAACTCTAACAAGAAAACCCTACGTGCTACAACTTTCTATTTGTCATTTTCGTATTTGGATAGGTCCATTCTATTAGATTATGCTATTTTGCTTTGTGTTACAACAAAACAATTTTTTTTTGTCGGCCAGTGAAATCATCCTCTGAGACTGCGATTTCTCCAAGATCTCTAGATCACAAATAATGTTAGAAGTCATTGTTTTAATAGAGATATTGAAGTTTGTAAGCGTGATATCGCCAGTAATCTAATATTCTAAGAGGGCGGTGCTCATCCACATTATGCGCTCCTTGTTCGATAGTATTAGATCAAACATACTCGGGTTAATAGATCCGAAGAAGTGGAAAGAATTGATAAAAGCGCTTCTGTGGTTCTCGATTAATCATATGTACAACTTCCTCATACTCTCTCGTATCCGGTCCAACCTAGTTAACCCCTGATTATTTAATCTAAAGCTTTATCCTTCAATAAACTTCTTAACTTTGCCACCTGCGACACGGCAGGCAACCTTTCTTTTCAACACAAAACACAACAAATTCGGATCGCTGCATACTCTAAGTCAACTTTTCTATGTCTGACCTGCTGGAACGAGGCGGCCATTGAATGACCACCAGGATCACCAGATTTGTCTCTTTTAGATTTTTCCTATGGTGGCATTTGAAAAGAAAAGCAGAGCAAACAATAACTGAATGGATAGTTTTTTACATTGATTTTTAAACTTTTATTAGGCAGTTATTTTGTTCCACCATATTGCATTCGTTCCAAAGTCTCTCCGATTCACCCTTATGTCACTGTTGATATATGTGCTAGATTTAAAATCAGTTTGAATAAGTAGTTTTTTAAGTGATTCTTAAACATTTTATTAGGCCACCATTTTGTTTCGCCATATTGGATTGGTACCATTCAGTATCAGTTCATCCTTGTATCGGACACCGCTTGTATCAGACATGAATTTTGTGCAAAATTTTAAATCAATCGAATAAGTAGTTTTTTTTTTCAAAATGGTTTTTTTAAATTTTATTATCTACCGTTTTGTTTCGCCATGTTGGATGTTTATCATAATGTTACAATTCCATTTTTGACTAAAATTTGAAATAAATCGGGTCAGTAGTTTTTACACACCTCGTAAAAGGGAAGAAGGAAAAAATCAACAAAACGGCGACCTAGTCAAAAATGTTAAAAAAATATTACTAAAAACTTTTTTTTTGGTACAGGGTGTTCCAGCGAGGACTGAACAGGGACCTATTTTCGACCTTCCTTGTATTTTGGAAAAATTCAAAATAGCCAATCGATGTATTTTTTCTTGTAGAATCCAAAAATGTCATCAAAAAAATATTTGAACCAGAAACAAAAGAGTTACGCTATGCATCAGGTGTTTTTTAAATGGAATGTATCGTTTTTTATACGATTTTTGGAAAGAGTGATTTTTTTTATGTCCGTTCTGATTAAAAGATTTGATTTTGCGATAGCTGTTTATATTACATTTTAATGTTTTACAAACTAAAATTTTAGCTTCACCTGTTTAAAATATACGATAGGTTGGTATAGGTGATCAAGGTAAAATGACGTTTGAATGCTTTGTCAATAAAAATTGACATTACTTTAATTATTGTCTTCACCTAAAAATATATATTTGACTCTGATCGAAATGAAATACTCTTTGGACGAGAGACTACAGATTGTTATGCTATTTTACAAGTGCCGAGAGAAGCAAGAAGAAGATTTATTGCAAATTTTCATAGAAATATATCCATCAATACAATTCTAAGGATAAAAAACCTATTTGAGGAAAATAAAACTTTACATGATAGAAAAAGAAATTCAATAAAAAATAATTATTAAATAATAAAATAAAACTACTAATAACATAAGTTTTCAATGTGACCGCCGTTTTTCTCGAAACAACATCGATAACCCCTTTGTAGCCTTTCTAAACTTGCTGTTACAATATGATTTTCCTGGTTAAGGCGGTTTATTTCATCGACAATTTTTCCCATGATCTCTTGAATATTTTCGTTTCGTTGTCTGTATACGACGTTCTTCAAATGGCCCCAAAGAAATGTATCCAAAACTGAGAGGTCAGGGCTATTGGGCGGCCAAGCATATGTTCCATTTCGCCCTATCCATTCGTTATGGCGCCGATTTAAAAATTGAACCACATCATGCACGGCATGAGGAGACGCCCCATCATGTTGCCAAATTAAATTCTGATATTCTGCCAATGGTAAGTCTTCCAAAAAATTTTCAATTTCGTTTTCTAAAAACTCATAATATCTGTGCCCATTTAAAGTCCAGTTAAAAAATATTGGTCCCAAAATTTTATTGTTTTTTATCCCACACCAAACATGAATAGAATTCCTCCCTTGAAATTTAATAGTCTGGAACTTTTTTGGATTTTCAACGGCCCAGTGGTGACTATTATGTCTGTTGAATACTCCCGATGTTGTGAAAGTAGCTTCGTCGGTCCACACAATATTTTTGAATAAATCAGGGTCTTCGTTTTCTTGCCGAATTACCATTTGAGAAATAAATTGGAAGCGAAGTTCTTTTTGTGTCGGTGTTAGGTGCTGAAGTGGAAGGATACGAAAAAGCCTAAATTTATGAATTTTCAGAGTCCTGTGAACAGTCCCTCGGGTAACTCTTCTGCGCCTTACACCGCCACCGTACTGAACTTCCTGAACTGCATCCGAAATAGATTTGGTTGGATTAACTTGAAAATAATTTATAATGACCTGGTCTCGATTTCTTCTTCTTTGTATATTTCTTTTTCTATCATGCAAAGTTTTATTTTCCTCAAATAGGTTTTTTATCCTTAGAATTGTATTGATGGATATATTTCTATGAAAATTTGCAATAAATCTTCTTCTTGCTTCTCTTGCATTTTCTTGGCACTTGTAAAATAGCATAACAATCTGTAGTCTCTCGTCCAAAGAGTATTTCATTTCGATCAGAGTCAAATATATATTTTTTAGGTGAAGACTTCGACAATAATTAAAATAATGTCAATTTTTATTGACAAAGCATTCAAACGTCATTTTACCTTGATCACCTATACCAACCTATCGTATATTTTAAACAGGTGAAGCTAAAATTTTAGTTTGTAAAACATTAAAATGTAATATAAACAGCTATCGCAAAATCAAATCTTTTAATCAGAACAGACATAAAAAAATCACTCTTTCCAAAAATCGTATAAAAAAACGATACATTCTATTTAAAAAACACCTGATGCATAGCGTAACTCTTTTGTTTCTGGTTCAAATATTTTTTCGATGACATTTTTGGATTCTACAAGAAAAAATACATCGATTGGCTATTTTGAATTTTTCCAAAATACAAGGAAGGTCGAAAATAGGTCCCTGTTCAGTCCTCGCTGGAACACCCTGTACTGTAAAGTTAGATGTATATGTTTAGTTCCCATGTGATTTTTAGTTTTTTTTTGAGTGTTTGGAACCATGCACAATATTGGTTATTTTGTATAAATTCTATGTATTAATTCTTTCCATTTTCGTATGTTGGGTTTTTCATATAGATTGGGAAGGTCTCTTTTGACTATTTGTGCCTTTTCTGTTTGTTGCTGTTATTTAACGAGGGAATTCGGAGTAAAAATCTATTGCATGAAATATATAAAACAATGTAAATAAAACACTTTAAACTGTTTTAGTTTTTCACTTTTATTCACAACTTGTGACATGTTTCACAAACACTGTAGCTTCGTCAGACAAACGGTATTTTTAAAAGATTTAAATACCATACACAAAAATATACAATTTACTGTGGAAATAGAAACGAACAATTCTATAAACTTTTTAGGTTTGAATATAGCAATGGTAGCAAATAAACACGAATTTTTAGTTTTTCGCAATCCCACACATATACGGACACAAGCATCAAAAACAAATCAATTCATTAGCACACAAACTAGCAGGATTTCATAGCCTAATACACAGATTAATTAATATAGCTTTAAACAAAGATAATTTTCAAAAAGAATTCAACTTAATTAAACAAATTGCAGTTAAAAATGGATAGGATTTCAAAATAATTGACCATGTTTGTCAATTTGTGCCATCCAAAGAAAAAAATAAATCTAAGATACTTACTTATATCGATACACCTACAGATAAGGTGGCTTCTACACTACGTAAAAAGAAAATTAAAATTGCATTTAAAACAAATAAAAATTATATAGATTCCAAAAATGGTGCAGAGAGAAGAATGTGCGGGATTATGGGAATGAAAAGGTACATAGTGTATACAGTCAAGGGTATTAACTAAAACCGATATGGCAACGTTCCTTTTAGAAGCGGATGACAAAAAATACTTATTTATGAAAGTAACATTGATTATTGGGCTTGCAGGAGATTGCAGGCGAGAGGAGTTACCAAATTTGTTGTTGGAAAATGTCAAGGATGAAGGGCGATGTTTTAATTTTTTTTTACGGACAACGAAAATGAAAATAGCCAGGGAATTCTATGTAACATCTGGAAATATTCAAGAGATAAACATGGTTCAACTAGTTCGAAACTACATTAATCTTCGCCCATGTAACATCGAGCATGGTAGGTTTTTCATCCAATTTCGAAATGGTGTGTGTATGAAGCAACCGGTTAGCATTAATTCTTTTGGTTCCTTGACAAAACAAATTGCAACAAGGTTGGGGAAAGCTACATTGAAAATTCTGCAGAAAATAAAATAAAAGAGTAAAAACAATTGAAACTAAAGCTTTTTATTATTTCTACTATATTCAAGCCAGAGCGGATAATTTTTCCACGTTTTTTCAAAATTATGGGATAATGGTTACAGTGAGCATAGAAAACCCATATATTTTTGAATTCAGGAGAAAAAGCTCTACGCAATAAACTAAAAATATACAGGGTGTTCCATTTAAAATAAGAAATTCTGACGATTCAGAATAAATCCTAAAACATTTGTGTGTAAAATGTTTTGATATCTTGAGAAATAAAGCGTATAGACCCCGTTCAAAACATAACCGAACACCACGTACATTGTTGTTAATGGATTTTCGCCAAATAACGACCCAGTCAATCAAGTAAATCATTACAAAGGGAATTAACAAACCGACCTAATTATATCTTTATCTGATGACTTAATCCCAAACTTTATCCTTCGTTAAACTTCTTAAAACTTTTCTATAAAGTCATTATTTAATTTCGGCGTGTAGGTAGCTCCGTTTAACCTTGCCCCCTGGCTATGGCCTGACACGGCAGGCGATCTTTCTTTCAAATAACAACAAATTCGGGCCGCTACGCTCTCCGTATCGGAGAGCTCTCTGCGATGACTCAAATCAACTTTTCTATGTCTCTGCTGGTGCTGGGAGCGCGGCAGGCTATGGTACGGGTGTCGTAACAAAAACTTCGCCGTCGTCGAGTCAAAATCTGTGCCCGCGATTCGCGAGGTCTGGTTTTTAGTTAGTGCTGCATCTGGTGTGTACTTGCGTACCAATCTTTGACACCAAAACAAATGTGACATAACGTGATTGCTCCGGAAGTAGTACGGACCTTTCTTTGCCTGTGTGTGTTTCTTTTTTTTGCGGAAATGGCGGGAGTTCTGAGTGACCAGTTTAAGAGGATGAACTTGCAGACGAAAACTGTGGGGGAGGACCGGATCAGACGTGCGAAAGAGCGCAACGAGGATGTGGCTATTCTGTCCATGGAATTGCCCGGCGAGAAAACGGGGTTTAAGTGTTCCTTGGGGGATGGTTGTTTGTTTGGCAACCCCACGAGTTTGCCTTTAGGTGCGTTTCTTTTTTTACACCTAGAGTAATAAGAAAACGAATTTAATTCATTTTATATTTTGCATCTTTTATCTGTGGTTCTAAAATTTAGGATTTAATGTATGACTACTAAAAGAAGGAAAGCAATAATTATTCTCTTAATACCTTATACATTCTATTTGGAATACCCATGTAAGGTCAAATTTCGCTTATTTGAGTGTGTTTTTCTTATATTACTATATTAATTCTAAGCAGTCGGGTTTTTTGTTTTTTATTTCTAATTTACTTGTCTTTACTTTGTTTTTACATTTCATTTCGGAGCAGTTTTTAGCTATGTCGCGAACTGGCACACCGACAAACAGACAGACAGACACATCTATGGAATCGATAAAATATATATTTTTTCGCATATAGGGACCAGTGGCGTATTTAAAATATTTTTATGGGGGGGAGGGAGCAGATAACTATATAATTTGGCGACTAAAAAAAAAGAAAGGTCCTTGGTTTTTGTTAACATAACACACATCAAGATCAGCGACGACTAAAAAAAAAGATTCTTACTTGTAAAATCCTGATGAGGTAATACCTACCAAAAAAAATTTTGTTTCAAACATTTTGCTTCAGTTGGTAACTCTGAGGCCTTTGGCCCCCTTTGCCCCTCCTAAATACATCACTGATAAGGACGTTAAAACGTGAAGTGTAAAAACCTGCTTATTTTTTCACGTTTTAAACATTTTATTTGTTTATATTTATATCGCCATTTTGTTTGGCCATTTTAAATTCGTATCACAATTTAACTCTATACCAGAATTGATGTTTGTGCAAAATTTGAGGTAAATTGGGTAATTTGTTTTTTAGTAATAATTTTTTGACTAGGCCGCCGTTTTGTTTCGCCATATTGAATTTTTACCAAAATGTTACCAGGTCATTCCCATTTGACCCTTAATTTTTGACCAAAATTTGAAGTCAATCGGGTAAGTAGTTTTTTTAGCTATACCGTGGACAGACAGACAGGCCAATGAAGTTGACAAAACTTGTTTTTCGGCATCTAAATACCCTGAAACGTAAAGATCTGAAAAAAATCACGGAGGGTGATTTTTTCATCCAACGACCCTAGTCGTTTAAACGAAAAAAAATCTTCTAAGCCTTTTCCTCTACTTTTGGAAATTGGAAATGGAGTATACCAAACACCAACTTAATGTATTCTAAAGATTTTACTATAATTCACTTATGAACTATGGACTTTTTTGCCAGAACTGTTTTTTCATTTTTTACTGTAGTGGTTTTATTAAGTCTTGATATAGGGTATTCGTTTGTAATTCCAAAATAGTTATATAGGGTATTATTTAAAATTTTTTAGCTTATTTTAGGGCTAAAAGTTCATATAAACATGTGTTCATAAAACCCTGCAGGGTGTTAAACTTTTTTTTCATGGATGGCATGAATGATGGAAATTTTGGAAATTATTTAAATTTAAATTACAATTTTTTTGGGATGCCATGTTCTGGTGATGGACATGTTTGAGAATCGAAACGTTTGAAATTTATATTTTTAGGATTTGGACAATCGGAATTTATCGTTTGTTTGTTTAGAATTATAGCTCGTACTAAGCATAATGCCTTTATGATAAGAAGGGAGAGGGTTACTTGTTCCTTCCATGGCCTCTGGGTTACCCATTCTCGTGCAATTGCACCGTATGATGGTGAGAATATCCAGCTGAAACGTCGTTTTTTTCTGAAATTAAATGACGCAAAGTAATTTTATGAAACAACTGTCAATTTTGACATATGACAAACTTGTGTTTTTTTGAATGAAAAATATATCATATTTTTCTTCTATCAAATACAAAATTTTATTAGGATTGTAAGACATATCACACTTCACACTTATCGAACGTTTCGAATTAAGAAACACCATCAATGCAAGTTGATGATGGTTGAAACTTCGATTCAAAAATCTAAATACGTCATCTTGTAAAAAGAAAAAGATGCATTCCAAATGTGAAATTTATTTTAATCCATCTTTTTTAAAAATAATCAACATAAACCTCAATTGACATATATCGGATGTCACGTGGCAATGTTTATTTGTCAAATTTTTTGTTTTTAGACAAGCGGAGACGATTGTCCTAGCTAAATTATTTAATACAGAAATATCCCATATAGTGCAGATTTTTTGTTAAGCACTTTATAAGTAGTATGTCAAATTTTGAACCAACATTTTATTTTCTATTTTTAAGACTTTCAACAAGTCCTTAGACTATTAACCAACATTAGAAAATAAAATATATATATTATTTTTTTTTGAGGGCAGTCCAAAAAAATTCTTGTTCGACATTGTAAATATATATATATATATATATATATATATATATATATATATATATATATATACAAGTAACCTAATTATTGGGGTATCGGTCCTAATTTAGGGCTAGATTTAAATTGCTTTTAAGCTACGCCAAGCTTTCGGTAATGATTATTACCTTCTTCAGGGCTGCAATATGAGAAGAAATTTGTTTTTTATCTCTGTATACACATTAATTAGAAATTGAGATTTTTTAGTAAAAAAAGGTAGAAAATTGTACTCACTGCTTTGCAGTTAGTATCGGTAACTTCTTGCGAAAAACAAACACACTTTGACCTTAACATTAAAATTAGATTTTAAATACTGGCAGGAATTCCTGTTCTCCATATATTTTTATATTGAAATACGAAGCAAGTAAATTTCTTATGTAGGTTTTTTGACATGTAAAGAATGTTATAGTACGTTCTGTCAGGATGATTGAAACACAGATCTAGGATTTAGCTATGTAATCACATCGATATACATCCAGATACAAAGAAAAATCAGTAGCTGAGAAATATCTTAATCAAACCAGAACAAGTATGAATTAAACGTCGAATTTATGCCTACGACAAACTACTCGAATTGAAGAGACTGACTATAGAAAGGTATATGGATATAATACGTACAAATACTTATAATTTTTTAAAAGGAAAATTCTGTGTTAGTTAAACTATTATTGTTGTTCGTATAATTGTTCAGATTAAGTAAATTTGAATAAATAGAACTAAGGTCTTCGATATCAGCTCTCTTATTTAACGAATTAGGATTCAGAAATATTTCCACCATTTCCAGAAACAGTCTCTTGTTATAATTAGTTTCCTTACATAATATTTGGGTATCTTTAAAGTTGAATAAGTGCCCTGATTGATTTGTGTGTTCTGAAAGTGCACAAGTATTTTTCATTAATCTACAGTCGCTTTTATGCGAAGTTATTCTGTCTTTTAGGACCCTAGAGGTTTGGCCTATGTAAATACCCTCACACTCTGAACAAGGAATACTGTATACAATATTTGATATTTTTTGTATTTCATCCCTATCTTTTAATTTTGTTAAAGTGTTGCCTACTATTTTATTATGTTTAAGGGCGATTTTAATTGAAGGATCATACTTGAACAACTTGGTTATTTTTGTTAAAATTTCTTTTATGTAAGGTAACGAAAAATAGTACCTCGGTCTATTTTGAGAATCGAAGGCACTGATGTTGGGACTTATTGCATCATTTCTCTCTCCAGGGTTGATTATTGGAGCTGTGTTATATAATAGTTTTTTTAATAACTTTTGTGGATATGAATTCTTGAGGAGAATATCATACAATCTTTTTAAGTTTTTTTTAAGTAGACTAGGGTGAGAAATCCTTTCAATACGTGTTTTTAGAGCCAATACTAGATTGATCTTTATTTTTTTGGGGTGGTTGGAATGGAAATTAAGATATCTACCAGAACTGGTAGGTTTTATGCATTGAATTTTCAATACAACTTGCACGTAAATAACGACTTAAAAAATCTAAATAAGCTTTAACTACTTTGTAAGCGGGTAACATTACTTTACAATTACAATTTATTTCAGTGATATAATAATCTTAACGAAGTACACCGTGCGTTAATAAAACATAAAATATCAAAAGAACAAACCCCTTGCGCTTTAAAATTTAAATTATTCGGAAATACAGCTGAACGCCTTTCTATAAATCATAATGAAAATCTAAAAATAATTCGACATTTGATTAATATGGTATTTTTTTCATAACGCAAGAACTAGGCTTCCCGGGTAATATTAAATCATTAAATTCAGACAATCAAAATAATTTTAGAGAATTAGCTAAATCTGCAGAAAATTTAGATAAAGTGTTAATAAATTTATAAAACCCAATTCTATTTTTAAAGGTTCTTCGAAACTACAATACGAAATGATTGAATAATAATGTAATATAATATCAAAAAAGTAAGTTGACTGACTGGAGTAGAACGTTTTACATTTTTTTATTAGATTATACTCTTTTAGCATCATTAAAGAACTAAACGAAAAAATAAGATTATTATTTGACCATCATTTGGTGCCTATTTAAAAAAGATTGGTTAGATTAACTTACCAATGATCCCACACCAACGTTACTTCCAAATCTGATCTGTAGACGTCTCTCTGCCACTTCGTGAGGATTTTGCACAGCCCAATGATGACCGTTGTGCCTATTAACAACAAGACATGATTTACAAAATCAGGATTTTCGTTACATCTCCTAGTATACCACTCACAGAACTATAGTCGTCTTCAGTTTCCTTAAGTCCTTGTACTATTATGGGTTTGTATGGATGGTACTTATTCTTTTTTAAAACTCTCTGTACTGTTGTTTTTGGTACATTAGTTTCCTGTTTTACAGTTCTTACCGACGCACTAGGGTTTTCGTTGATAGCTTGTAAAATGTTTCTGTCTCGATTTTCATTGTTATTATTGTATCCGCTTCTAGGTTGTTCGAAGGCACTATGGTTAATTAAATTAACTACGATTTTCCTGAATTGGGTTTTATGAGGCTGCCGTCGTTCAGGGTACATCTCCAAATACCTTGCTGAGGTAACGTCGGCGTTTCTGTATGATTGAAAGTACAGAACTAACATGTCAAACTTTTCTTCATTTGAATACGGAATACCGGCCATTTTCTATAGGTTTTGACAATTTATGTGTCAGATTTATGATTTTATTGGGATAAAGGCATACCTACTACTTATTAAAACACAGCTTTGATACTTTCAACTATTTTACTTAACGTCAAAATGCAATTTTGTTACAGATAAATCATAGCCTCCTTAGAAAAGCATTGAGAGCCAACAGTACTTTAAATCATGACCTCCTTAGAAAAAACTGAAACCTAACTTTACGAAGTGTAATATTTCGATGATACTAAAATCTTTAATGCACTTGTGAGATATCACTAGACTGGAAATTTTAGGCTCTTTCCAAAAATCGAAAAATCCAATATGGCGGCCATAAGAAAAATGAAAGTTGAGGCGGGTTGCGGATTAACAAAAAACAATGAAGACGTGTTGTATACGCCATCTTATTTGTCTTAAAAATGTGTCCGAATAATGTCAAATTTTGGCAGCTGTCAAATTTACCGTTCTGGATATACTGGCCGAAAACGAAATCCGCCATTTTCGAGTTTTCCCTGATATTTCCAAAAACAATTGATCGATCGTAAATCTGAAGCCGGATATCGAATGCAATAAGTTTCCTCTAAAACTTTGCCCATTTAACCTTTGCTGTAGTTATTATTCGAGTCGAGATCCCTGTATAGAGAAGCGAATCTGGGACACACTGTATATCTCTGATAATATAATAGATATAAAACATAAAAAACATACTAAAAGATACATTATCTTAATACTAATTTATTTAATCCACGCAAAAAATTCTAAAACTCTATGTCCAATAGTGATTGATTTTAGTCCGAACGGCATCACTGTGGGCCGTCTGTGTACAGGTGTATGTCCGCCTCTTTTCCCGGTTCTGATGTCAATTTCAATAATAACTTGTCTTGTAAAGTGAAACTCTGCATCGTGATGCGTGCGGAAAGTGTCTACTTTCCGCACGCACATAAATATCTAAAGTCTGATCCCTTACTACATTGCTTACACAATTGGATTGATCCAAGTAATTTTATTGCAGCCATTCAGTCCGAACCATTTTTAGTGAAATTCACTATACCTAGTATTTACTGATACTTTACCTTAGAAACAAACCTATAAATGTTCGCAAAAATTATTCAAGCCTAAATATAAATTTTAATTAGTCGCTAAATATGAACAGCTAATTAGCACCTGGTCTTGCGAAATGTATTAACTGTTCTCAAAAATAACACTTATTGGAATGGCGTGAAGTAATCTTTATATCGTGTCCGTACAGAAACCTGATTAATGAGGAAAGAATACCCGCGCAAAATATTTACACATACTAAAATGACTTCAAACTTTTCTAATTTAAACCATGACTCGTTTTTGTGAAAACAAAAATACGCGAACAGATGTTTGTTTCAAAATTAACTGCGATTTAATAATTGGACGGAGTTTTAAAGGTTTTCTTTCGAATTATTTTACTCGCCTTTAATCATTAATCATTTGGAATTTTGTTAGTACTTTAATACACCCAATTTTACATTACAAGTTACAAAATCTTTATACCGAAAACATAAAAAATCAGTTGATCGATGTAAAATAATTCTATTCACCCCAACTATCTCGACGAATGTTAAACTAATTGCTCACCATAGAGTTGAGTTACTTTAAGTTGTATAATATATTTATAAATAAAAAATTATGTCCTTTATTATTTTCCTCCATAAAAAGAAGGTTTCATTCCAAGAAAATGGAATGTTAACGAATATTTAAACATTTTATTAGACCGCCACACAGTGGAACGAGGTATAGGGAAATATGGACATTGGCTGTTGTTTTAGAACTATTAGTGTGATTTGGATAATTTTGACCATTTTGAAACGAAACAACCTTTAAAGATTTAAATTCAGTCCCAAATTTGATTTTTTTCAAAATCGAAATACTGCACTGTCTTTTTGGATTTTTTAAAATACTTCAAAAGCGTAATAAATAGTGTATTAAGTTTTGTTACATGTTATGACAACACAAAAATTCATTTTTTCTGATTAAATATTTTTTCAGTTCCACCAGTGGCGTTCGTCTAACAACAGTGTCCAATTATGTTTTGCAAAAAAAATTGTGGATCTAGTAAAAAAATGTTAAAAATGTACATTTGGGAGTTAAAATTAGACCTTCGTCAATAAAATATCGTTGACGTCCAATGTAAATATTAAGCACTTGATATACGAGGCGTTTTAATATAATGTGGTCCACTAAGTAGATACGGTACACAGAGGAAATCTTTATTAGTAACCCTATACAAATCGAAATACTGTCATAAATTCGTGTATATACATATTTGAAAACCATATTAAGTATACTTGAAATGGTTGCAAATCAAGCAACCTTTATACAGGTTAAGCAAAAAAATCATTCAAAAGGAGATTACTTTAATTGAAAGTATTCGGGAAAAATATTATTAAGAAAACTTCGAATTAAAATATCCCAAATATATCCAATTCAAAATGCTCCCATTTAAAAAAAAAATTCAAATAAAAAAAAACTTATGAGTTCTTAGTGGCCTACATTGTACTACCATAAATACGGTCCGATTTTATTAAATTTAAGAGAATCCCTGTATAAAACGAATCGATTTACAAACACTAAGTATAGCAGAAAATTATTTTTGATTGAGAAGCTGCTCATTGCTGCTGGATTTTTAATTTTCACAATACAAAGGATATCTCATATAAAGCATTAATTCGAATTTAAATTATTATTTTAAATAAATTCTACTTTACCTCAAGGGAATTCTTCCACCAGCAATCTGTTCCAAATAAAAGACTTTGCAGTGAATAACACAAAATATATAATAAGGTAGAAACAAACTTAAACACCAATAACGTAGAAAGCTGTCAGTCAAAGCTTATATTATCTAAATAATAACAAGTACACAATTTACTACAAAGCATATTCTTCATTTTTAGTACTATCTAGTAGCAACAATACTTCTGGTTGTAAGTTGTCAACATTTATTTTATTTCTAATTGGTCGGAGATTAGAAATAATTGGATCAGATGAAATTAGTAAATTGTTTAATATATCTTCGTTGGTAAATTTTCTGTTGCATTTCCGGGATCTGAGCTCTCTATACTTTCTGAAGTCTTTGTTTCTAGCTTCTGTTGCTTCCTCTGAAAGGTGCCCAATAGGTATAAATACATCTCTAATTATTTCAGCCCCATGAAATAAGATCTTATGGACCGTAGCTGGCATATAGTACCAGCTGTATAATCTAACATATAGCTGAGCGGTTTGTTTTGCATAGTTGTGAAATGCGTTAACATCTATGTTGCGACCAGAAGCTATAGCCTGTAGTATGACGTAAAATCTTTTGACTAAATGAGTATCCAAACCGGTAATTTCCGCAGATTTTGTAGTATTTCTGAAAAACTTTCTTGCGGTGTTACCGTCATTGGTTGTGCCAAATCCTTGTTTCACCATATCAACGTTTAGTCCCAATTCCCTTTTAAACCTTTCTTGAATAATCATTTTGGTTTTTTTCTTCATATTTTTTTCTTCTATGGTTCTTGCTGACCATTTCTTAAATCTCATATTGCACGAACTATGGAGCAAACATTCAAAAGTTCGTATCCATGCGTGTAGCGAGGACATTCCTAATTTGTAATACTCCTGAATTGGTACTTTACGAGCTATTAAATCCAAATTGTTCATTTCTGTAGGTTTTGCTCCACAAATATAGCAATACATTGTGGATTTTGATCCTGCTATTGTAGAACAAATTTTACCATCGATCATTGTTAAAAAAATTGTGTGTTTTATAGACGTAGTTTCAGAAAGTTCTGTATCATCCAGTAGATTGATTTCATCTTTTAAAGATTCCCATGCGTTATTTATTACCTCTTTAGATTCTTTTATAAACTGAAAGTTAATTGGGCGACAGTAAAACGGTGATGATGGCCGTGGATTTTCCCAAACAACAATTGACTCCTCGTTAGAAAAAACCAATTTAAGTGAAACATAGGCGGTCATAAACATACTTGAGTCATCCGATTCACTGTTTTGAAAATTTTGCTTGTAGTTAGATTGGCCAGAAGCGCCATCAAATCCACATTTACCAAAAAGAGTGAGTCTGCCAGTGACACTATTCTCTAATGATTCTAGAATTCTCCTAACTGTGTGATCCAAAAGGGACTGCAAAGTAATTCGCGCAAACGTATCGGTAATCATAATGGAACTTTGTGGAGGGTAGCACTCACGTTTTGCTTGTTGAACCTGGTAATATGACGGATACAGGAAACAACCTTCTAGCTCAGCAGATCTTCGTAAAGTTAAGTAGTCATTTTTTGAAAGTTTTAAGGAAACGTATATTGCTAGTGACTTTTCCTTTGAGTAGGAATGCTTGTGATACTTCTGAATGTTTTCACAAAAATGTCTTACTTTTTCTACGTGTTGGGGATGTTGAGATAAAAATTTAAATATTTTATTTATATCTTCATTTTTACAATTGCTCATTTTGATAGTTATGGCAAAAGATAATTCTTCCACGTTTTCTTGCTTCAGGAAATTCGTTCTTCTTTTCTTTTGCCTTAACGAAAGATCTTCAAACCTCTTTCGTTTTTTCTGTAAAATATTCGATGCCGGTTTTATTGACTGAGACATTAAGACAAAACGAGGCCAAGCAAAGTCTCGTTTAATCCACAATTCGTTTTTCTTTAAAAAGTAATCATACGTACGGTTACATTCTCTCCATCTTTTTGACACATTTAGACAAAATTTTCTTAGGCACTCACTTAAAACGCAAGTCTCCGTTTCACTCAAATTGTCCAAATTAAGTTTTTTCACGGTAACACTCAGTAAAGTTTTAAAGTCACTTAAACTAACGTCCAACGATCTTAATTGTGTAAATAAATTAAAGTTACTTCTTAGTTCTTCCATATTTTACTTGAAATGAATTAATTAAACGTATTTTATAATGCACGCACCAAAAAAATAAGTACCACAATTTTTGACAGCTCATATACTGTGATAATGTAAACAATTTCTCCAAAGCCCACTATGCGCCAAGGCACTCTACGACCTATAAACTCCAAATAGGCGCTTAGTGGCGGCCAATCTTTTTATATTTGTTTTAAGAAACCTTTGAACTCAATAACAGATATAAAAGAAGTGTATGCATATTTAAGCATTTTTTTAAAAGTCAAGATAAATTTTAGTTTTATGCAATACACGTATCGTAGAAAACTTTTAAAAATCATTGGTGCTAAATAAGTGTTGATATTAAAGTAACTATGCAATTTGCAAGCTCATATATCACATAGAATAAAACTATAAAAAATAATATAAGTTTTTGTTTAATTACGAAATTATGCCGTTTAATTTGCAATAGTCAGTTTAATAGGAAAATCAAAAAAATAATTTTCTTCTCAGAAAACACCCCGTGTATTACTTATTAAGTTGTAAAAAAAGAAGTAAGATTTATTTCAAACAAATTTGATGGTTTTAGAAGATATTTATTTAAAAATATATATCAAGTTAGGAATTTTGCATAATTGCTGTATGTCCATCTAAATACATTGGCTCGATCCACTGTGCGCCATTCTGTTTGTAGTTTCGTATTAATGATTTTTTTTATATATATTTTGTGACGCCGCCATTTTCTTCCGCGATACTGGATTTTTACTTTTTAAATGAAACCATTTAATCTCCTTATGGCCCTTGATATTTGACCAAAATTTGAAGTCAATCGGATAAGCAGTTTTTGAGCTATGTTGCGTAAAAATAGAACGATAGACTGATGGAAGTGGGACATGTTTTTCGGAGTCCAGGGACCCTAAAACGCAAAAATCTCAGAAGGTGATTTTTTCACCATTACAATCTTAAGAAAGAATAAAAAACAATTAAATACGTAAGAAATGAAAAAATATCAAACCAAAAAATATCATATTGTATATATTTTAAAAGTCTGCAGGAAAAAACTTAATTATTACATCATTTAAATTGATTTTTAAGTATCCGAGAATAATCATTTTTGGTGATGATGTTATAATTTTGATCCTGTGGCGCGTTCTTTAATTTTCAGTTTTTTTTTCTTGACTTATATCAGTGGGAGAGGATTAACTATCATATTCAGGAAAAAAATCACAAAAACGTTTTGGAAAAAAAAATCTGATTTTTGCAATTTTTTAGCACTTTGCAGAAAGCAAAATTACATAATTTTACTTTCTGGGTTATACTGTCAGGCATTTTTTATGGGCTCGCGCCCGCCCTTCTGTACTAAAAAAGGGGGAAATATTAATAATCTCATTATAGTCCTTTGATGGGTTATATGTATCAGTTGGTAATGAAACCCATGGTTAAGCTGCCAACGTTTCGAATATATATTTCCTTTCTCAAGGCTCTACAACAATACACACTTTTTAAAATATTTTTAAAAAGTTTAAAATTATATGCACATAAGTTTTTTTTAGACAGCAAGCAGATATAATTTATAAGTTTAATAAGAGACTAGCAAGCATAATTAAAGTGCGGGGCACGAAAAGGTTTATAGTCTTAAGCAAGCGGAAAAGTAAAATTTGTGTACGCAAATAAATTTTATGTTTTTTTATTTGTTGTAATAGTTTGCCGCTTCACCTATAAAGTGCGCCAGCTAAGCGGTACGGAAAATTAATCGAGGATTTAGTATATTTCGCACCGGTCCACTTGTAGTTGGGATATGCCTAGAGTCTCTATGCACTTACCGCTAGAAGGTTCTAGCTATTTCCAGTGGCGCCTATACATTTCGAGCATTTGTTTTCATTTCGATATAAATGCTTTGCGTTGAATTTGAATTATTATTTCGAAGTAACAATGGTGAGCAAACGAGGAAAAACAATTCTAAGCGTTGCACGTGAAGTTATTGCGAGCGTTATAGAGGCCTGTACTAGAGAAGCTGAAAGCAATATTGTGTATCTACACAAAACCTGAGTAGATAATGATATAACAGTGAACAAATGCTGGCAAAGTGCCAACAAGCCTAGAGAAAAAAGTATAAAATTGACGGTCTTTTACGTAACCTCAGTCATACACCTTTAAGGCTGCCTCCATACATGTGCGACCTCAACCCTATTGAACTTGCATGGGCAGAAGTAAAAAAATATATTCGAGGACGCAACACTGGTGAACTTTTAATTAAAGATTTAAATAAGATATCGTTAGAAGCGATTGACTCAATATCGGCTGAAAATTGGAAATCGTATGTTAAACATGTTCGTTCTATTGAAGATAAATACTGGGAAGTAGATGGCAAAATCGAAACGGTTATTGATGATTTAGTTATCACACTGGGATCTTCAAGTAGTGACGACGAATCCTCATCATTTTACTAGCAATCTGAGATACGAATCCCAAGAACTCAGCAACATCTCCAATATAAACATGTGTAATACTCAAATAACCAGCGATACCGTTTTTAAAAAACTGGTTGAATTGAATGCAAACAAGAGTGCGGGTACAGACGGCATACCACCTCTGTTTGTGAAAAATTTTGGGCCTACACTGTCACTCCCATTAAGCTGTATCTTTAGATTGTCGGTCAACTCAGGAACTTACCCTACAGTTTGGAAGAGAGCAATAGTCAGTCCTATTTTTAAGAACGGGAAAAGATCTGATATATCCAACTATCGTCCAATATCCGGTCTGGCATGTTTCGCAAAAGTGTTGGATTCGATCGTTGCGGATCACATTGCAGAGGCTTTTCGTGGAATACTCTCGCATCACCAACACGGATTTATAACTCATAGATCGTGCGACGTGAACCTGACGGCTTATTGCAGCTATATTGCACAAGCCCTCGACGCAAATTCTCAGGTCGATGCGATATATTTTGATTTTAAGAAGGCCTTTGACTCAGTTGATCACAACCTCCTACTGAGCAAGCTAAAGTTTCACGGTATTGAGGATCCACTCCTGTCGTGTTTGAAAAGCTACCTTACTGGTCGGACACAGCAAGTCAAATTCAACGGATCACTTTCAGATGATGTCCAAGTTCACTCGGGTGTTCCTCTAGGTTCACACTTGGGTCCATTTTTGTTTCTTATATTTATCAACGATTTATCAGGTGTTTTCGAGAATTGTTTGTTTCTGTTCTTTGCAGATGACCTCAAAATCTACAGGACTATTGCAGATACCAACGACAACATAAAATTGCAGGACGAAGTTTATAAGATTGTGAAATGGAGTTCTGACAACAGATTTTGTCCCTAAATAGTTCTAAAACCAAAATGATAACCTTCACAAGGAAGATACAGCCTATCATCCACAATTACAACATCAATGAAAAATTACTAGAAAGGGCGTCTATGGTCAACGCTCTGGGTGTTATTATGGACAGTGAGTTGAGGTTCAAAAATCATATTGACGGAGTCATATCAAAGGCTTTTAAGATGGTCGGCTTCATCATGCGACAGTGTTGGGATTTCAAGGATATTGAAGCCCTGAAATCCATATTTTCCGGTTTGGTTCGGAGTCACTTGGAATATTGCAGCGTAGTATGGTCTCCTCTCTACCGAATCCATATTAAAAGAATTGAAAGGGTTCAATCTAAATTTGCCAGCTTTCTTCTGAAGAAGCTGAGAATTGATCCAACATTAATAGACTACAGGGAGCGATTACGTCTTCTTGGTATGGACACTTTGGAGTCTCGCCGAATAGTGTTAAATCTATCATTCGGACACAAAATCATGAACAATCATATAGACAGTCCATCACTGCTTGGTGAACTGAGGTTTCGGGCACCAGCCAGGCCAACGCGTCTGAATGAAATGTTCTCCCTAAGACCTTTTAGGACGGATGCTGGAAGAAATGAGCCTATAAATCGCTTTATGGACCACTTTAACCATTTTATACCACATGACTTCGACATTCATTGCACCAACACGTTTTTTTAAATTAAAATAAGGCAATTTTGCAAGATGTATTGATTAATTAGATTTCTTTTTATCTGTTATAGTATGTAGTACTTTACTTTATACCTGTTTTGATATTTGTCTTTTTTTTCTCTTCACTAATTCTGTAACTTTCTAATAATGTATAGTGTACATGTATTATGTATTATGTTTGTGTGTATTTTGCTGTGTTACAGTTATACTATTTGGGTTTTAACCTGTAACGTATATATTATTAAATAAATTAAAAAATTAAAAATTAAATTTTCAGAGGAAGACAACGATTAAGAAGGAATCGAACCATTAGAATCACAGCCGTTAACCTTAAAAATGGCTTAGTTTTTTTTTTCATATATTTTGTGAAATTGTCAATAAACTGCTTCAAAATAATTAATTTTCTGTTCAATACCGGGTGTCAAAAAATATCTAATATTGCAATTAATATTTGAAAAACTACAGGACTCATATTTTTCCAAAATTAACACATCAATGTAGTTATAGTAGGGGAGCCAGCACTGATTCCAATAAACAAGATATATCAAAATTTGGGCTATTCGGGTATGCCAGAAGTGACTGTTTATCTACGTCTGTCATATTACTTTGTACAGGGCGCATCATTGTGAAGTGCTATACAGGGCGTTTCCTAATTGCGTGCTAATGTTAAAAGGGGGTGATTTTTGGACCTTTTTAAGGAAAAAGTTTAATATGAACCTAAAAGTTTTAACTTTGGAGATACAGAGTTTTAAAAAACATTTTTTTTAAATCCTAATTCTGATGCTATTATAGATAAATAACTGTGTGAAATTTGATACACGTCGTTTATGCATAAAAGGGCATTTTTTATTAACTATCAATTTTTGAAATTTCTACCAGTGGCGTGCATATGTAATTAACCTGGGTAAATCCGTATGCTCCTTAATGCATAGAAGACGTGTATCAAATTTCATGCAGTTATCTACAATAGCATCAGAATTGGGATGAAAAAAAAATTTTTTCTTTTAAACTTTACCATCCTGTATCTCAAAAGTTAAGACTTTTAGGACATAAAAACACCCTCTTTAACATCAGCACGAAATTAGGAAACGCCCTGTATAGTACCTCACAATGTCGGTCCCTGTATAAAGTAATATGACAAACGGAGACAGACGGCCACTTTTGGCATACATTAAAAATTTGATAAATCTTGTTCACTGGATCTGATGCTAGCTGCCCTTCTGGACTTGTAAATCGTGTATCACTATACTGGGTGGTCCAATAATAGTGGACGTAGGCAGTAGCCCAAGAACCGTTAATGACAGAACTCAAGAAAAAATATATTTATAGGTAAATCGATCAAGAAAAATCAAAATTAAATTATTTTAAAATTCGAACGTTCGCCGTTTTTGCAACACAAAAGAGATATAGAAGTGCGGTAAACGAAAGAAAAACAGACAAATGTAGATAAAGGTTCATTAAGCATAGTTACATTTTTTAATTATTTGAAGTGCGTATAGTCAAAAAGGAGTGCCATATTATTTAAAGAACGACGGGACACCACTGGTTTAAAAAGATTTCTTGGCCGATTTTCCTAAACCGATTGACTCCGCCCGGTTTTCTTTCGTGTCCCGCACTTGTCGATAAAGCACATTGTACAAATTAAAATTCGATTAAATCATATTTTTTAAATTCGTTTTTTTTAATTTGACTTTAGAATCAAATATTTATTTATTTATTAGTTCTGGCTCTCTTCTTAGCAAATTTTGGTTTTACGTCCAATTTAAATTTACCGACATCGATTTAATAATGCTAGTCTCTTATTACACTTATAAATTATATTTACTTGTTGTTTTTTTATTTATGAGCAACCCACGGCCCTCCACCAGCTCCAATACGGCCCGCGATAGATTCGCGTACGATCGAGACTCTCGATTCGAGAGTATTCTAGTCCCTTATTGCGACCAATATATAAACCGCTTAGCGCGAGTGTCAACTCATTACTTCTTAACAACTGATAAAAAAAGACAGACAGAATGTCGAATTCCAAAACGTTTTTATCATGCACAATGGTACATCTATGTGTTTGATGTGCAATGAAACAATTTCTGTTTTAAAAGAATACGAACCAGTTAAAAAAGGATAAAATTAAAAAACTAATTACCGATTTAGGGATAGAGCAACAAATGTTCCATTCACAAAAATCAAATCTAGACACCTAGACTTCTTGTCTCCCTGGCAGGTGAAGGTTAAGTGTGAAAGTTTGTCGGCGAATTAATCCTGTTTTAATCCAGGCCATCTTTTGGGATTTACGTCGGCAACTTAGTTAAAAAGGCTCCTATGTGTATTTAATTACGTTGTACCTTAATATTTTTGGTTGAGGAACCTTTTATTACTCTCTTGTGAGGATTTAACTGCACTTGACCACCTACCATTTTTTTTTGATGGGACAAACTTTACGAAATTACTAATAAGAAACCCTTTCCCATCAAATAAGGGTTTTTTTCTTCTTCTCCCTCCTCTTCTACTTCTTGTTCCTGTTCTCCTAACCAGGGTTTGAACCTGGATGTGTCATTGTAAGTGGAGCAGAAGTCTGTTACCTAGTACTTAAGTGTGTACGTACCCAGTTTTCCTGCTGGAAATGTCTTCGATGACATTTACATCATAGACTGCTGATCTAAGTCACCGATGCTGATAGACACTTAGATAAGTATCTTAATTTTAACATCCCTTGTGCTGAATTGACTTTATTGTTTATTGCTGATCAACTTTATGACTTTTTCTGTGTCTTTTGAGTGTAGAGTATACTTTTTGATATAAAGTTCTAACTACTGCTGGTTTGCATAAACCATGATTATTCGTGTTGTCAATAAGATTATTTTTACTTTACAACTCATGCTGATACTCAATTATCACATTATAAGTTTAGGACAATAATCTATAGGTTTTTGTCAACATTTGACCATATAGTAAGCTTTAATATACAGAACATCACAGTATAAGTTTATGACACAATAGTCTACAGGTTTCTGCCAACATTCGATAGTATAATATACTTTAAGATACAGTGTTGTTGTAAAGTGTGATCACATCTTGAAATTTTAACTTATAAAATCTAGTTAGTTTATACAAGGTATATAATAAGTGTTATGGACAGGTAACACTACTAGAATATGTGATGATATTTATGATTTATTGTATTTACTTGCTTTTTAAAGGTATAAATTTTTACTGTTAGATCAAATTGTTCGGTAAATTAAAACCACTTAAAGATTTTCTTTACAAACATTTATAGATTTTGGAGTCTATTACTTTTACCTGTCATTAGCTGATTGAAAATTTCTTTTCTCATCCGCATTACTTAATTTTCAGGTTTTATTGAACATTTAGTTTGTTGTTTTGTGATTCTTTAGCTATTTTCATAAAACATTTTACACAGTTGATCTAATATTTGGATAGTGATCTTTATTTGAATATACTTTAGATTTTTCTCTCAGCATATGAGGTATGAAAACTGATTAACATAGGATCATTACACAGTCAGTTGTCATTTTAAAAAAAAACTTCAATTAAGGCCAATTTCTTTCATATGTTATATAAAATAACCTACAAAAATACATATTTCTGGAAATATTTTGGGGAGCACTGAACGTGTTAATAAATGTTATTTGTTGAAGGTTTTTTTTTACTATTAACTTTAATTAATTTTATCTTAGTGGTCTTGAGGAGTGGTACTCATAACATCTAGAGCGGTTAACAGTCAACTGGTATAGAACTGTTGGCGCCCTTATAAATAGAAATCGAACCAATCTCCCTGAGCAGTCGGTGATTTGCACACTAACTTTACTGCCGCCTCTCTTTCAATCAACCACTTAGTGTAGATTTATATTATCTTAAAACAAATACATACTCTCTGCTATCAAATAGAGAAAGAGTGTGGCAATATATATCTTTTGTTGAAAGTTGCGACTAATTTTGGGCTTGCAGACGCCTGCCGAAGAGAGGAATTAGCAAAACTAACAGCAGTTGACATTGAAGACGAGGGAAATTTAATTGTGGTCAAAATTCAGAATATAAAAAATTACACTTGACGCTCTTTTGTTATATCCGACGAAATTAACATTGGAAAGTATCTACTATTTGGCTCTTGTAAAAAATTTGACAAATTTAAAATATACATTTGAAAGATTACCTTTTTTTAATAATTCCTGTTCACAAAAATTTATGGATGAATCACTTTTTCAAATTATATCCAAGAAACTAAGATTTCGGAAGGTTGCACTGACCTTGTTTTTGGCGTATCGCTAAAAACATATTTTTCACAAACTTATTTTATGAACTACATAAAAGACTGATGATATTATAACACAATAACACAAAAATAAAGAAGTAGTTATTATATTAGACATTATTAAACGTTTTTAAACATTTTATTACAGCTGCTAAATAAAGAGAGAGCAGGAGTGTCGCCCGTTGGGCGGAAATCCAGTGTGCTGGGGATGCTACGTTGCCAAGTTTATTTTATATATTACCTATATACATTATATAAGAAAAACAAAATGCATTTGTGGGTTGTGGATCGGTACCAACAGGAGCGTGAAGACAGTAGATGGATTGGTACCGGGTTAGCATCAGGTTAGGCGCCGTAGGCGTCATCGTTAAAGCCCTAAAAGGCGAGCAACAACGCAGGGCATCACTGGCGAAAGTGTAACATTGGCATCGCCCCTGTTAGGCTTCTGCCCAGTGTTTCGAGGTTATTACAGCTGTAACAGATCTGTTATCTTTGGAGAGATTTGTTACTTTTTTACCTTCTGATGAAATCCTTTTACCTTTTTACGTAAGGCTCGAAATAAAAAAACCTTAATCAGCAAAAAAAATGTTTTTAATTTAGGAGAATGGCTGAATGACTGATCACCGTGTATGGAATAAACGCAAGCTTTTTTTTTTGCTCTCCAAAGAGCTCAACACTAATCACCCCCTGTTGATTAGTGTTGAACGCACTGGGTAGATTGGTACCGGGTTAGCACCAGGTTAGGCGCCGTAGGCATCATCATTAAGGCCCTAATATAAAAGGCGAACGACAGCGAAGTCCATCACTGGCGGAAGTCTAACATTCGGGATCGGCACAGGGGGGCCAAATGCGGTACTGTCGGGAGACAAACATGAAAAATGTAAGCTCCATACAATAATGTAAGTTTGGCAACAATGCAAGATAGCCGTTCTTCAAATTGCCATAGCGCATTGAAATTCAGTGAAAATATCGAATTTCTTTTTGGTTTTTTTAATACAAAAATTGGTTCATCCATTTCTTTTATTTTCTTAAAACAGTTAAATAAAGGTAAACTTCATTTTATATTCAAAAATTGTCGAATTCCGTGGGTTTAATTGTTTACCAGACCCTACTATTTTATTAACAATTTCGGGAGGATGCCCTCAGAAATTGCGGCTTTTCTAAAATTGCCCAACTCTGAATTCTACACAGGGCCTAGGTTTCGTCGCTCCTCTGCAACTTTGCTGGCCGATTCCAGAAAAAGACTTACCGATGTAAGGAGTTTAGGAGGCTGGAAGTCATCAACAGTAGAATATAATAACGACTCGGCTATATACAAAAAAGAGTTATGCAACAATATTTTAAGTGGCAGTTGGAATACCAAGTTTGGCAATTTGCGAGAAAACCATTGGAGTTTCATTTACGCCGGATAACGAGCTTCTTCATCAGCTTTCCCAAGAAACCAGTTGCAGTCAGCTTCAAATTTGCAACACGTCACAAACTGTACTTTCAATATTAATATTGTTAATAATAATAATAGGTAATATTATTTCTGTTTTAAGTTAAAATAAAAAGTTTTTCTGATTTATTCAATGTTTTTTACAATTTTAGGACGTACAGGAAATATTGTTTCACCCGCGCTTAGAACCCACCTATACAGGGTTATTCACGCAACCCGTTCATTAAAATTTTTTGATGATGCCATTTAGATAAAAATTTCAAATTTTGGGATTAAGGTAAGCCTAAGGGGTACTTCTTTTTTGAAATATTTTCAACTTCCTGTCACTTCCGGTTTAACCGGAAGTTGGTATCAACTTACTTATTTTAAATTGTATTTTATGATATTTTTGGATTCTACGGAGAATTTTAATGCTATTTTATGTAGCATGTCCTATACCTAGGTTCAAGCCTTCTTAAGATATTTGACCTTGAACCGAAAATGAACCTTCGGGGTACCAAATTTTAAAATCTCATATTTTTGTAAGTTTTGAAGATATAATCTTCATATTTTGCAGACGATCGGTAAATAATCTTAGGTAACTGTATTAAGGTTCCCTATACCTATTCGTAACCATTTTCGAAATAATCAGGTTTTTATTAAACTATCATTTGTATTTGCTAAATGCCTACACCTTCCCGTAGTAAGCCATGGGAAAACAATTGTTGTGCTTTTCTATTCAACATGACAGCTGATTTGAAACTTTTAAATTAAAATAAAATAACACTCAAAAGCTGATATTCTCAATTTATTTTATATTCGCGGAGAATGTTACAAAATATTGGAGAGAACGTGCCATGTTTTTAATGAAAAACATCCTCATTTATCGCCAATGAACAAGAGAAAATTGAAGAGGATTGAAACGAATTTTTTTCGTTTCGGAAAAGTTAAAGTTATAAAAAATGTAATAAATTGTTTACATTATTTTTAACCATATCTACTAAGTTCGAGACTATTCTAAACTTGTTTTAGTGAACTTAAAAATTATAGCAATCTAACAATCAACAATAAATAAATAAAATAATAAAATTGAATTATAACAAATGTTCTATATGCTGTCCGTTCATTTGAAGACAGATTTCAATTCTTCTTTGTACAGTTGCTGTGGCCCATTGAATTTGTCCGTTTTCTAATTCGGCAAAAGCTGTTCGTATCCTGTCCAGTAAATCTTGTTGGTTATTTACTGGGGAAGCATAGACTTTACCTTTGATAAATCCCCATAAATAAAAGTCTAGGGGTGTTAAATCAGGCGATCGCGGGGGTCATCTCCAAGGGCCATTGGGACCAATCCAGCGTCTTCAAAAATTCGAAATAATTGGAGATAAACTGCAACGGAATTATGTGCTGGTGCCCCATCTAATTGATACCAATAATTTTGAAGCTCACCAATAGGAATTTCTTCTATAAATTCAGAAACCGTCCCTCGTAGTATTTCCAAGTACTTATCACTGTTTAAATTGTCTTCATAAATACAGTACCGCACCTGATCTTTTAATATTATACCGAAAACATTGAAGCTAAACCTCTCTTGAGAACGTGTTTCGCGTAAAGCGTGCGGATTTTCTGCTGCCCAGAAATGTTCGTTTCTTCTATTTGTTATTCCTTCTCTAGAAAATTTCGCCGGTCCAAAATATTTTTGAAAGGAATTGAGGGTCCTCTTAAATTTTCAAAAACATGAATTCGCAAAATTCTACTCGTCAGACGTCATCACCAAGTCTTAAGGCTTGCACGTTTTGGAACGAATAAGGGTGCATATGATGTTCGCTCAAGATTCTTTGGACAGATGAAGAAGAAATGCCCAAATCGTTTTCTGCAGACGGTATTGAACTTTGCGGGTTTGCGTGGAAATAAGCTAATGTGTTTATTACGTTATCCTCGGCGTTTGTCACTGGTTTCGGAAAATTTTTTGTAACTTTAACCTTGCCAAAACGCAAAAAGTTCGTTTCAATCCTCTTGAATTTTGACTTGTTCAGGGTGGCGTTCATTAAACACACGGCACGTTCTCTCCAAAATTTTATAACATTCTCCATGAATATAAAATAGATTGAGAATATCAGCGTTTGAGTATAGAATTATTTCGAAAATGGTTACGAATAGGTATAGGGAACCTTAATACAGTTCCATAGAAAATTAAATTCTACATGTGATAGCGCATAAAGTTATAGGGTGTCCCATTTAAAAAAACGGACTTTAGCGGCTTTGAAAATGTGAATGTTTGCCGCTGAATTTAGGACACCCTGTATAAAAATAGACAAATTCAATAAAAAAAATAGAAACCTAAGATTATTTACCGATCGTTTGCAGAATATGAAGATTATATCTTCAAAACTTACAAAAATATGAGATTTTAAAATTTGGTACCCCGAAGGCTCATTTTCGGTTCAAGGTCAAATATCTTAAGAACGCTTGAACCTAGGTATAGGACATGCTACATAAAATAGCATTAAAATTCTCCGTAGAATCCAAAAATATCATAAAATACAGGGTGTTTCATTTAAAATAAGCAAGTTGATACCAACTTCCTGTTAAACCGGAAGTGACAAGAAGTTGAAAATATTTCAGAAAAAAAGTACCCCTTAAGTACCTTAATCCCAAAATTTGGAATTTTTATCTAAATGGCATCATCAAAAACTTTTAATGGACGGGTTGCGTGAATAACTCTGTATAAATAGGTAAAAAGTTTGTAAAATTTGTAACACTCGTAGAGAAAATATTGTTCCTAACACTTGCGCAAAGTGTCTTTCCCGCACTTAAAGCTTATCCGAACGACGCGAATTTTGTGTGCGGAAAAGTGTCACTTGTTAGGAAAATAATTATTTTATTTCATCCCCCTCCCCAACCGCTAAACAGCCCCGACGCCCCAGTTAACAGATCAGGACATTAAAAGGCAATCAAAAAACTTATTTGCATAACAAAATTAAAGCAATAAGAATAGATCATTCCTAGAAATCTACCTACGTCTGAATCAGGTGTATCGGCAATGAATTTTGCACACCTACTCGTCATCATCTTGCCTATATTTTCACACAAATTACTTTTACTTTGCTCACAATGCAGCCTTTTAAGAAACATAATTAGCTGTGGGCGAAAAGACAATGCGGTTTTAAAAAACGCAATTAGATGTCCAAATTCATATTCAACGTGGGATTCGCGGTATATATTTAATATGAAACGGGTCAATGTTAACAGACGGCGTTTTTTTAATTGACAGTTAATTTATTGGTATTTACCATACTTAACCTAAAAATTATCGTGTTTTCGATCCTTGGAAACTTTTAACATCAGTTCTTTATTCTTAGTCTCTTTACCGTATTGGATTAATTTTGTCTGTAAGTCTGTCGGTTTCCTGTACATATACAGGGGTGTAAATTAATTTAGATCCCAAGCTCTGGGCGTTTATAGCATTTGTGTTCGAGATAAAGATAGCTTTTTAGATACACCTCGTTCATTTATAGAGACTTTAAATGAAATTTGGTACACGTTACGGTGTAATATGCTAATGTAAAAACTTATGAAATTAGTTTTAGAAAAATCTACAGGATCTTATATTTTTCGGGTTGCCACTTATTTGACCTTTCCGAACATTTCACTACGACGCAACTTTTTAATCTTAAATATGTTTTTAATATTTTGAAGCGTTTAGAAGTTATGTACGTTCATGTATACCTAATTTGAAGGTCAGGATGATTACTTTAGAGTCCGTAGATGACAAAAAACATCTTTTCTCTATTCCGTTGGTCCGTCTGTCGGTTTGTCTGTTCGCAGCATAGCTAAAAAAGTACTTATCCGATTGACTTCAGATTTTGGTCAATAATTAAGGATCATATGGGGATGACCTGGTAAAAATCCAATACGGCAAAATAAAATGGCGGCCCAGTAAAATGTAAAAAATATTACTAAAAAAGTGCTTATCCAATTTATTGTATAATTATACAGCGTGTCCCAATAGTGCTTTCTCGGTTGATATCTTGATAACGGATAGCGATATAAAAAAAGTTCAAATACGAAAGTTGTAGAACAATACGGGCTACATAACCTAAAATTATTTTCATTTATAGAGGGTGTCTCAAAAATATGTAGCGAAGCAAAGTTGTGTTTTTTCTTATGGGACACCCTGTAT
Organism: Kuschelorhynchus macadamiae; assembly: GCA_030620095.1. Classification (NCBI taxonomy): domain Eukaryota; kingdom Metazoa; phylum Arthropoda; class Insecta; order Coleoptera; family Curculionidae; genus Kuschelorhynchus; species Kuschelorhynchus macadamiae. The sequence goes on from JAUTXW010000598.1 coordinate 384,408, forward strand.
ATTTTTGCATATTTAGATTCTGTTCGTGTTTCTACACATTTTTTGTAAAACATGCCCTATGTCTAAATCTGATAGTTTTTCTAATATCCGCCATTTTGTAAAAAATTTTGAATTGCAGTGCCTTTTTTCAAACGACGTGGGCCGTTGGCTTTTTGATAAAGGATTATGATTTTTGGCAGGAACATTAACAAAAGTATGGGTTGACTTTCAACTTGAACAAAATTTGTCGGCGTTGTACAGGGGGTCCTAGATAAGTAGGAGAAATTAAAAAAATTAAAAACATCATATCTTCATTTTTTTAAATGGAATGTATAGTATTTTAATATTTTAGACTATTTGTGACCCAAAACCCTATCTTTCGTTATAACTATCTCCTATACCTATTTGTCATAGTTTCCGAGATTTTGACATTTTTTTATTTATTATTTGGTTTTCAATGGCAATCGCCTTAGAATTTCCTTTATTATCGAATTTTCTAATTATAATACACTACAAGTGACGCAAAATTAAAAATTCAGCTCATAATATTGTGCTAAGAATCGCGACCTAAAGACTTAGAACAGATATTTTACCAACTATTTTTAAATATTTACTATTTTAGCTATTATAAAAGCGTAGGTAGTGTCAACATTTAGTTAGAACTTAATGTACGAAGACGCCTTAGACAATCCTAAAGTAAAAACAAATGAAAACGGGAAAAATGTTGTCATGGCGAAATGTCAAACTCTTGTATTTGTGTAGTAACGGTGTTCAAATTGATTCAAAATGAATTTTTCTAGAGAAGAATTGATTAACATGATTTATGTTTTGGGCGCAAGTTATCAAAATTGTTTTTTAGCTAGTAGAGTTTATGCGCAACGGTTTAGCAATGCCGAACGTCATCCTCACGAGGTATCATTTGTCGGACTCAAAGAACGATTTAAAAGAACTGGATGTGTCGATTACGAACAAAGATTGGAAAGGCAGAAAAGAGCCGCAAATGAAGAAACTGTATGTCTTGTTATGCAAACTTTAATTGAAAATCCTCATATTTCATGTAGGCAGTTAGAAAAGGAGAGAGGTGTTGCTAAATCTACGGCAAATAGAATAATTAGAAAACATAAATTTCACCCATACCATATTCAACTGGTACAAGAGCTGGATCAAGACGATATCAATCGAAGACTTGAATTTTGTACTTGGGCATTAGCAAAAAGTAGAGAAGAACATGATTTTTTCAATAACATTTTATTTACTGACGAAGCGACATTTCATAAAAATGGATACGTCAACCGACATAATTTCCACTATTATAGTTCTGAAAACCCCAGATTCATTATTCCCTTGGATCACCAGCATAGATGGTCTTTTAATGTATGGGCTGGTATAATCGGTAACCGTATCATTGGTCCTTATTTTTTCGAAAATAGGGTTATGGAGACACTTTCCTTAATTTACTGCAAAACAGTTTGCAGGAGTGGATTGACGAATTACCTTTGAATCTAGTGAGGCGGATGTGGTTCCAACTAGATGGCGCTCCGGCACATTTTAGCAGGCAGGTGAGGCAATTTTTAGACGCGAATTATGAAAATAAATGGATTGGTAATTTTTTATATATTATCGAATTTTTTACCATAGCTGATTATGGAATTGGAAGAAGAGTAGTACACAGTCTCCTAGTTGAGTACAGAGACTCCTTTGATAATTCAGCCCTAAATTTTTTATGTATTAAGCAAACGGTCTCCAGTATAAATATACAAGGCAATGTGAGAATTTTTTTAGTCAAAAATATTCGTTTGCAAGACTCACGAGGCTTCATGCGACACATAAATCTCATTGCTCTTTTTTGTAAGACAAACAAAATATTCTTTAATTTTAATTAAATCTATATTTACAAAATCCGCTAGTTCATCGGAATTTCGACTATGGTTATTCCACAATATTGTTGTATCATCTGCAAATACCGTAAAGTTTCCTGATATGTCTAACGTTGTCAAGTCATTTATATAAATCAAGAACAGCAATGGTCCAAGAACGGACCCCTGTGGAACTCCTGCATGCATGTTTAAGCAACTCGATTGCTCCTTATTAAATAACACACTCTGACTTCGACCATGCTAATATGAAGATAGCCATTCGAGAGATCTCCCCTAAAACCATACACCTCGAGCTTCCTCAGCAGTATTCCATGATCTACAGAGTCAAAAGCTTTAGTGAGATCACAGAACACCGCCGCAGCAGCCTCACCATCATTTAGTTTCAGGTACAATCTCTCAAGGAAGGAAAATATTGCATCGCTTGTGTTCTTACCAGCCAAAAAACCAAATTGCGCCTCGGAAATCAGACCATTTCTAACTAAAAAACCAAGCATACGCTTTTTCGCGAGCTTCTCAAAAACTTTTGCTAATGTCGGAAGCAAGGAAATTGGATGAGTTAGAAGGTTCCTCTGCATCGCCTCCCTTAAACAGAGGAATAACCGTTGCTAATTTGAGACAATGGGGTAGTACTGCTTCAGAAAATGACCAATTTATTGCCTTCACTAGAGCATTTAATGCAGAATTTGGTAATTTTAAAAATATTTGTATAGTAATGTTGTCCCATCCAGCAGCATTTTTATTTTTGATTTCTGTAAAAGTATCTTTTATTTCTTGAATGGTGGTGGGATAAAAGAAAAAAGTTTCTTGTATTGAAACTCGATTAAGAAATGCTAATGCGTCATGTTTCTGAGATATACAGCTAGTTAAATTTGATGCTATTGAGAAATAAAATGAATTAAACTTTGAAGGGCTTAAACTAGAGCCAACCATTTCAGCACTACTCCCATTCAGTTCTCCAACAATTTTCCAACATTCCTTCTGCCTATTGCTTGATTTATTTATTCTGTTTGAGAAATACATATTTTTTGCGAATTTAATTGTTTCTCTATAAATTTTACGATAAGAATTGTAGTATGATGTAAATACAAGATTATGAATAAAAAATTTTCTTAGTATATGTAGAGATCTCATTTTTTTCGCTGATACTTTTAGTCCTTTTGTAAACCAAGGTTTCTTGTGTTTATGTTTAATTGTTTTAAGAGGAAAAGCAATATTAAATTTAAATTTTTAACTAGTAAGGTTGTGTTACGAATTCAAGATAGGGCAACAAAATGGCGGCCAAATATTTTTTTTAAAAATCGAAGTAAAAAATCTTCTTATTCAGTAAGACACAAAAAAATCATCCATTCGGTGAATCTAATAACAAAAAATAGGCATTTAATAAAACTCGCTGCAAGAAGTCCGCATACAGTCGAAACAGTGGATTTTCGTTTAAGCGAAGACATTTATCTACAACATGGATCTTGCTAAATAATTGCATCGCATCGAAACTTCTTACCCGATGGCAATAAAATCCAAAAATAGTTTTAACGTGACCCAGTTCCCCATTTTAAAAAAATGTTCCACTTTGCATGATGCATTCCTATAAAACGAGTTTGTTTTCACATGAAGCTTTCTCATGCTAGTAGGTTAAAGCATTTTCCTTATAGTATTTTTATAAGGAAAATACAAATAACGGACATAATATTATTTAATATAATATTTCTCGTAAAGAGTGAATATGACTTTTGGTGAAGAAAGTATTTCCGCATTTTTTTAGTTTCCACCTTGCTGCTTTAACCCTCCAGGCGGTGAGGGTGACTCCCCTAATCAAAAAGAAAGAAATTATATATATATAGATATATAGATATATAGATATATATATAGATATATATAGATATATAGATATATATAGATATACATATATATATATATATATATATATATATATATATATATATATATAGATATATATATATATATATATATATATATATATAGGTATGTATATATAGATATGTATATATATATATATAGATATGTATATATATATATATATATATATATATATATAGATATTTATATATAGATATATATATATATATATATATATATATATATATACATATATATACGAGGGCCTATATATATATATATATATATATATATATATATATATATATTGTTAATTATTTTCTTGGGCATAGGTTAACTCATTGAGAAGTAAAACTATAATTAAATCGACGTTTCGCTCATTATTTTAAGCTTTCTCAAGATATTTATTTTCTACAATAAAAACATGTATAGTTAGTATTTAAACTGGTTAAAACATTATTAAAAAAACATCACTCAAAAAAAACATTACATTTAAAACAAACTATATCATGAAAACAAAAATACATTTAAAACAACATTAATATTATACAGAGTACATACCTTGGAAACATGTCAGTTTTACGAATGTTTTGCGATTGCAATAATTTCGACACGTCTGGAATTCTGGTAGATAAAAGCCAGACAATTTTTTTCTATATTTACTCAGATTTTTATTGCTGTACCGAGTTTGGGTTTATGATCTTACTGAAATGTACAGGGTTTTATGATTTATATTAATTTACTTAGATATCAGATTTTAATAAATTTGGCTTGTTATTGATGTTTTCTTTATCGTTGGCGACATCTTTCTCTTTTTCAATTTGTATCATTTCTTTTATTGTGAGTCTTCGATAATTAGTTTTTTGCTCTAAAATTTTGGTTTGTTTAAAGTCGAATTCATGTTTTTCTGTATGTTCGTGTTTGTGGAGTGCAGTAGATGCATTTTTTGTGTATTTGTGGCCGTTTAATCGACTATCTAAGTATTGTGTTGTCATTCCTATGTACTTTTTTTGGGCAATTTAAACATGGAATTGAGTAAACTAGGTGTGATTTCTTTTTTTTTTATTACTTTATTTTTCAACGGAGTGAAAAGACCGTTTAGTAAATTCTGTGCTTTATGGCAGACAGTTATGTCGTGTTTAGACAAGATATGATTTATTTTTTCTGATAGACCGTCTGTGTAGGGCATTGCAACGCATTTAGTATTACCATTTTTTTCTTTTGTTGCTTTCTTTAAGTTATTATAAAAAACATGAGTTCGTTGTTTAAAAACTCGTAGTATGTTTTTTTCCGGATAATGGTTATTTATTAAAGTCTCCTTAACCTTCTTTAAAATCTCAGGACGATATTCTGGGGAAGTAAGTGAGACGGCACGATCGGTTAGACCTAGGTCTGTCTGTCATAAAACACAGAATTTACTAAACGGTCTTTTCCCTCCCTTGAAAAGCAAAGTAATAAAAAAAAAAGGAATCAAACCTAGTTTACTCAATTCCATGTTTAAATTGCCCAAAAAAGTACATAGGAATGACAACACAATACTTAGATAGTCGATTAAACGGCCACAAATACACAAAAAATGCATCTACTGCACTCCACAAACACGCGAACATACAGAATTTCTTTCTTTCTCTTTGCAAGACAGTAGTTGTCAGTGTCAGTGTCATAGTCTTTTGAATTTCGTTAACTGCATAATACCTAATATCAGAAAAATGGTTCATTTAACAGAAATGCATAAAATAACAATTCTACAAATGATTGGTTATGGAGATAACACACGAACACAAGTGGAAGTTGCTCGCTTATTTCATGAAAAATTTCCAAATTTGCCGCATATATCCCAAGGGTAAAATAGAAAAGCAGTTTCGCGAGCTTGGACATGTGACGCAGATAAAAAAAGCAGCTGCCAATTCAATAAATGATGATACTAAATTGGATATTATGCTTGAGTTTGAGGAAAACCCACATATTTCTAGTCGAGAAGCCGCCGCAATGTTCGATATTAGCCATTCGTCGATTATTCGAACATTAAAAGAAAATAAAATGCATCCCTATAAAGTGATACCAACTCAGGAGCTCATGAAAGACGATTATGATAGGAGAACTTATTTTTGTGAACAAATGATTGCTATGTTAGATAACAATGTTATTCAATTAGAACATGTTTTGTTTTCGGATGAGTGCACCTTTACACTTCACGGTCATGTAAATCGTCAAAATTGCCGCTATTGGTCTAGGGAAAATCCTCACTGGATCAGCGAAGAATATACTCAATATCCTGAAAAGGTTAATGTTTGGGCCGGAATTGTTAGGGATCATATCATAGGCCCCTTTTTCATTGACGGCAATTTGAATGGCGATAATTATTTAGCGCTGCTCCAAAATAATGTCGTGCCAACTTTGACAAATTTGTATCCGGATCCAGCAAACCCACAAGTTCCAGCGAATATGATATGGTTTCAGCAAGATGGAGGACCGCCCCATTACCAAATTAATGTCCGGCAGTACCTCAACGGAATATTTCCAAATCGGTGGATAGGGAGACGAGGATCGATAGAATGGCCAGCGCGATCCCCTGATCTGACGCCATTAGACTTTTTCTTATGGGGGCATATTAAAAATGTTGTATACAAAACTAAACCCCTCGACTTAGCTGACTTAAGAAGACGAATAACGCTTGCGATTAGATCGGTCACGCCTGAGATGCTAAATAACGTTAGAAGAAATTTCTATTTAAGATTAGGAATTTGCCAAGACGTTCGCGGCGAGCATATTCAACAGTTCCTAAATTAACTTTTTACTTTTGTTTATACATTATGAAGAAATAAATAATTTTATTTTTTTAATCTTAATTTTTGCAATAAATTTGAAAACACTTAATATTGCCGAAATAGTTGAAGATAGGTATAGGACATTGAACATAAAATATGTTTAGAATCTCCTAAAGAATCCAAAAATTAAATAATATCCGGGGTGTTGTATTTGAAATAAGAAAGTTGGCATTGTCCACTGTTACAGGACACACTCTGTATAAAAAGTTTTTATTGGAGAAAATGAGCAACTAAAAATACCAATCGACGGGTCCAAGCGTTTTTCCGAACACGCCCCCATTTATTTATTATCGAATTTATTCCATTTGGCTGATACACACTGTATATAGAGGCGCTAGAAGATATTTTGCCGTCCAAATCAGGGATAATATATGAAGCGCAATATCAGAAGAAGATGGTGCTGTGAGCGAAATGTGGAAAATTTCATCGAATATGCGCTGCTTGTGTTTATTCACGGAGAAATCTAGAAGTTTATCAACATCGACACTTTGGGCACAGTATTCTATGCTAAAGACTATGCTTAACATTAAAAATAATATCGACATTAGCAAATTTCGCAAGCCAATTGCCCTGCTGAAAAGAAAAAAACAGAGGAGATAGGTCAAAAAAAGCCAAGATCCTCACTGGTGACCAGATTGCTGAATTTTTAATGGATGCCCCAGACAACCAGGTTTTAATGATGAAGGATAGCCTATAGTTTTGGTGAAGCAGTAAGGTGTCAGTTGAGTTAACGGTGGAAGATGTAACTGATTTGAATCACTCAATTATGATTAATATTAAAAATACTAAAAATAAAATTGATAGAAATTTCATTGTTAAAAATTCAGGTAGCGAAACTGTCAACTTTGTTCGTTACCAAAACAATCAATGTCGTACGCAACCAGTTGGTAAAAATACGTTCGGAATACTACCGCAGAAAGTAGCAGCATTCTTAAATCTACCAAATCCATCATTATATACTGGACATTGTTTTCGACGAACATCTGCCTCTTTATTAGCTTGAAATCGTCAGCTGTCGCCGAAGGGTACGTCGAAAACTCTATAAATATTAAAAAAACTATAGTCGAAAAAATTGTGACATTGTGGTGTGAACACATTTTAAATTAGAGCTTCAAGAAACCCTTCCAGACAAGGTTCTAACGAAGTACCTAGAACTGTCGCATGTACTTCTACAAGTAGCGTTATTGACAATGCTGTCGACGAAGCAAATCGATTATATAATATTGTAAATAAAAAAAATATAAATAAATACATTTGTTCAATTTAACCCTTTTTTAATTATGCGTTGCTAAGATACATTTTAGTTTCTTGGGACTAAATGAACCTCTTTAGTCTCGATAGTACAAAAAAAATATTGCAATATTTTTATCACAACTATTTTTTAATAAAATACTTTTAGAATTATTTACTGCACTTGTTGCTTTCTATCCTGCTTCAAAGAAGTTTGTGTTTAAGAAATCATGGTTCTTGGGATTAGACCGGAGATCATTACTCCACGAGATCTTAACACTGAATGAGCTCGAAGAGATTCAGGCGGACTTTTATACGCGACTTGTGCTCGCCGAACCGTAACCCTGTGTTAAGATCGATTTCCACGTGTGATGTAGACCGTAACTCGTATCTCTATTGAAATTTTTTGTATGTTTAAATATTTTAATAGATTCTCTAACTTTTCGTTTATAGAAACCTGGGACCGATGCTAGAACCTTGGTTTCCTTTACATTTATGAAATGGCCAGCGTTATACTGGTGTTCAGCTACAGCAGATTGAACAATTTGTTTCTTTTTAATACATCGTTCATGTTCCTTAAGTCTAGTTGATATTGAGCGTCCTGTTTCTCCCACATACACTTCTCCACAGGAGCAAGGAATTTTATATACTCCTTCTGTTTGGAAAGGTACAAGATCTTTCGGGGATCGCAAGCATTGTCCAATCTTCTTATGTGTATTGAAGATTGTACGTATGTTGGACCGCCGAAGTAATCGTCCTATTTTGTCTGTAGGGCCATGTATGTAGGGAAGAACAACACTACCTAATGGTGGCTCTTTATCATTCTCCTTTAGCGGAGTTGGTTAACTATATCTTTTAATTGAACGCGTAATATCTTCAGTGCAATAGCCATTCCCTCTGAAGCTTCGGTCAGTTTCCGATGTTAAAGAATCTTGATCAGAAATCGAAATAGCTCTGAATACTAGTGAGTTAATAACTGATTTCTTTTGTGCTGGATGGTGATGAGAATTTGCGTTTAAGTATCTATTTGTATGCATCGGTTTTCTATACACAGAATGTCCTAATGTACAATTTTCCTTTCTTTGAACACATACATCTAGAAAGGGAATTGTTCCATTAGATTCAATTTCCATCGTGAATTTGATATTATAATGTTGCTGATTAAGGTGGTCCAGAAATATGATGAGATTATCCTGCTCATGAGGCCACACAACAAAAGTATCATCTACATATCTAAACCAGTGCTTCGGTTTTAGTGGAGCGGATGTTAGAGCAATATCCTCAAAGACATCCATAAAGATATATCTGTTTTTCCAGTAAATGGATTAAGAAAATTTGAACGATATTTACTTAGTTTGTATGTGGGCGAGTCTATTGCACTGACGATCGGTCGAAGTGGTTCTTATATATCTTCGGAAGACCGTAGAACCTGGGAGTCTTGTAGCTGTTTGGTTTTAGTGATTTTTTCTCCGCTGGTGGTAGACTGGATGTGTTGATCAAATTGGTAATGCATCTTTCTATTCTACTTGTGGGGTCTGCCTGCATAACCTTATAGGTGTTGTCCAAAAGTTGAGTAACCTTTTCCACATATTCTGTTCTGTCCATGACGATTGTGGCGTTGCCTTTATCTGCTGGAAGTATCAGAATGTTTGCGTCTTCGTTTGCTGTTTTTTCGGCTGCGGAGAGGTTCGACTTCGGTGGTTTTGAGTTTTTAATGATCTTCGCTGTCTCATATCCGACTTCATCGGCTTGTTCCACTGGTAATCTTCTAATTGCTGCAACAGAAGATACTATGTCTTCTACAGGAATGGTGCTCGGTGCTATTGCGAAGTTGTGACCCTTGGAAAGGACGGAAAGTTCTAACAGAAGCAGGGAATGGTTATTGCACTGAAGATATTACGCGTTCAATTAAAAGATATAGTAAACCAACTCCGCTAAAGGAGAATGATAAAGAGCCACCATTAGGTAGTGTTGTTCTTCCCTACATACATGGCACAACAGACAAAATAGGACGATTACTTCGGCGGTCCAACATACGTACAATCTTCAATACACATAAGAAGATTGGACAATGCTTGCGATCCGCTAAAGATCTTGTACCTTTCCAAACAGAAGGAGTATATAAAATTCCTTGTTCCTGTGGAGAAGTGTATGTGGGAGAAAAAGGACGCTCAATATCAACTAGACTTAAGTAACATGAACGATGTATTAAAAAGAAACAAATTGTTCAATCTGCTGTAGCTGAACACCAGCATAACGCTGGCCATTTCATAAATGTAAAGGAAACCAAGGTTCTAGCATCGGTTCCAGGTTTCTATAAACAAAAAGTTAGAGAATCTATTGAAATATTTAAACATACAAAAAATTTCAATAGAGATACGGGTTACGGTCTACATTACACGTGGAAATCGATCTTAACACAGGGTCACGGTTCGACGAGCACAAACGAAGATGCCTCGTTCAATCGAAGGCGAAACGTCGGATAGTAATTCCAATTTCACACGGTCTGATCCCAAGAACCATGATTTCTTAATTGACCAAAGCCGTGAAAGCTTCCGTTTTAACTTTGTGTTTGATTATCATTATTCTAATTATCTAATCTATCAACAAAACGACTCTAAAAGAATAAAGCACCATGAACATTTTTTATTAATTACAATTTTTAGGAATTTTTCAATTTGTTGCAATACTTCTGTCCATTATTGTGTACATATAGCGGTTTTGGTGCTAAACATCTAAACGAGTTTATTCATTTTCAGGAACGAAGAAAATGGAATACAAAACCAGGCAATGGCACGAAAAATGTTTCTGTTGCTGCGTGTGCAAAGTACCCATCGGTACCCAAAGCTTCATCCCCCGTGAACAAGAAATCTATTGCGCCAAATGCTATGAGGACAAGTACGCCACCAGGTGCATCAAATGCAACAAGGTACGATTTATATTTCGGTTTACTATAAAACATTTGCAGATTTTCACAATGGCGTGTCATCAAATTAATTTTTGGTATTTCTTAGGTTATTTATTATTTTATCCACTATACTGATTTCGCCAACATATGAACGTACAGTGTGTCCGGATTTGGTTGCAAAAGCAGGGTATCTCGCTTATTTTTAAAGATAGAACCTTGCGGTTTTCACGAACCTGAGCTAATTTTTTGTGAAACTCATGAAGGGGTCAGGGGCGAAATAGAAAATTTTGCATTTTGGGACACCCCTCGTATCTCGGTTATCCTTTAACTTAAAGCAAAAGGGAAAAATTGCTGCTTAAGCAGTTTTTTACGCTGGATCCAGTGGCGTAGTCATATTTTTCATTTGAGTTGTTATTTTTTAGATATGACCCAAAGTTGTGTTTTTTTAAATGGGACACCCAGTATATTTGTCCAGAAATTGATTTGTCCTTTTAAAAGCTTCTCAAAAAAATATAATAGTATGGGTCTATTTTAATAAACAACAACAAAAATCCTAATTTTTATAATTATCATCCCAAATTTTGCAGTAGGCCATGCAAAACGATGCCGTTTTCTTTTGTTTTCTTGGAAGCAAATGACATTTCCCAATTTTGTACGCGTATATAAAATATAACGCTAGTTTTTTTTTTATTTATTGTGTAAAAACATATTTGTATTATTATGGAAGAAAACCAAACTTTCGAACATTATGAAAAGTACGATATGTTAGCTTGTTTTATATTAAGTAATGAAAATGTTGAAGCGGCTTCTGAGAAGTATTTTAACAGGTAAATAGTTAATTTTTAGGTATGTTAAAATACTATTGCTTAACTTTTATGTAGATGTCCAGAAAGGAGGCAACCTAATATATCCACTTTTTATCGGATAAAAAAGAATTTACTTAATCACGGATCATTTATCTAACCTCGTACGAAAACATATAATAAAGAAAATCGGGTGGCTGAGGAAATTACGGTTTTGGCTAATGCAGAAGCTTACCCTACAAACTCTTGTAGGGCCAGTGAAAAGAGCATAGGGATTCCAAAAGCTAGAGTTCAAGAAATTCTAGAAAAGCACAAATACCACCCATACAAATTTAGGCTCGTGCAACACTTACAGCCAGGGGATGCAGAGCATCGGGTAGTCTTCTGCAATTGGTTTCGAGAAAGATGCGATATGGTTAGAGATTTTGAAAGGAAGGTTATATGGTCAGACGAAGCACATTTCAGTAATTCTGATATACTCAATAGGCACAATAGTAGATTCTGGTCCCAGGAAAATCAACACCAAATATTTCCCAGAAGACAGCAGGGCAGGTTTGTTCTAAATGTGTCCTGATTCATATTAGGAACACATATAAAATTTTATATATTTGAGGGAAATCTAACAGCCAATCGCTATATAGAAATTTTAGAGGCAGCTATACCTGAATTACTTGACGTTTTTGTTCCTCTAGCGCAAATAAACGAAATTTATTTTCAACAGGACGGTGCTCCTGCACACAATTCTGAAATGACGAGATTATTTCTGGACAATAATTTTACACAACAACAAATGGACCTATAAGATGGCCCCCTAGGTCCCCAGATTTGTCGATTTTAGATTTCTTTCTATGGGGATATCTGGAAAATAGAATTTACAAAGACCACTATGATAATGTCCAAAATTTAGGAAATGCAATAAGAGAAAATTTTCGCTATTTACAAAATCATCCCGTTATTTTGCTTAATTCCCTAAAACGAATAGGAAAATTGTGCGAAGCATGCATAGAACAAAATGGAAATAAGTTTGAACAGTTCTTTTGATTTCCTTGGTTACTGTAGTTCTTATACGACAGTTGATTTTTGCTGAAAGGCTTGTTACATAATAATTTATTACTGTTTTGTTCTTGCGTTACATAAATCTAGGTAGGTGGTACTTTTTTGGTGCGAAATTATCAATACATATTTTGATAAATAGATTTAATTACAGATTTATTTTGATTTATTGTTAGGATGTAGATATTGTTAATGACTTTAAATAAAAGGCAGCATTGTTTTGCATGGCCTACTGCAAAATTTGGGATGATAATTATAAAAATTAGGATTTTTGTTGTTGTTTATTAAAATAGACCCCGACTATTATATATTTTTGAGAAGCTTTTAAAAGGACAAATCAATATCTGGGCAAATATACAGGGTGTCCCATTTAAAAAAACACAACTTTGGGTCATATCTAAAAAATAACAACTCAAATGAAAAATATGACTACGCCACTGGATCCAGCGTAAAAAACTGCATAAGCAGCAATTTTTCCCTTTGCGTTAAGTTAAAGGATAACCGATATACGAGGGGGGTCCCAAAATGCAAAACTTTCTATTTCACCCTGTATCTCATAAACGAAGAAGGCTATGAAAATTTTGTTTACGGCTTCACGAGTTTCACAAAAAATTAGCTCAGGTTCGTGAAAACCGCAAGGTTCTATCTTTAAAAATAAGCGAGATACCCTGCTTTTGCAACCAAATCCGGACACCCTGTACATTACTGTTGTTTTATTTCTGTGGGAAAGGTGTTGCTTGGTAACACATTCCATGATGGGGACACTTTACGAATAAAAATGTAACACTTTAATTTTATTATTAATTCATTTCGTATTTCATTATTTTGTAATTAAAACTAGCCTACTAGCTTTATTTCTGTAGCATTTTTGGATAAATTCTTTAGTTCTGTCACATATATATCCTCTTAGATTGAATTTGGTATATTTTAATTTAAATTCGCTAGCCTTAATACAACCGCTCTAAAATGCATTTAAACACATTAGGTCGGCTGCACGGGAATAAAATATTCAATATCATCAGTATAATGCAAGTTTAATGGTTGTTATGTAGAGCACGGTACATGCCAATTTAATCGAACAAAATAGTAATTATTGAGTACTTAGTAAGTTGTAATATAATAAACAACTAACATAAATTACGATAATTCTTAAATCCTTGACTAGTTAACGTAAGTAATGATGTCATATACCTTTTCTCTTGGTTGAATATGTTTTTTGGTATTACTTAAATCTAGTGACCTAACATTATGCATGTGATGCTAAAATAAACAGAAAACATTATTATAGTCGAATGCGGTCTTATCGTGGTGCGGGTCCAAAGGTCACCAACATTATGAATCAAATCAGAAAGCACAGTGAATACCAAAATGTTGTGTGATTCTTTTATCGAGCTATTAAATCTCGATGGGCTATTTACAAATATACAGGGATATTATATTACGCAATATTATTAAGATAGCCACTTAATATTATTTTATGTATTAAATGCCGAGGGACTAAATAAGAAAATTCGCTAAATGTGTATTTGGTTAAAATCTTTTGGTTGGCAAAAACAAAAATACACAAAATGGCAAGCGCCTTAATAAAGTCGGAAGGCGGTTCGAATCAGTGGAACAATCAGGATATATTCTGCTTATACAGCCACTTAATGAAAGTGGGATTTTTGTATCAATCACTAAAAATTATATATGAGCCCCGCTTGACCTAGAAATCTAACCACTTATACAGTGTCATTTATTTAAATGCGAGCCACCCCTGTGCAAAGAAAACTTGTTTTTTGTTTGCATTGTAATTACAAACAAATTTTATTTTGCAAAAATATTATACACTTTTGTTAAAAACACAAGATAATTAGTTATTATTCCCTTGTGAGATTTTTTCAGATCTTTACGTTTAAGGGTCCCTAGATGCCGGGAAACATGTTTTCTCAATTCCGTCTGTCTGTAAGTATGTCTGTCTGTTCGCGGCATAGCTAAAAAAACTACTTATCCGATTTCTTCAAATTTCAGTCTAAAATTAAGGGCCATGTATACGAAAAATACAGGCTAAATATATATATATATATATATATATATATATATATATATATATATATATATATATATATATAAAAGCACTTTGAACCAACAGAATGTAATTTTCACAAAAAGCGAAAGATTCTATCCTCCAGGTTCTTGGTTAGATTGAAAATGTAACCAAAGTTTTTATTTTACTGTTGATATGTATTAGTCACTTTGGTAAGATGTTCCTTTAACTGTGTAATCCCTTCTTTTCTTATCTACAAATGTATTTTTCTATAGAAGGGTTCTGAAGAAGAGAATAAACATTCTCGAAAGCTCGACCATACAATAAAGAGTATTCCACACTAGGCCGTTCAAAAATTTTTTTCTCTGACTGCATCCCCACCTAACCAAGAACCTGGAGGATAGAATCTTTCGCTTTTTGTGAAAATTATATTCTGTTGGTTCAAAGTGCTTTTTTCTAACTAGTCAGTCACGACTAACTTTCTCCTTTTATATATATATATATATATATATATATATATATATATATATATATATATATATAGCATGTATTTTTCGTTAGCCCCGAGTTTCTGGTAAAGGGATTTTACCGATTTTTATATATTAAATTTTATCTTATAATTAATAAAAAAATTTACTTATTTTAAACACGCTTTAAAATTGGAACAAGTATTCTATAATTATTTATTTATTGCCTACAAAATTACAAATATACTAAAAAATTAAGCAAAAAAATGGTGTCAAATCTAATAAAAAAAATTTTAAATTAAAATTCACTAGCTAATATCCAGGAGCCAATGGCAAAAGCTTTGAGAATCGGTATAAGGAATGTACAGAAACTTGTGCATGAAAAAAAAACATAATTTACTTTACTGCAATTTATAATTTATACACGTGAAAGACTAATATAATCCTTCAGAAACTTTTTAATATTATAGACTAAAAAATATCATCATCACTTAAAAAGTCCTCATCTTCTGAGTCGTCCTCAAAAGGCGCAATGATCATTGGTGCTATTTCGACATCTAGAACTCGTTCTCGATTTCACCAATCCCATATTAATTTCTCCGTATGTTCATCTGATGTAAGACTATCGTTTACGTGTTTTTCGTAATATGATTTTGCCCCAGCCCATATTAATTCTATTGCGTTAAACTGGCAATGGTAGGACGGCAGTCATAAAACCTCATGTCCGTTTTCCCGTAATATTTGATCTACCGCATATATTGTTGGTTTTTTAATAGATTTTGCCATTAAAAGAAGTTCTAGTTTCAGCATATTGGGTAAAGGATTTTGTTTTTGTTTTATTAGCCAGTTATAAATATCACTTTTCTTACAGGATGAAGTAGGTTGTTTATTTAAGATTCTTGAATAATAAGATGCATTGTCCAGAATGATTAAAGATGGAGTATCTAACTTTGGAATCAGTTGTTCTTTTAACCACTTTTCAAACAGTTCACAGTTCATATTATCATGGTAGTCCATACTTTTGGATGTTGAAGAAAACAGTAAACTTGCACCTGGGAGAAATCCTGTTGAAGAACCTGCATGCAAAATGATGAACCGTTTTCCCGTCCCACATCCCTTTTTTCTCCTGACACTTTTTCAGACTCGTCCTGCCAAGATTTCGAACTACTTCCATTAGAAAATATCCAAGTCTCGTCTAAAAATACCACTTTTCTAAATTTTGAATTACCATTTTCCGTGTATTTCTTTAAAAACTGGATATGCTGACTTGCTATATGTGGCAACTTGCATAAAAATCTTCGATTACAGTCCTTTTTATATCGAAAACCCAACATTTTTATTAATTTTGACAACGACTTTAGTCCAATTTCCAATATGCCTCGATTTTTTAAAGCTTCTTTTAAAACTGGAAGGGTTATATTAGTTTTTGATGTGTATAAATCGTAAATTGTATTACGAACATCCATTTTTACATTGTCACTTAAGCCTTCTGCCTTTGGTTTTTTTCGTGTACATTTCTTAATCTTCTTCGGTAGTAAATTATGCTTTTTTTCATGCACAATTTTCTGCAAGTCTCCTGGATATTGGCCGGTGAACTTAAAAAGGTTGTCGTTGATAAATCATATGACCCGCACGATAACACTGCTTTTGACTATACCCTAATAAATTCTTTTATTCAAGGTTTGAATTTTGTTGCATCAGTTGTTGTCTGCAATTTTATGTTCTAAAACATTTCAGCATTAATATATCTCTCTTAATTGCCAAAAAACAAGTTTAGTTTGTTTGAATGTTATAGGTTATACCATTGGCTTTTAAAATCCTCTTTTATTATTTCTTGAACCCACAATACTGTTTGGTCTCAAATAGGAGGTTTCATCAAATTTTCGGCCAGGTTTTTGGGAGATTTAGGAATTTCTCTAAAACAGATGATTTCTGCTGTTGCAGTTTTGATCAAACCCCATTTTGCATACCTTGATACGTTGTCTTGCAGACTTTGGGATTTTTTCCACGATTTATCAGCCCTTTTATAGGGATTTTGATCTGATCTGATCATCATTACCAGCTTTTGGGACCAATTGCACTGAACGTGCTTATTAGTTGTGGTAACATTCACAATTATATCTTTTATTGGACTTAAAAAAAAGAATTATTTACCTAGCTTACCTAGCTTTACTCTATAGATCCTTGTTTGTTTTATTTAGCTCCCAGCTTATTTTTTTAACAGTTATTTGATTTAATATCAGGAACAAGTAAGCGCCTATAAGATCTATGCGCCTTCCAGTTTGGCCAGTCATCATGCTAGTGGCGCTCACTTTCATAAGTTTTTTTTATTATTCTAGTTTTTCCTCACACCCTTCTCTATAAATAAATGAGCTGAGGTCGTAGTTTGCTCGCTCTGTTGATCACGTGCTTGTAATTACTGTGCTTTTTTTATTTTGGAAGTCAATAAAAAATAATTACAACTATTAACGTCCCAAAGTAAGAAATAAATAAAATTATAGTCAAAAGCAGTGTTATCGTGCGGGTCATACGATTTATCAACGACGAACTTTTTAAGTTTGTTTTTCTTTCAATTAGATAGGCCTATGATATTTTCATATGAGAAAAGAGGATAAACAATATCAACAGTTGCAAAAATCTTTGAGCGATGTCACTTCAAAGTCAGATTGACAAGTCGGTGACAAAATGAGTTATAGAAAACAATTTTCGGGTTTTTTGCATCCACAAGCGAAAAAAATGGTATTAAATCTAACAAAATATTACGAAAATGAAAATTCACCGGCCAATATCCAGGAGACAGTAGCAAAAGCTCTGGGAATCGGTATAAGGACTGTGCAGAAAATTGTGCATGAAAAAAAGCATAATTTACTACCGAAGAAGATTAAGAAATGTACACGAAAAAAGCCAAAGACAGAAGACTTAAGTGACAATGTAAAAATGGATATTCGTAATGCAATTTACGATGTATACACATCAAAAACTAATATAACCCTTCAAGTTTTAAAAGAAGCTTTAAAAAATCGAGGCATATTGAAAATTGGACTAAAACCGTTGTCAAAATTAATAAAAATGTTGGGGTTTCGATATAAAAAGGACTGTAATCGAAGATTTTCATGCGAGTTCTCACATATAACAAGTCAAGGTATCCAGTTTTTAAAGAAATACACGGAAAATGTTAATTCAAAATTTAGAAGAGTGGTATTTTTAGACGAGACTTGGATATTTTCTAATGAAAGTGGTTCGAAATCTTGGCAGGAAGAGTCTGTAAAAAGTGTCAACAGGAAAAAGAGATGTGGGACGGGAAAACGGTTCATCATTTTGCATGCAGGTTCTTCAACAGGATTTCTCCCATGTGCAAGTTTACTGTTTTCTTCAACATCCCAAAGTATGGACTACCATGATAATATGAACTGTGAACTGTTTGAAAAGTGATTAAAAGAACAACTGATTCCAAATTGAAATGCTCCATCTTTAATCATTCTGGACAATGCATCTTATCATTCAAGAATCTTAAATAAACAACCTACTTCATCCTGGAAGAAAAGTGATATTTATGACTGGCTAATAAAACAAAATCCTTTACCCAATATGCTGAAACTAGAACTTCTTTTAATGGCAAAATCTATTAAAAAACCAACAATATATGCCGTAAATGAAATATTACGGGAAAATGGACATGAGGTTTTACGACTGCCGCCATACCATTGCCAGTTTAACACAATAGAATTAATATGGGTTGGGTCAAAATCATATTACAAAAAACACGTGAACGATGGTCTTACATCAGATGAAGTGCAAATTGTTTGGCAAGATTCATTAAATTATATTACGCCGGAGTACTGGAAGAAACCTGTGGAATATACGGAGAAATTAATATGGGATTGGTGGAATCGAGAACGAGTTCTTGATGTCGAAATAGCACCAATGATCATTGCGTCATTTGAGGACGACTCAGAAGATAAGGACTTTTTAAGTGATCATGATATTTTTTAGTCTATAATATTAAAAAGTTTCTGAAGGATTATATTAGTCTTTGACGTATATAAATCATACATTGCATTATGAATATCCATTTTTGTATTGTAACTTAAGTTTTTTGCCTTTGGATTTTTTCGTATACATTTCTTAATCTAAATCTAAAATTTTTTATATTAGATTTGACACCATTTTTTTGCTTACTTTTTTAGTACATTTGTAATTTTGTAGGCAATAAATAAATAATTATAGAATACTTGTTCCAATTTTAAAGCGTGTTTAAAATATTATTATTTTTTTATTAATTATAAGACAAAATTTGATATATAAAAATCGGTAAAATCGCTTTACCAGAAACTCGGGACTAACGACAAAATATATATATATATATATATATATATATATATATATATATATATATATATATATATATATACAGGGTTATTCACGCAACCCGTTCATTAAAAGTTTTTGATGATGCCATAATATTTTCAACTTCCTGTCACTTCCGGTTTAACCGGAAGTTGGTATTAACTTGCTTATTTTAAATGGAACACCCTGTGTTTTATGATATTTTTGGATTCTACCTTGAATTTTAATGCTATTTTATGTAGCATGTCCTATACCTAGGCTTAAGCGTTCTTAAGATATTTGACCTTGAACCGAAAATGAGCCTTAGGGGTACCAAATTTTAAAATCTCATATTTTTGTAAGTTTTGAAGATATAATCTTCATATTTTGCAGACGATCGGTAAATAATCTTAGGTTTCTATTTTTTTTATTGAATTTGTCTATTTTTATACAGGGTGTCCTAAATTCAGCGGCAAACATTCACATTTTCAAAGCCTCTAAAGTTCGTTTTTTTAAATGGGACACCCTATAACTTTATGCACTATCAAAGTAGAATTTCATTTTCTATCGAACTGTATTAAGGTTCCCTATATTTATTCGTAACCATTTTCGAAATAATTGGGTTTTATAAAAATATCGTATGTATTTGCTTAAATGTTTACATGTTCTAATGCTGAACCATGGAAAAACAATTGAGATCCAATATCCAATATGACAGATGATTAGTATGCGTTATTTATCGAAAGCTGTCAGTGATAAACTAAATCTTCTAAATCGAAATGGAAGAATACTCAAACGCTGATATTCTCAATCTATTTTATGTTCATGGAGAATGTTATAAAATTTTGGACAGAACGTGTCGTGTGTTTAATGAACGCCACCTCGATTTGCCGCCAATGAACAAGTCAAAATTCAAGAGGATTGAAACGAACTTTTTGCGTTTTGGCAAGGTTAAAGTTACAAAAAATGTTCCGAAACCAGTGACAAATGCCGAGGATAACGTAATAAACACATTAGCTTATTTCCACGCAAACCCGCAAAGTTCAATACCGTCTGCAGAAAACGATTTGGAAATTTGTTCTTCATCCGTCCAAAGAATCTTGAGCGAACATCATATGCACCCTTATTCCTTCCAAAACGTGCAAGCCTTGAGACCTGGTGATGACGTCCGACGAGTATAATTTTGCGAATTCATGTTTTTGAAAATTCCAGAAGATCCTCAATCCTTTCAAAAATATTTTGGACCGATGAAGCGAAATTTTCTAGAGAAGGAATAAAAAATAGAAGAAACGAACATTTCTGGGCGGCAGAAAATCCGCACGCTTTACGCGAAACGCGTTTTCAAGAGAGGTTTAGCTTCAATGTTTTCGGTATAGTATTAAATGATCAGGTGCGGTATTGTATTTATGAAGACAATTTAAACAGTGATAAGTATTTGGAAATTCTACGAGGGACGGTTTCTGAATTTATAGAAGAAATTCCTATTGTTGAGCTGCAAAATTATTGGTATCAATTAGATGGGGCACCAGCACATAATTCCGCTGCAGTTTATGTCCAATTATCTCGAATTTTTGAAGATCGCTGGATTGGTCCCAATGGCCCTTGGAGATGGCCCCCGCGATCGCCTGATTTAACACCCCTAGACTTTTATTTATGGGGATTTATCAAAGGTAAAGTCTATGCTTCCCCAGTAAATAACCAACAAGATTTACTGGACAGGATACGAACAGCTTTTGCCGAATTAGAAAACGGACAAATTCAACGGGCCACAGCAACTGTACAAAGAAGAATTGAAACATTTGTTATAATTCAATTTTGTTATTTTATTTATTTATTGTTGATTGTTAGATTGCTATAATTTTTAAGTTCACTAAAACAAGTTTAGAACAGTCTCGAACTTAGTAGATATGGTTAAAAATAATGTAAACAATTTATTACATTTTTTATAATTTTAACTTTTCCGAAACGAAAAAATTTCGTTTCAATCCTCTTCAATTTTCTCTTGTTCATTGGCGATAAATGAGGATGTTTGTTATTAAAAACATGGCACGTTCTCTCCAATATTTTGTAACATTCTCCGCGAATATAAAATAAATTGAGAATATCAGCTTTTGAGTGTTATTTTATTTTAATTTAAAAGTTTTAAATCAGCTGTCATGCGGAATAGAAAAGCACAACAATTATTTTTCCATGGCTGACTACGGGAAGGTGTAAGTATTTCGCAAATACATATGATAGTTTAATAAAAACCTGATTATTTCGAAAACGGTTACGAATAGGTATAGGGAACCTTAATATAGTTCGATAGAAAATTAAATTCTACATTTGATAGTGCATAAAGTTATAGGGTGTCCCGTTTAAAAAAACGGACTTTAGCGGCTTTGAAAATGTGAATGTTTGCCGCTGAATTTAGGACACCCTGTATAAAAAAAGACAAATTCAATAAAAAAAATAGAAACCTAAGATTATTTACCGATCGTCTGCAAAATATGAAGATTATATCTTCAAAACTTACAAAAAAATGAGATTTTAAAATTTGGTACCTTGAAGGCTCATTTTTGGTTCAAGGTCAAATATCTTTAGAACGCTTAAACCTAGGTATAGGACATGCTACATAAAATAGCATTAAAATTCTCCGTAGAATCCAAAAATATCATAAAATACAGGGTGTTCCATTTAAAATAAGCAAGTTGATACCGACTTCCGGTTAAACCGGAAGCGACAGGAAGTTGAAAATATTTCAAAAAAGAAGTACCCCTTGACCTTACCTTAATCCCAAAATTTGATATTTTTATCTAAATGACATCATCAAAAACTTTTAATGAACGGGTTGCGTGAATAACCCTGTATATATATATATATATATATATATATATATATATATATATATATATATATATATATGTATGTATATATTTAACGTGTATTTTTCGCATGCATGACCCTTAATTTTAGACTGAAATTTGAAGAAATCGGATAAGTAGTTTTTTAGCTATGCCGCGAACAGACAGACTGACGGACAGACATACCTACAGACAGGCGGAATTGAGAGAACATGTTTTTCGGCATCTAGGGACTCTGAAACGTAAAGATCTGAAAAAATCTCACAAGGGAAGTAGTAACTAATTATCTTGTGTTTTTAACAAAAGTGTATAATATATTTGCAAAATAAAATTTTTTTTGTTATCACATTACAAAAAAATTAAGTTTTTTTTGCACAGGGGTGGCCGGCATTTAAATAAATGACTCTGTATAAGTGGTTAGATTTTTAGGTCAAGCAGGACTCATAATTTTTGGTGATTGAAAAAAAAATCTCACCTTCATTAAGTGGCTGTACAAACAGAACATATCCTGATTGTTCCACTGATTCGAACCGCCTTCCGACTTTATTAAAGCGCTTGCCATTTTGTGTATTTTTGTTTTTGCCAACCAAAAAATTTCAACCAAATACATATTTAGCCAATTTTCTTATTTAGTCCCTCGGCATTTAATATTTAAAACAATATTAAGTGGCTATCTTAGGAATATTGCGTAATATAATAAAAAAAAAACTATTTTCTTTCTCCCTGTATATTTGTAAATAGCCCATCGAGATTTAATAGCTCGATAAAAGAATCACACAACATTTTGGTATTCACTGTGTTTTCTGATTTGATTCATAATGTTGGTGACCTTTGGACTCGCACGATAAGACCGCATTCGACTATAGGAGATCCTTGGTCTAGTTGGACAGTGTAGGGTTGCGTGCGGGTAAACGTTTGTGTCATCTCACCACTTTTTAAGCTAATTGAAGATAACTTCAGTTTGAAATTTAATATTAAGGACTTTTTTTTCTTTTATAGGTAATCACCAGCGGAGGAGTTACTTACAAGAACGAACCATGGCATCGTGAGTGCTTCACCTGCACGAACTGCCAGAAAAGCCTGGCTGGAGAGCGGTTCACTAGCCGCGACGAGAAACCCTATTGCGCCGAATGTTTCGGGGAGCTCTTCGCCAAACGGTGCTTCGCGTGCAACAGACCCATCACTGGAATCGGTGGAACGAAAGTAAGTAACGGTTGATTCTGCATTTTATTTAGATACATTGTATTATTTAAATATAGTTGCTTTTATTTTTAACAGAAGGTCCCTATTTTTAGAATTTCCGTCCCTATGTCATATTTTCACCCTGAAGTCAGTGGCGGATCGTTGAAAACAAATTGCAGTCTCATGTCAACTGAACATACAGAGGTTCTTAAGGCTATTGAAAGGTTAAGACCGGGCTACAATTCACCTTCAAGATTTCAGTTGTCAGTTATCGTCAACCCTGTTAAACGGAATATTTGAAGAAAAAAAATTAAAATCTTTTAAGAAATTATCTGGTCAGAAAGTGTTGATACTTCCGGTTATCACCACACGGCCAGATTTGTTTAATCTATACTAATATATAAAACACTTAGTCATCTCGCTCCAGCTCAAACCGCTTGAGGTAAAAGGCTGAATTTTGGCGCACAGGTTGATATTAGGGTGTAGAGGTTCGATAAGAAGGGATATTTCAAAACTCAAATTGTGTGTGAAACCACCCCTTAAATATTATAATATTTTTTATTTAAAAAACGGTCAGTTTTTCGGAAAAACGTTTGAACACAGGTTTTTTAATTTATTTTTTACATATTTTGAGATTTTTTAAAAATTCATACAGGGTGTTCAAAGGGGTGAAACCACCATTTAATTAGTACAATATTTTTTTATTTAAAAGCCGGCTAGTTTTTCGAAAAAACGCTTGAACACGTGCTTTTTAATGTATTATTTTACATATTTTAGAATTTTAAAAAAATTCATACAATGTGTCCAAAGGGGTAAAACCATCACATAAATATTATAATATATTTTAATTAAAGAAATGTTAGTTATTCGAGAAACGCGTGGACATAATATGCTTTATATTTTATTTTTTTACATAATTTAATATAAAAACCAAAGGGCTAAAACCACCCCTTTAATATTATATTTTTTATTTAAAAAACGGTTAGCTATTCGTAAAAACACTTGGACACGTGCTTTTTATTTTATTTTATTACATATTTTAAGATTTTTTATATTTCATACAGGCTTTTTGAAAAAATCGGGTCATTGTGCAAACAGCTTGATTTTAGAGTGCAGAGGTTCGATAAGAAGGGATTCTTCGAAATTCAGTTTCCAAGGGGTTGAAACTACCCCTTAAATATTACAATAATTTTATTTAAAAAACGGTTAGTTTACTTTTTTTAATACACAAAAGGTATCGAATCTAATCAAACCAACCAAAACTAAAAAATAAAATAAATAATACATAAAGAAAGTAAAGGCTTTTCTGTGGATCGAGCACGGCATGTTTGGCAGTCCAAATCCAAGTCAAATCAAGTGCGTTACCTAGGACACCAGACAGAGTTTTGAAAAACTATGATCGATTCATTTTCACTACTGTCACACGGCTGAATATACCACGTATCCCTTTAATTCCGTCAAAATATCCTTTTCAGTTTAAACGTGTACAGTTTCCTTTAAAGCTTTGATTCACCATGACAATTAACAGACGATTGTTTTCCCAAGGTCAACTCTATGTCGCATGCTCTAGAGTAAATTCGCGTAGCACAGCCCAGAGAATACAACAACAAACGTGGTTTGTAAAGTGGTACTCAAATGAGGCTATTTAAGTACCTCTTTACATCCCTTTCATTATGGTCATATACACCAACGAAGTCGCGGGTACCCACTAGTAAAAAGTAAAGGTATACAGGGTGTTTTCAACCCTCTCTGACAAAATAAGAGAAGCGAATCCTCATTAAATTTTAAGACGAAAATGTAGTATAAAATTTAAAAAAAAAATGTCGCTTAGTTTTCAAAATACAGGGTGTTCATTTTCTTTTAAATCGGTTTTTGATTTTTATTTTAAATTTCCTTTACCCAATTTTGTTGAAATTTGGTAACGTTATTTGTAGACAAGGAATTTATTTAACCATAAATAGATAAATATTATTAAGTCCAGTGGCGTCCTCCAGTGGCGTCCCGAGGGGCACCTTAACCAAGATTATTATGAAAAAAATATACGCCACTGACTTTTTGTGTAATTTTTATATTTTTTTCGGTTTAAGCAAATAAAAGAACAACTTTTTTAGCCCATGAGTTGTTATCGTATGTCGCCTTGTTTTCGAGAAAAAAAATATAAGCCACTTTATTGCATGGACCACAAAAAACAAAAAAAAAACATGAAAAAAATACTATTTTTAATCGCTTACAACAATGATAAAATGAATGGAGATACTCCTTACCTAATTTTAAAACCAACACATTGTATAAAAGTGTTTTGAATTTCGTTTCGTTTTCGAAATACTGGGCGTTTAAATTTTTTTTGTACTTTTTTTTCATTTTATTAATTGATGCCATACGATATTTTAATAATATATATTTGTTAAACGGAATAAGGGGTTAGAGTACTTTACTTTGGGTAAATTTTAAGCTTTAAAATTAGTTCATTGACGGAGATCTGGGTAAAGAGTACAGGGTGTCCGGATTTGGTTGCAAAAGCAGGGTATCTCGCTTATTTTTAAAGATAAAACCTTGCGGTTTTCACGAACCTGAGCTAATTTTTTGTGAAACTCATGAAGCCATAAACAAAATTTTCATAGCCTTCTTCGTTTATGAGATACAGGGCGAAATAAAAAATGTTGCATTTTGGGACCCCCCTCGTATCTCGGTTATCCTTTAACTTAACGCAAAGGAAAAAATTGCTGCTTATGCAGCTTTTTACACTGGATCCAGTGGCGTAGTCCTATTTTTCATTTGAGTTGTTATTTTTTAGATATGACCCAAAGTTGTGTTTTTTTAAATGGAACACCCTGTATATTTGTCCAGAAATTGGTTTGTCCTTTTAAAAGCTTCTCAAAAATATATAATAGTATGGGTCTATTTTAATAAACAAGAACAAAAATCCTAATTTTTATAATTATCATCCCAAATTTTGCAGTAGGCCATGCAAAACAATGCTGCCTTTTATTTAAAGTCGTTAACAATATTTGCATCCTAACAATAAATCAAAATAAATATGTAATTAAATCTATTTATCAAAATATGTATTGATAATTTCGCACCAAAAAAGTACCACCTACCTAGATTTATGTAACACAAGAACAAAACAGTAATAATATATAATATGTAACAAGCCTTTCAGCAAAAATCAACTGTCGTATAAGAACTACAGTAACCAAGGAAATCAAAAGAACTGTTCAAACTGATTTCCATTTTGTTCTATGCATGCTTCGCACAATTTTCGCAATTCGCATAGTAGTCTTTGTAAATTCTATTTTCCAGATATCCCCTTAGAAAGAAATCTTAAATCGACATATCTGGGGACCTAGGGGGCCATCTTATAGGTCCATTTGTTCCGATCCATTGATTGGTAAAATTATTGTCCAGAAATAATCTCGTCATTCCAGAATTGTGTGCAGGAGCACCGTCCTGTTGAAAATAGATTTCGTTAATTTGGGCTGGAGGAACATCGTCAAGTAATTCAGGTATAGCTGCCTCTAAAATTTCTATATAGCGATTGGCTGTTAGATTTCCCTCAAATATATAAAATTTTATATGTGTTCCTAATATGAAGCAGGACACATTTAGACCAAACCTGCCCTGCTGTCTTCTGGGAAATATTTGGTGTTGATTTTCCTGGGACCAGAATCTACTATTGTGCCTATTGAGTATACCAGAATTACTGAAATGTGCTTCGTCTGACCATATAACCTTCCTTTCAAAATCTCTAACCATATCGCATCTTTCTCGAAACCAATTGCAGAATACTACCCGACGCTCTACATCCCCTGGCTGTAAGTGCTGCACGAGCCTAAATTTGTATGGGTGGTATTTGTGCTTTTTTAGAATTTCTTGAACTCTAGTTTTTGGAATCCCTATGCTCTTTTCACTGGCCCTACAAGAGTTTGTAGGGTAAGCTTCTGCATTAGCCAAAACCGTAATTTCCTCAGCCTCCCGATTTTCTTTATTATATGTTTTCGTACGAGGTTTGATAAATGATCCGTGATTAAGTAAATTCTTTTTTATCCGATAAAAAGTGGATATATTATGTTGCCTCCTTTCTGGATATCTAAATAAAAATTAAGCAATAGTATTTCAACATACCTAAAAATTAACTATTTACCTGATAAAATACATCTCAGAAGCCACTTCAACATTTTCATTGCTTGATATAAAACAAGCTAACATATCGTAGTTTTCATAATGTTCGAAAGTTTGATTTTCTTCCATAATAATACAAATATATTTTTACACAATAAATAAATACAAAAACTAGCACTATATTTTATATACGCGTACAAAACTGGGAAATGTCATTTGCTTCCAAGAAAACAAAAGAAAACGGCATCGTTTTGCATGGCCTACTGCAAAATTTGGAATGATAATTATAAAAATTAGGATTTTTGTTTTTGAGAAGCTTTTAAAAGGACAAATCAATTTCTGGACAAATATACAGGATGTCCCATTTAAAAAACACAACTTTGGGTCATATCTAAAAAATAACAACTCAAATGAAAAATATGACTACGCCACTGGATCCAGCGTAAAAAACTGCATAAGCAGCAATTTTTCCCTTTCCGTTAAGTTAAAGGATAACCAAAATGCAAAATTTTCTATTTCGTTCTGTATCTCATAAACGAAGAAGGCTATGAAAATTTTGTTTACGGCTTCATGAGTTTCACAAAAAATTAGCTCAGGTTCGTGAAAACCGCAAGGTTCTATCTTTAAAAATAAGCGAGATACCCTGCTTTTGCAACCAAATCCGGACACCCTGTACATTAATTTCGCAAAAATCGATAATTACGTTTTGGAAAATTTCGGGACTGGTGTGAATCGTATTAAAATTATTGAAACTACGCAGTCGAAGGTCTTTTCAGTTTCAGTAGGAGTATAAACAAGTTGTTTAAAGTGACTCTAGAAATGAAAATCCAATGGATTCAGATCTGGCGAAAGGGGTGGCCACGGGTGAGGTCGTCCTTTACCTATCCAACGAGCAGGATATTGTTGATCTAAATAGTTTCTAATTACGTAGACTTATCAGAAATGTCAAATGTAGTTAAGTTAAGAAGTAATAAAGGTTCATAATTGATAAATATCAAAGACTTCATTTTTAGTCGAAGATTCTTAGTTGTACGTGATTGATCACGATCCTGTGTGATTAGTACTTAAATGTTTAACCCCTTCTGTTAAATGTAATAAATAACGTTTTTTCTTTTGCAGTTCATTTCCTTCGAGGACCGCCACTGGCACAACGACTGCTTCTTCTGCGCCAGCTGTCGCACCAGCCTGGTCGGGCGCGGCTTCATCACCGACCAAGATGACATCATCTGTCCCGAGTGCGCTAAACAAAAACTCATGTAATTCTCTTAACCACAAACGGGGGCCATATTTTATCGAGTCAGTTTAAAGAAGTCATTTAGTTTTATACGTTTTCCTTTCAGTCGTTAATGATTATTCAAAGGAAAGGCGATGTGCAGTTTATTCGAACAGTTGCCTATCAAATACCTACGTTTCGAAACTATTCAGTCATCTTCAGGATCAGATTGTTGTGATTCGTAAATGTGTTACTTTTGACTATTTTTTATACTGTACATCAATTTTAATTTATATTGCGAAATATCAGCCGTATTGAAAACATTATCACATTTACAGGGTGGTTCAAAAAAGGATAAAAAAATATCTTCCTTGTTATAAAACGTTAAAAAATGAAGCATATATGATAAAACTATCAACATTTTTCTAATTTTAAATGTATTAACCTAAAATTTTTTATTAAACGTTTAGAATCTGCGAATATCTATGTAAAAATATAACATTTTCAAGACATTTAAGATAAAATATTCTAAGATAAAGGAGCTACGACGCATATCTACTCTTCTTTGGATCACCCTGTATTGAGAAATAAATTTATTGTTAAAATTTTGCCCTGAAGATAACACAAAATAGTGTCAAAACGTGGGTTTTTCGGTTGCCTAAACAAACTGTCCGAAAAAACTGCAAATCGCCTTTTTCACAAAGCTGTGAGTTATCAACCGGCATCATTCAAAAATTATGAGACTAAACACTCTTAAACTGATCTTTTTAGATGTGTAACTTTTTAAGACTCCTAAAAAAACACATGACACAACATGACAACACGCACACGAGTTTACACACATAACACACTCAAACACACTTGAAAAAAAGAAACTAAAAAAAATACAAAAAAAAATTGTTTTGAATAGATTTACTTTGATTTGTTGTTCTAAAGGGCAGCTTTGCTTCGACGATTTGTGATTGGTCAAGACAACAGATAATATATATTGCCTAAAAAGACAATAATTTACACTTTGTACCATCAAAATAAATAATGATCAGGTAAATTTA
This sequence comes from Kuschelorhynchus macadamiae, assembly GCA_030620095.1. Lineage (NCBI taxonomy): Eukaryota > Metazoa > Arthropoda > Insecta > Coleoptera > Curculionidae > Kuschelorhynchus > Kuschelorhynchus macadamiae. The sequence continues at coordinate 414,171 of JAUTXW010000598.1, forward strand.
TTCGAGTAGAAAGATATATTTTTTAAATAATTGTTTTTTAGTTAATATTATGTCCTAAACTTCTTTGTTTACAAGCTTTACTACAAAATTTTAGCGTATTTTTTAAAACATTTGGCTTTAATTGCTTATATGAGTAGGTTTATTACATTTTTAGGTGTACTAGCTTTTTGTATCATAACGCGAAGAAATATTTAAAAGATACCTTCAACTGAAGGAAAAATTACTCTGTTAAGGATTTTTGTTTTTATCAACTTTGTTAAGAATAATAATTACGGAAAAAAAGGTGAGGAAATGTAAGTGGCCGTACCACTTACCTGATTTGATGCAAACAGATATTTACGTATAGCACCCAGCCACTGTAACTAAAAATAAGATTAGTCTCAAGACTCGCTCGAGGCTTAACGTTGTGAAGATTATTAGTTGTGAGATTTGAAAAGGATTGCTTTTTACTAAAATAATTAAAAATTGAAATCCATATTTAAAACTTATTTTTTACCCATATCTTGTTATTATTGTCTTTAGTTTATAAATTAACTTTTTTTTAAATGTGATCACTGAATATTGGATTCTCTAATAATTGCTCTATGGGGCATAAAAAACAAATGACTACTCTTTCAACAGTTACAGCGTTAAAATAGAGCTAATTTTTGCTTGGGGCATTTGAATAATTATTGTCGATCAATAGTGATAACTGAAGACAAATAACAAGGAAATAGAAATAAGTTTTAAATAATATTGTTTGGCCAGTGGCGTACTTTCAGACGGGGAAAATAACTATAGACTCAGTTAAAACACATGTTTTTTTTGTTAATCCATCAATATTATACTGATTGCTCTTATTACGAAGTAATGTTCTAAGATTGACTTATAATATTGAATTACGTGTACAAGAAAAGTTCAAGTTTAAAAAAAAAAATTAGTACGCCGCTGGTTTTGCTTCCATTACTTTTAACCTGCCAACTTTACTCTGTGTTAAAAATAAACGAAACGTTAGTGAAAGATTTTTAGGTAATAAAAAAATTCCTTTAAGTATTTTCCGTTATATATTTGTTAGTGACGTCCGTTCAAACCTATACAGGATGGTTCAAAAAATTGATAAAATATTTCAGTGGGAGATTTTGTAACTAAAAATTAAATCTAGATTATGTTTTGTCTTATTATTATTATTATTATTATAGCAATATGTAGATCGAATAAAGTTGAGTAACCAGTAGTTAAAAAAATGTATTAATTTGAACAAAAAAGACAGTAACTAATTAATTTATTAATTTCTGAGAAAAGTTTATTCTTGATAAAAGTTGGTGCTTAAAATAAAACTAATTTTGATGGCGTCAAATCTCAGGTCGGATATACAGGGTGTTCAAAAAATTTTAAAATTAGACTTCAAGATTTGTAAAATTTAAATAAATAAATAATTCACTACAGTAGAGTTATAGGGCACAAAAAGTTATAAATAATAATTAAGTAAAGTTTTTTGATATCTAAAGTAGTTAAAAAGAAAATGTGTACTCTAAAATCGAAAAAAGCTTACTTTTTCAATTTTTGAGTCTAATTTTCTCTTTAAGGAAACTAGATATAAAAAAAATTAGTTAACTTTTATTTATAACTTTCTGTGTCCTATAACTTTACTGTAATGAATTTTTTTTATTGAAGCCTAATTTTTAAATTTTTTAACACCCTGTACATTAAACCTGAGATTTGACACGGTCAAAATTAGTTTCTTTTAAGCACCAACTTTTATCAAGAATAATTTTCTGAGAAATCGATAATAATTGTTGCATCCGCCATTGAAATTTGTTTTTTTTTGATACATCCTGTATAGGATACGTTTTTTTTTAGGTTGTAATTTATATAACTTGAGATAGCTGTATTTATTTTCTGATTCAGTTTGTTTTGTAGATAGAATCAATGTGTATAGAGCTTATAAGCATTTAAAGATGATGATGATGATGAGGGCAGTTTGGTGCTATTTTAGTGTAAAGTTGATTTTTATTATTTTATATAAATATTGATACGGTACCTAGATATACGAATATTTTTGTTACGATTAACAACATAAAACTGTTATTTTACTTTTTAACTCTATCCTAGTTTATATATATACCTTTATTAACATTTTTGGAATGTTGTACCTTTTTAAGCTTTTCAGAGGAGTAAATTTACTACAGGGCTTTGCTTATAGGGACATTGTTATTACATTTTATTCCTTAATAAACACTTAATAGACGATTCTATTTTGTTGCTTTTATTTATTAGCATTGTTGTCCCACTATCAATAACCCAAGATTTAACCTTTTTCAGTTAGTCATTTAGGAACATACAGTGTGTCCCAGATTCGCTTCTCTATACAGGGATCTCGGCTCCTATTATACCTACAGCAAATGTTAAATGGGGATAGTTTTAGAGGAAACTTATTGCATTCGATATCTGGCTTCAGATTTACGATCGATCGATAAATATCGGCGAAAAACCGAAAATGGCGGATTTCGTTTTTCGCCAGTATATCCAGAACGGTAAATTTGACAGCTGTCAAAATGTGACATTATTCGGACACATTTTTAAGACAAATAAGATGGCGTATACGACACGTGTTCACCGTTTTTTGTTAACCCGCAACCCGCCTCAACTTTCATTTTTCTTATGACCGCCATATTGGATTTTTCGATTTTTGGAAAGAGCCTAAAATTTCCATTCTAGTGATATCTCACAAGTGCATTAAAGATTTTAGTGTCATCAAAATATCACACTTCGTAAATTAGGTTTCAATGTTTTTAAAGGAGGCCATGATTTATTTGTCACAAGATTACATTAATAAGTAAGTAATGTATTGAACGCATTGAATTTTCAATACAACATGAACGTAAATAACGACTTAAAAAATCTAAATGAGCTTTAACTACTTTGTAAGTGGGTAACATTAATTTACAAATCTGCAAAATGACGCCCATTTGCATCGAGACATTTTTGACAATTGGTGACTGTTTTTCGTACAACCCTGGTAAGCAATATTTCTAAATGCGTCCAGAACTCTTTGTCTCAGGATTTCTATTCTCACGGTGGGATCAAATTCATAGATTTCATTCTTCGTGTGACCCCAGAGGTAGAAATCCAAAGGCGACAGTTCAGGGGATCTAGGAGGCCAAGATATTGGACCATTTAAAGATATTAGTCTTTCGTCAAACTGCTCTCTTAAGAAGTTCCTGACTTGAATGGTATTGTGAGCCGGACATCCGTCTTGTTGAAACCAAGTTCTTCTTAATTCATCTTCCGTTAGAATAGCTCGTAAGGCTGGTACAACCTGGTTTCGCAAAAGCTTTAGGTACCTCTGCCCATTTAGGTTGTAGTCAAACAAAAATGGTCCAATAAGTCGATTTCCTGAAATGATTAATAATTTATAAATAGGTGCCCAACAGTCAAGGGCGGCAGGGTCCGTCGGGTGGTACTAGAAACTATAAATTATAAAGGGAAAATTATCTTTATTAAAAAGAAGATATGTTCTTTTCAAAAATAATTATCGAAACATCCCGTAATGAATGAACTTGTATACAGTTGAAACCTATTCAGCTTTATTGTGAAAAAGAAAAGCATATTTGGTTAGCGGGAAGTAATAGCCGTAATAAATTATTTTGTTGGTATTGCATATTAATTTCGGAAATACTAAATCAATTTATTTCAGTGATATAATAATTCTAAAGAAGTACACTGTGCCTTAATAAAACATAAAATATCAAAAGAACAAACCCCTTGCGCTTTAAAATTTAAATTATTCGAAAATACAGCCGAATGGCTTTCTATCAATCATAATGAAAATCGAAAAATAATTTGACATTTGATTAATATGGTATTTTTTTCATAACGCAAGAACTAGGCTTCCCGAGTAATAATAAATCATTAAATTCAGACATTAAATAATTAAAATAATTTTAGAGAATTAGCTAAATCCGCAGAAAATTTAGATAAAATGTTAATACATTTATAGAACTCAATTCTATTTTTATAAGTTCTTGGAAACTACAATACAAAATGATTGAATAAAAATGTAATACAATATCAAAAAAGTAAGTTGACTGACTAGAGTAGAACATTTTACTTTTTTTTTATTAGATTATACTCTTTTAGTATCATTAAAGAACTAAACTAAAGAAAAGATTATTATTTGACCATCATTTGGTGCGTATTTAAAAAAGATTGGTTAGATTAACTTACCAATGATCCCACACCAAACGTTACTTCCAAATCCGATCTGTAGACGTCTCTCTGCCACTTCGTGAGGATTTTGCACAGCCCAATGATGACGGTGCCTATTAAAGACTCCACAATTCGTGAACCTGCTCTCATCGGACCACAAGACATGATTTAGAAAATCAGGATTGGCATTACATCTCCTAGTATACCACTCACAGAACTGTAGTTGTCTTGGAAAATCAGTTTCCTTAAGTCCTTGTACTATTATGGGTTTGTATGGATGGTACTTATTCTTTTTTAAAACTCTCTGTACTGTTGATTTTGGCACATTAGTTTCCTGTTCTACAGTCCTTACCGATGCACTAGGGTTTTCGTTGATAGCTTGTAAAATGTTTCTGTCTCGATTTTAATTGTTATTATTGTATCCGCTTCTAGGTTGTTGGAAGGCACAATGGTTAATTAAATTAACTACGATTTTCCTGAATTGGGTTTTATAAGGCTGCCGTCGTTCGGGGTACATCTCCAAATACCTTGCTGAGGTAACGTCGGCGTTTCTGTATGATTGAAAGTACAGAGCTAAAATGTCAACCTTTTCTCGATTTGAATACGGAATGCCGGCCATTTTCTATAGGTTTTGACAATTTATGTGTTTATTGGGATAAAAGCGTACCTACTACTTATCAAAACACAGCTTTGATACTTTCAACTATTTAACTTAACGTCAAAGTCAAAATCCAATTTTGTTACAGATAAATCATGGCCTCCTTAGAAAAGCATTGAGAGCTAACATTACTTTAAATCATGGCCTCCTTAGAAAAAACTGAAACCTAACTTTACGAAGTGTAATATTTCGATGATACTAAAATCTTTAATGCACTTGTAATATATCACTAGACTGGAAATTTTAAGCTCTTTCCAAAAATCGAAAAATCCAATATGGCGGCCATAAGAAAAATGAGTTGAGGCGGTTTGCGGGTTAACAAAAAACAATGAAGACGTGTCGTATACGCCATCTTATTTGTCTAAATAATGTCACATTTTGACAGCTGTTAAATTTACCGTTCTAGATATACTGGCCAAAAACGAAATCCGCCATTTTCGGTTTTTCCCCGATATTTCCAAAAACAATTGATCGATCGTAAATTTGAAGCCGGATATCGAATGCAATAAGTTTCCTCTAAAACTTTCCCCATTTAACCTTTGCTACAGGTATAATAGGAGCCGAGATCCCTGTATAGAGAAGCGACTCTGGGACACACTGTATATACCTACTAACTGTCTTTTCAAACATTTTTATTGGATATCATTTTGTTCCATCATATTGGATTCCAGCCAATATTTTACCAATGTCTACCTATGCCACGCTTGATTTTTGGGCATAATTTAAAATAAATTCAGTAAGTAGTTTTTACGTTGACACACCGCCATTTTGTTACGTCATGTTATTTGGTCGTCGTCTTGAATTCGTACCACAACTTTACCAGTTTATCATACTTAATCCTTAGATAAATTAAGATAAATTGGATGCGTAGTTTTTTAATAATAATGTTTTTAACATTTTACTATGCTGCCATTTTGTTTCGTCATATTGGATTTTGACCAAAATTTGAAGTAAGTAGTTTTTTAGCTATGCCGCAAACAGACAGTCCGACGGAATTGAAAAAATATGTTTTTCGGCATTTAGGGACCCAGAAACGTTAAGATCTGAAATAAATCTAGGAAGTTTATTTTTTCAATTTTAGTCGCTGACGCATAAAAGCTCCATAATCTTTTTTACTAATTCTTAAAAAAAATATTGGCTTGTTTAATGTGGCCTAAAATAAATCGTGAAAATTGTTTTAAAAAATTAGTAACTCATGGACTCACATATTTAAATATAATACATATTTTTCATAATCTTAACCCTGCAGTGCACGGGTGAAATTTTCGACCTTGACAGAACGGGTTAATTTAATAAAAAATACAAATATAAAGAAAATAATGTTTTATGTAAAATATCTTTACAGGATATTTAAATTAAAGTATTTTTAACCTATTTATAACACTTAAACACTATTTCTATTATTTACCAAATATATGACATACAATAAAGAAAACTCAGTTTTTTTTTTAGCTTTAATATTTTGTACACCCTGTATTATTTTAACACACTAAATATTTTCTGCACAGACATGACAAATGTATGCGGAATGTTCCAAACAAATATATTTGTGGCAAATTTTGCAATTGTAACGTGTTTTGCGATCTTGGCAAAACACACAACGACCCCTTTTATTTCCGACCTGAACCACCGCTTCCTGTATTTGAATACCGATGATTTTGGCGGCAAGCTGTTTTATTTCCCTTGACAAATAAGGTGAACTAACTCTTGCCTTCAATTGATCCATAACTAGTTGTGTCCCGAGTTTTTGAATAAATATTCTTTTTATTTTTCCCGATCGTGATGTAGGAGAATTATTCCTTTTTATTATGAAAGCCTTAATTGCTGACACATTTAGTAAATTATGGCCATCGGCCATCTTCTGGTGTTTCTGGCTACATTATATTTTGCACACATTTTATGTGTATCATGTTGTAATAGGTTATCATTTCTGGTTTACATTCTTCGCCAGTAGTTTGATCAATAGAATCATCATGGTGCATTGTGGAAAGGAGAATTACTTGTTTATTCTTTTTTGGTTTATAGGAAACAATGGTCACGGTCTCAGTAAATCCAAACATACTAGATTTTTCTTTTCTAGTTCTAGAAAAAAACTCGTTTGGTATTTGCCTCTTATTTTTGCGGAAAGTACCCACGAGGGTTAATTTGTGGTTATTTAATAAATGGTTGGCACATTCCACTGATGTAAACCAGTTGTCCATCGTGATATTCCTTCTGGAGTGTGAAATTGGACGATATATTCTATCAACTACATCAAAAGCTGCATTGCTAATTTTGTACGGTCCTTGGTATATACATCCTTAAACTGCATCGGCCTCTAAAGGCCACCAGCATTTCATCAATCGTTGCGTTTTGACCGATTGAATAGTATTTTTGAAAGTTCGTTACAATGTCGCTCATTATTTCTCTAATTCGTGCAATGTTATCTTCCTGTTTTATTTCCCTTGACCTTTTATCATCAAAGCGAATACTACGTAGCAAAAATCGAAATGCCAGTACCATCTGAATATGTCGAAAATATTTTGTAATAAGTAATTAGTTATTTTCTTTCTTGCATTACTTGTTGATTTAATGTTAAATTTAATTATAATGTTAGAAAAAACTTAGAATAGGGTATTATTTAGGTTTAGTTAGATTTTTAATAAAAATACCTAAATTATTATAGAAAATTGGTCATAACTTCTAAACTACTAATTTTTGGAATGGATCCATAACCAATATTCACAATTTTAGTCTTCAAGTATGAAAAAATCACATTTTTCCAAAAACCTGTTTTTTCGAAAAAAAATAGAAAAGTTAATTTTTCTCAAAAACTACTCAAAATTTCGTAAGCTATGATGATAAAAAATACTCAAAATCAAGCGTAGAATTACAATTTCTTAAAATATTCATACCATTTCATTAAAAAGAAAAAAGTTGGTTACTGTCCTGGCACAATGGAACACCCTGTATACATAAAAACATTATAAATAAAAAATATACTTAGGGTCAAATACTTTTTGTATTTAACTTTTTTTTCTCTGTGTCTTATTTATTGAGATAAAGTATAGGAACATCTTAAGTGGACCACCCTGTACGTGTTAGAACAAGTGTGTCTGTTATTTGCGTTATCGGGCTTGCTTGTAGTTAATGGGATTCTTAATGTGTTTCCCGACCTAAAAGCTGTTTTGATTTTGTAGTTTTTATTTGTTTGATATTTTCGGATATTTCTTTCACATATGGGACAGATATGAGCGAGCCATTTGGCTGTTATGTTGCTTGAATTGAGTTAATTTTATTTTGACATTCACATAATTATGTCTGTTGTCAACTTTTCTGTATAAACATTCTGCTTAAGATCATTTATAATATTACTAATTGCCTTATCTAAAGATTCCTTGTCCAGACATAAGGCTGTTTCTCGGTTATACGGAGATATAACACTTTGTTTTGTTGTTGCTAAATAGTTGATATCCGACACAATTATGCTAAATGCTAATTTCTAAGACTAGTACGAATAAATAACAAAATAAAATTAACCCAATTCAAGCGACAGAACGGCCAACTAGCCCACTCATAATTATCCCATATGTAAGAGGAACAACCGAAAATATCAAACGATATTACAATATCAAAGCAGCCTTTAAATCGAGGAACACTTTAAGAAGCCTGTTAACTAAAACCTAAGTTAACCAAAAATAATAAGTAATAATTTTATTTCTGAGCTATCACCATTCACATTACAAATAGGTAAGTTTCTAAAAATTGCTTCCCTTTCTTAAAATTTTACCGCACGCCCCTGCCCATAAGGAACAGCATTAGAAGAAAAGGAAATTTAACGAAGCAGTATTCATCGAACAAAACAAAGAAATCGTTTGCAAGCCTAGAATTGATATTCCAGATGTTTGGAGATCTTTACAAAGGCTTTCAAGGGAACTGCTTTAAGCTCTACTTCTTTGCAACCTAAATGTTGGTTTGGATATGTCCATGATACTTTTGTATTATGACCTCATGCAGAAGAAAATTTACCCACATTTTTAGAACATCTAAACCAACATTGTAATATAAAATTCACTAGAGAAATTGAGAATTTTCTGAACCATAACGTATTAGTACAAACTAAATTAGAGAAATCAAACTCATGACATATTTTGCAAACACTGGCTACGTCGGATGATACAAACAAAATGAATGAACAAATTTGCCTAAATCTACATATATTAACAAAAGATATTTATAAGAGGCGAATTGTTTAAGTGAGTTTGATCGTTAGGTAATAGACCTGTGTATTTAAATTAGTTTATTTCTACCGATTCTGGTACATTTAATTTTATGTCTTTCTTTTCTATACGCAAGCATAATTTTTTTGATTTATTGTGAATTTGCCTAAGGAGTTATTGGTTTTATATGCTACAATAACATTAAACTGGATTTTCCATGGTACGTGATATATTTATAGTTAGTGGGAGCAGTGACTTTTAAATTAGGGTAAACTATTTTGTCTAATTAAGTTCATTTTGGAAATCCTATTTTTTTAGAGAAAATGTTATTAATCTATGGATCATACTATGAAAGGCTGCTAACTTATCTTGTGGTGGATGATATGAAGTGTAATGTATTATTGTAACATAACTATTAGTTTAATTTTCTGTAGTTAATTTTATATTGGTATATAAATTATTTATGAATTCTAGAAATGTATATAGTTGCCTTTCTGTTCCAGTTTTTGTTAATATAGATTTACGTAAATATGAAAAATCCATGGTAAATCAAGTAAAAAGCGCTTTGTTCATTCATTTTATTTTCATTCTATTTGTTTTAAGCGATTGTGGCATAGTGTCATGCCATGAATTTGATTTCTTTAATATAGCGGAAATTTTAAGTAAAAAATATGTTTTTTTACTTAGTACCACATATTTTAGTTATGGATTTCCGTCAAGTAACGGCCATATTAATTCATTTCATTAGTCTTTAGGACTTTCCTTGTCCATATGTGATGCAAATTCAATTCAGGACGAAATACAAAAATTGAGTGAAGCTTTAAAATCAAACGGATATTGCTCCGAAGATACGACGCGATTAGGTATAATAATCCCAGACCTCAACCATCAAATAGTGCAGTTTTACCTTTTTATCCATATATCACAGATAATCTTTAAAACACACAAAATGGTTGGGCAAAGCTTAAGGTGACCAAAACCTTTTTTTTTTTCCTTTGCATTATAAGTAAAAATCAAATTGTTGAATCCGCTGTCGCTGAACACTAGCACTCAACAACATCATGCGTCGGTGGGCGCAGGTAGGGTATAAATACCCGAACTATATTCATCGGAGCTCCTCACAGTTCACTTTGAGCATTCAGACAGTGCGGATTGATTCGGTTCACCCGGCTCCGTACTGAAAGTTTACAAGAAGTGACTTTTTTCCAAACTTGGAAAAGTGCTAAGTGCGATTTATTCCTCACAGGAATAAATATTCGAGAAGTCGTGCTGTGCAAGTGCAGTGCAACATGAAACCAGAAGTGAGTGTGTCCACTAGAAGTGCCAGCTCTAGTGGAGCAGTTAAAACCAAAACTGAGAGGATTGCCAAACTTAAAGAGGAAAACACCCGCCTCCTACTAAGGTACCAGGCCTTAGAAAAGGAAAATAAAGAGATGACGGCCAGGCTGGTCCGTCTAGAAACTCTTTTTATCAACCAAACAACTGCGGATACAAAGCGGGTTCAGAAAGTGAACACCGACACGCCCGCTGTACAGCAGAAAATCAAGAGGAAAAGGGCAAAATCCCCACCCTCAGAGGACGCCATACTAATGGAAGAAGAAACACCTGAGGAAACAAAACCGGAAGAAGCAGAGAACGCCAAGACTTCTCCGGCAAAAACCAAAATCCCGCCAATAGTAATAGATGACGGGGGCGATTGGACAGTAGTGCGCAAAAATATCAAAAGCGCAAACATCGCCTTCTCAAAGGCAAAAGCTGCAGGGAGCAGATTACAGATTTACCCCGAAACGGCCAAAAACCACCGGGCCTTAACTAAACATCTGAAGGAAGCCAACAAACCGTATCACACGTATCAACTTCCTGAGGACAGGAAAGTCCATGCTGTTATCCGAGGACTACACATGGACACCCCCCTAAGAGAAATCGTTGAAGAACTCAGCGAAATCGGACTCAAAGAAATTGAGGTAACACGTATGACCTCCAGGGTGACCAAGAAGCCAATGCCTCTGTTTCTCGTCAAGGCAGCAGACAAGAGGATAATGGAGATTAAAGTACTCCTAGATAGACAGATTAAAGTTGAGCCGAAGAAAAAAGACCAGACGGTCAAGCAGTGCTTCAAATGTCAGCAATTTGGGCACACCCAGTCCTTATGCACGCATCCGGACAGATGTGTTAAATGCGCTGGTCAACACAGGGCCAGTGCTTGCAAACTGCCAGCAAATGAAGACGGCACTTAAAATGCCACCTGTGCTAATTGCGGCCAAAGTGGGCACCCTGCCAGCTACAGGGGGTGCCCCAGGTTCCCCAGTCCCAGAAAGACACCTGTCGCCCCATGGGCAAACTTCAAGCCAGGGCCAAAACCACCCAAAGAAGATGACAAAACAACTAAGGACAAGGCCCCAACACAAGCAAAGCCAAATACAGCTAAGGGCGAGACTTCCAGTCCCCCCTTGGGTTTACAAGCTGCCATCCTGCAGGCACTTACAGGAATGATGCCATCAATTGTTGAGAATATAATCCCAACAATTACAAAAGCTGTGGAGGAACAGCTTCGCAGACTTAAATAAAAATGCCAGCAAAACAACAAAACGAGGAGTTAAAATTAATTTCCTGGAATACCTGCGGAATAAGGGCCAGGAAAACAGATGTCATGGAGCTTCTGGAGGAACACCACCCAGATGTCGTAGCAATCCAAGAGACGAAACTCAGACCTGAGACTAGAATTTCCTTCCCGGGGTATCATATGTACAGATATGACCCCCCCGGCAACCCAGCTGCGGGAGGAGTAGCTCTACTAGTCCGGAGAGGCGTCCCACATTCCTTCCTGGGGGTTGAGGATGTGGAACTAGACGCCATTTCCATTGAGGTCCAAACACGGCGAAGTAATGTCAAGATTACTTCCGCATATCGTGCTCCCAGACAAGAACTACTAGGAGAAGACATCGAGCATCTAGCCTCAGGACACTCCCCAAAAATCATTATAGGAGACTTCAACTGCAAATCAGAAGAATGGCATTGCTCCTATACGAACAACGATGGTCGCAAACTATCCAGACTCTACGAAGACCACAGGCTCGCCATAATAGGACCCGAGCAACCTACCCACCTCCCCCGTGCGCATGGGAGACCCTCAGTCCTAGACATTGCACTCCTGAAAAACATCAGGGAGGAGCTGGACATAAACACTCTGGAGGAAGGAACCTCAGATCACAACCCAGTACTCCTACAACTGGGTGTGAACCTCAACAGAGTAAACCACCGCACCAAGAAGACAACCGACTGGAAGGCCTATCAAAGGCGTCTGAAAACCGTAATCGAAATCCCTGAGATCCGCGCTCCTCAGGGACTAGAGGAGGCCGTAGGACGTCTAGAGTCAGCCATCCTGAATGCCTTCCATGAAAACACAGTAGTGGAGGACATAAGCAGGCACCGGCATACAGAGGACCTCCCGGAACCTCTAAAAGCTGAGGTCCGGACAAATAGACGACTCCGAAGGGTCTACGCCAGGACCCGAGAGGAAGAAGACAGGATTGTACTAAATCGCCACTCCCAATTCCTGAGGGACAGTCTCAAGGAATACCGGGATAACAAGTGGAGTGAAAAAGTGAAATCCCTGGATACAACTCACCAGACTGCATGGCAAATGCAGCGTGCCTTAAGGTCTGACAAACGACCCTTACCACCTCTTCAAAGTGTAAACGGCCCTGTCTACTCAGATCAAGACAAAGCTGAGATCCTTGCTGATGCCATTGTTCAACAAGGTCAGTTAAACCATCACCCCAACGAAGACGACGAACACATAGAAGAAGTCAACGAGATTGTAAGGGATCTGGACGCACAGGTTCTACCTCAATACAATCCAACTCCTGTCTCCCCTGGAGAAGTCAGAGACATAATAAAAAGGCTAAAGGTGAAAAAAGCCCCTGGAGCCGACGGCATTACGAACAAGATGCTGAAGTACCTTCCAAGAAAAGGTTACAGTGCTATGACCAACATCATCAACACCATATTGAGGACATGCCACTTCCCCAGCATGTGGAAAAAGGCGGAGGTCATAGTCCTGGAAAAACCAGGCAAGGACCGCACCCTACCACAAAACTACAGGCCCATAAGTTTACTCCCTGCACTAGGCAAAGTAGCTGAGCGAGCCATAGCTAGAAGACTAAAAGATGAGACCCACGAGCTAGACGCCATTCCAGACGAACAATTCGGCTTCAGGGCTGGGCACTCATCTGAACAACAAGTCCTCAGAACTACTGAATACATCACAAAAGGATTCAACAACAGAGAAGCCACAGGAGCAGTATTCCTAGACATCGAGAGAGCCTTCGACAGGATGTGGCACCAAGGACTGGTGTACAAAATGTTTGTGGCCGGATACGAGAGAAGAAGCATTAAAATAATACGCAGCTACCTAAGAGACAGGACATTCTCCGTCAAAGTGAATGATACCCACTCTGAACAAAGAGGACTGGTAGCAGGAGTCCCACAAGGATCAGTACTAGGACCCTTGCTCTACTCCATCTTCTCCCATGATGTCCCGATAGGAGACGAGGGCATAACAGCACTCTACGCTGACGACACCGCCATCTTACACAAAAGCAGAAGCACCCGCATCCTGGGAAGACGACTGCAAGAGGACATAAATGACCTTAATGACTGGTGCATTAAGTGGAAAGTCAAGATCAACCCCCAGAAGACGCAAGCCATACTTTTTCAACGAAGGAGACTGACTGCCAGAGCCAGAATCCGAGTTGGAGAAGTGGAGATTCCATGGTTCAACGAGGTCAAGTACTTAGGTATGACCATGGACAAACGACTGACTTGGACCAAACACATCAACGCAGCGAGGACCAAAGCCAGACAGGCAATGAATAAGCTCTATCCATTGCTCTGCCGAAAGAGCGAAATGGCAATCAAGACAAAGCTGCTACTCATCAAAACAGTAGCAAGGAGCCAACTAACGTACGGCTCCACAGCTTACGGCTATGCGTCAAAAACAAACCTTCTAAAAATCAAGAGGACAGAAAACAAACTGATAAGGATGGCGGCAAATGCCCCGTGGTTCATCAGGAATGAGGACTTGCAGAGAGATCTTCAATGGACACAAATTGAAGACTTTATGCAACAAAAGGCTACCCGAGCCTTCAGAGCAGCCGAAAACCATCACAATGAAAATCTACGAGACCTGGTGAATTACGATCCACTAGCTCCAAACCACAACAATAGGACCAAATACAGAAGACCTAGACACGGACTTCTGCGTTAAAAAGTGCTTGAGGATGGATGCAAGTGAATCAAAACTTCTGAGCCTCCGTGCTCCTCAGAAGCTAGATCTCACTTGCAAAAATTCTTAAGCAACTCATGTGGCCAAGAAATCACAAGAAGAGGACTCCCAGGTACCTCAGCTGGCTCCGGCGTGAGCTGCAGCTGAACCTGAGGTAAAAGAAGAGGATACCAGGTACCTCAACTGGCTCCGGCGCGAGCTGCAGTTGAACCTGAGGTAAAAGAACACCCCTCCTCAGCTCCTCACTGCAAGGACACGGAACAGCAGTGACACTGAGGGCCCAGAAGAGGACACACCAAGAAGACCAACACACGGATGGACGGAGGAACCTGACATCGGCAAACTGGAAGGCCCAGTGAGACGCTGACAGTGGCAACCGGACAGACGGGAGGACGGATCAACAAGAGTAACTCAACAGGTAAGATGACTACATTACTAATGATATTTTCCTTTTCAGATATACAGTAACGAGAGGCGGCACAAAACACCGTGCCAAAGAGGCAACTCATCCCCCCCAGAGGACCATGTCTTTTAGAGGGTCATCCCCGGAAGGACGGCATCAACCCCATCGAAGGACCCTTGGGCTTGCCCAATGACGGTCCATCTGATGGGGGCCCGGTGGGGTTTAGTGGGTATGGCAATCTGTCAAGTGTAACAACCTGACAGTAATGCGAGTCCCACACTGTCTCCATCCCAACCGGGATGGAGTCGTGCGTAAAAGCATTCCCCATCGACACAAAAAAAAAAAAAAAAAAAAAAAATCGGAGCTCATTGTGTGTTTTGACGTTGTGCAGTGAAGATTCCTGAAGATGCCTCGTGCAATCTCAGGCGAAACGTCGGAAAGTAATTCCAATTTGACACGGTCTAAACCCAAGAACCATGATTTCTTAATTTACCCTTTGGACGGTCGAGCGTCCCGTTTTTTAAAGAAAATAATACATACAGATATTTAGTAATTTTCCCAGAAAATAGTTACATTGTATTAATTGTTTACTTTATTATACACGTTCTAATCAATAGACAAAATTGGGTTAGAGAACTGTCTTATAAGGCTTCTCTTCCCAATTACTTATTAAATTAAGCGCTTAAAAGATTATCCATGTAGCACAAAAATAAGCGAGACATTTTAAGTTTGACCGCATAAGAAAGAAAATAGGCGGAATTTATGAAAACGTTTTACACACTTTGTCGCTAGTTTAAAAGTTATGGGACCCAAAAACGATCCGGAGGTTTTGGCTCTTCGCAAGGAACTGGAGGACCTATTCAAAAAGTTACAGGTAAATTAGCTAGTTTTCTTTTTAAATGTAAGTTTCCCAGTTATAGGATTCTAAAGTATTTCTTCATGTAAGTATAGCGCAATAGTATATTACATATGTTGAAAGTGAAAATTTCTTTCACAGGAGAAATTTAAATAGATATTTTTAAAGATAGAGGGTTCTGCTACTTTTTTGTGAAATTAAAAAAGCCCTTTTGATTTTTGAGATACAGGGCATTTTTGAAAGTGTTGTATTTTCAGGCACCCCTCGTACCCCAGCTGTCTGATATCAAAAAAGCGAAAACTGTTCCTTAGATGAATACGGGGTCAGGTCAAAAAGTTATAGAACCCTACTTTATTTTTTTAAAGGGACGTAGGATCATTTATCGCATACACCAAAGAAGATAGAGAGAAAAAAGAAATAAACGTATTGGGTTATATAGAAGCTGGGCCTTCACCTTCTTGCCAGCAAATAGAGGAAGTAACTGGTGTATCCAAGTCTCATGCTCAAAAAATTTTGTAGAAATATAAGTATCACCTATATAAATTCTACATGTTACATATCCTACATTACACCCTGGCGATGCAGAGCGCCGAATGTTGTTTTGCCAATAGTATTTACAACAAATCTGAACTGATGAATCTTTGGCAGACTCGTTCTGTAGTCCGATGAATCTTATTTTGCAAAATTGGTCAATTTTTGATAGACCACAACAAGGACGCTTTGGGGTTGGGGTCTCATGTTTCATTTTTGGAAAACGCATAGTCTATTGAATTTTTGAAGAAGGTCTCAAAGAGCCTCAAAACCAACGACATGGAAATAACATGGACCCAGGTGTTTACATTTTGGAGAAATCCAACATTAACCCTGGTTTGCCAAACCGTTACTGTGGCCAGATTATAACGGATATCATCCTTTATACTATTATCTAAATAAACAAGGAATTCCAGAAATTCCCAGTATAAATTTCCATATAGAATATTTTAAAACGGATAATTAAATAGCTTATTATAAATAACTCAAACCGAATCTGTTTTCAATGTAATTTAAATATTCTGTAATTATTATTCCTTATTTCAAGAAACAGAGCCCAGAATAATCGACAACGTCGGAATTCTACCTTTTTCGAGTATACTACAGATTTCTTTCGGGATCATTCGGAAAAGAAGACGGTCGTAGTCATTCATAATCATAATTTCGACCTATTTGATGGGCCACGTTGTAATTGTTCTAGTTGGTGAAATAAGTGTTTTTTCAGAAATCCAAGGGTTTTGTGTGGCTATTTTCAAGAATCTGTTTAAAAAACTTTAAGAAAATGGTGCGAACTTGCTTTATTTGCAGAAAAACAAAACGATTTAAACCCAGAAGTTTGTTTTCGAAGGTAAGTAAGATATGTCATACCAGTGCTGTAGTTGAAGGGTCAAATCACCGTCTAATAGAGTTCTTATATTTGCAAATGAAGTATTGTTTTTGTATTGCACATTTCCGTTGGGCTTAAATTAATTTTTTTATAACTTCAACTTATCTATAAAGTCGAAGACACTGATGATAAACAGAGTACAGCGTTTTGCTAATTTATATATTTGTGAAAAGTCTCAAATATTCCTCTAAAATTTATCAAATCACCTTTTTTGAGGAGTTAATAAACAACATAAATATACTATTTGGTAAAGCATAGGTACTAAATTTTAATTGAGTAAGCTCAAGGAATATTTAGGGTAGTGTCGGAGTTCTCATATAGCAAGCATATACAAAAAATGAAAATAGCGCAATAGTGTTACTTTACAATTTTTCATTTACCATAGATTTTCTTTAATGAATTTGAAATGCTTTAATTTATTGCCTAAAAATTTGGTTTTTAAAAATAAGTAATCAAAAAAGTAAATAAATACCATCCTGAGGTACATTCTCCCAACTAGGGATAACTAGTTTTTATCAGGTGATTTCGGTAATATAAATAATAATATAATATATTATAATGAATGTTAAAAATATTAAACATCTTGGCACAAAATATTTATATTGTCAATAAGTGAAATGTATAGCGGGGAAGATGGATGGTGGGGAAAAAAGGGGATAAATTGGGGGATAAGTACTGTAAAGATATTGTTTTTCATAATATTGTTTTTGTGGTTTTTAGGGACACGAAGTTCAATTTTGCATTCATATTAATATTGGGCCATGTTTATTGCTGATTTTCTGTAAATATGAATAGATCCAATACATGTAAAGGTGGTGCATTTTTATATAATATTACTTGCCGCGAGCCTGGCAAACTTTTAATAGTAGTGGACCCAAATTTTTACCTAACTTCGCGTAAATAGAACTAAAATGTTTTGGAAAAAGGGTGAAATCAAAATGTTTTGAAAAACAAACCCGATTTCAAAAAATAGGTTGCATTAAAAAGTGATAAATTATATTTTATTACATATTTCCTATGAAGTCGGTGATAAGCTGATAAAGAAAGGTATTAAATAAGCATTATACTCTTGGTATAAACATCAAAACACAAAGTGGGTCCATGTAACAAAATTTAGTTTTATCTTCATCTTTAGTAACAATAGTAATGAGAACTCACCCTTTTATTGGTTGTATTTTGTTATGGAAATGCTTGTTCTTTAATGACTAAGCTTATTGCTAATAATAAATATTGCCACATGAACCATTACATAAATATGTCTTTTGCAGGCACGTAGCCAGGATTTCAGTTCTAGGGGGATCCAACCCTGTCAAAACCAATTCAATGACGAAAAAATTATTAAGAAGAATGCTTTTTTTTCACTTGTTACTAGTCCCCCTGCAACTGCAACAAAATATGAAAAAAAGTTGAAAAAAACTAGTTATTTGCCAATATCTATTAAAACATTGCAGGTACAGTAATTATGAAAATTTAAAAAATTATAGGTATATCTTGAGCAAATAGGACGTTGGCGACTTTTGCTTAATATTTTTAGGTTTTATATATTTAATAGTATTTTAATAAATAAGTGCGTAGTCACTTTGTTAATATCGAGGTTAATGTGGTGTTATCTTCCATAGAGGGTCTGGAACCATATTGCTACATTAAAAATCGTGTTTTGTATACGTAAAGATAAGAACTTCAAAATTGTGTGAAATTGGATCACGAAGAGAAATTTTCAGCAGCTACCATATATTCTAAGTTTAATAATAATAATTTTTGTTGGAATTATCATAAATTTGGTCTCGGCACGCATTCGCAATTTTGCTTATGACAGGAGATTTTTGTGGAAAAAAAATGAAATTTATTTTCCTATCGATTTATGTTAGAAACTGTCGTACTTACGAAAAAATCATTAGGTGCGTCTTTGTTTAGTTGTTTAGATACTTGGGTTTGTTAAAAAAACCCGTCAAAAAGTTAGAATTTCAAAAAATAGCCTGCTCCCTAATTTTCCTGAGGTTCGAGTTAAAAAATAGCTGTAGTAAGCAGAGCCAATACTGAAGTGCTAATCAGCAGTTATTGGAATTCTACTTTCGTAGGTTAAATTATGTAAAAACTAAATATTTTTAGGGTATCGCGCGGAGCGTGGGGAAGTCCGGACCCCCCCTAGACTACGTATTTTGTCACAGATAATTATTGATACAATTATATTAAATTAGCTTCTTGCTAACCTAAAGTTTTTTATATATATATATATATATATATATATATATATATTGTGTTTTCATTCCGGGTGTACATCCGTTCACTACTGTCGTTCTGAAAAGAACAGTTTTGCTGACGTTTCGCCAAAATCACATTTGGCATTTTCGAAGCTTTCTTTCTCGCGTCCGAATAGAGACTGAAGTGTTGGTGACTGCGACGCTTCCTTTTATCCCCACTCGGGGCCGAAGGTTATATCTGCGCAGGCGTTGGTCGTTATTTATGTTTTCTGGATGGTGCTGTTGTTGTTGCGCTAATTGCGCTTGAGTTTTTGCGATTTTAGATTTGTCTATTATTGTCTTCCATACTAATGGTAGTTTTAATGATTCGTCCCTTTTATTTAAATCACCTTGCTTTTCAATTTCTATGGCTTCTCGGATTATTCTGGTCTTATAATGTTCTATATTGGCAATCTCCCTACACCCATCGAAATTTATTTTATGGCCGGTTTCCTGATGATGTAGGAATAAAGCTGAGGTTGTTTGTTTATTTCTGATGCTGAGTTTATGCTCTTCCACTCTTGCTGATATTCGCCTGTTAGTTTGCCCTACGTACAACTTTTCACAGTCCTGGCACGGAATACTGTACACTCCGTGGTTTTCCAGTTTGATTTTATCTTTTGGGTTTCCGAGTAGTTTACCTATAGTTGTTTGTGGCTTGTGTATTGTTTGTATGTTGTGTTTCCTCAGAATTCTTCCGATTCTGTCTGTTGTGCCTTTTACATATGGTAAGACTACTCGTTGCTTTCCCGGTTCATATTTTTTTTGTTGTTCGTTGTTCGGGAAACTTGTGCATTAATAGCTTTCTCTATGGTGCGATTTGTGTAGCCATTTTTCTTTAAAGCACTAGATATTACCTTAAGTTTGTTTTGTCTCGTCTGTGTTTCAGTTAGTCGCACGGATCTAGATATTAGAGTATTTGCCACAGCTTGAATTTGTGCTGGGTGATGATGTGATTTTGCATTTAAATATCTGTCTGTATGTGTTGGTTTTCTATACACGGTGTATTCGAAATGTCCGTTATGTAGTTTTGTGACCAAAACATCTAAAAATGGTAGTTTGTTGTTTTCCTCTAACTCTAGAGTAAATTGTATTCTGGGGTGGATTGAATTTACGTGAGTCAGAAATTTTTCGAGCTCTGCATGACCATGCTGCCATATAATAAATATGTCATCCACATAACGAATCCATAATTTGGGTTTTAAACTTGCTTTCTCAAGAGCTTCTTTCTCGAAGTATATCATAAATAAATTCGCGACTACTGGTGATAGCGAGGACCCCATTGGAGCACCATCCATTTGTTTATACATTTGCCCGTTGAAAGAAAAATAAGTATTTTTGAGGCAATGCTCCGAGAGTTCTATTATATGTGCCTGGAAATCCTCGTTCATAGCAATCTTGTCCAATGCTTCGTCGATGGGAATACTGGGATATAACGATTTGACATCTAGGCTTGCTATGATGTCGTTTTTTTCAAGGACGATATCTCGTATAATTCGAGTGAAATGCTCCGAGTTTTTTACAAATGAATCAGCTTTTTCTACAGTTGGTTGCATAATTTCAGAAAGGTATTTCTCCAGTTTTTGTATCGGCGAATTAACAGCACTAACAATAGGTCTGATAGGCGCGCCTGGTTTGTGTATTTTTGGTAAACCATAGAGTTTAGGACATCTGCTCGACTTTTCCCGTGGTATGATTTTTTGTTGAATTTCGGGGTTTATTGGTGAACTTTTTATTTTATTTTTAGTTGTTTTTTCTAGGTACGTTGTCGGGTCCCTTGGAACAGGCCTATAACAATTGTCTTGTAGGATATCCTGCATTTTTTGTACGTAATCTTGAGTATTCATAACCACAGTTGCGTTTCCTTTATCTTCTGGAAGGATTGTGATGTTTTTATTTTTTCGGAGGTTTATTAGGGCCCTTTGTTCAGTGGCATTTAGGTTTTGTTTTGGTGTTTTGCTTGATCTGAAGATTCTTGCCACCTCTTGTCGAATCTCCTCTGCTTTTGTTTCTTCAGAGGAGTCAAGGACAGCTTCCACTCCAGCTATAATTTCTTCTTTAGGGATTTCCTTAGGAGATATCGCAAAATTAAAACCCTTACTCAGTACGGATTTTTCACTTTCTGAGAGACTGTAGGATGATATATTATGTACTAATTTATCGACGTCTACTGACGATCTTTGTGGCGGACTCGACTTTCTTAGAAGATTGTCATACTTTTTCGAAAGTTTATCTGTCTTAATATTCTTATTTGTTTCTGTTCGCCAAAAAGCCAAAGTTTCTATGCGATTCCACAATAAAGGGTGAATGATGTTACTTAGTTTAAGGTGTAACTTTAAAAGTTCTTTCTCTGTCTCGGCTAGTTGTTTTCTAGTTTGATGGATTTGTTCTTTTAATAACGCCTTACTAGCATTTTGAAGTATGGTGTTAGTTTTTCTAGTTTTAGTATGATAAGACAACCGTGTAAAAGTAGGAAGTAAATCGCTGTCGCGACACTTAATTTGAAAGGTTAGATCACATAAAAGATTAGTTTTCTTACTTCTCAGTCTCTCATACATCTTGATTGTCTTGAAAATCTCCTCCCCGTAGAGGTGTATAGTGTTGATTTTTAATAAAAGGAAGCGTCGCAGTCACCAACACTTCAGTCTCTATTCGGACGCGAGAAAAAAAGCTTCGAAAATGCCAAATGTGATTTTGGCGAAACGTCAGCAAAATTGTTCTTTTCAGAACGACAGTAGTGAACGGATGTACACCCGGAATGAAAACACATTGTATTTTTCCATCCGTGAAGGAGTAAAAATCAACATATATATATATATATATATATATATATATATATATATATATATATATATATAAAGCTATATAAAATTTCCTCTAAATTTCCGATTTTGAAAATTGTCACTGAATCATTAAATATGTAATAGACGAGTTTAATTATTATATAAATAATGAAATATTAAATTAATATGCTGTTACTTTTGTTTTGTCGATAATAATAGTTGTGTGTTATTATATCAAACCGTTTATAAATAAATTATACCAAACTTTTAAACTTTGTTTTATTTTTATAAACCACGTGTCCGGGTGAAAATTTATAAAGTGCACTTTCAATCTTGTTATTTAAATTTTTATAAAAAAAAATTAAGTTTCAAATATAGTGTAAAATATTATACAGGGTGTTTCAGAATCACCAAAAAGTTTCGATGATTTTATTTTTAAACATCTTGCATTTTAATGCATTTATTTACTTTTTCTATTGTTGATTTCTTGATAAAAGTTGGTGGTTCAAAAAAAAAAATTTTGATAGTAATAAACTTTAGATCATGATGTTCAAAAAAGTGGATTTCACTAACAATTTCAAAAAAATAAAATTTTTCTGACGGTAGTTTTAAGGGCCATAAAAAATCGTAAATATAAACTGAGTAAAATTTTTCATATTGTTTTTTCGACAAACACACAAGTTTTATCAAGAAGAAAGTTTTTCGAGAAATTGATAATAAAAAAGTTTCCCATTTAGTGCAGACTTTTCCACGACATAATATCTAAATTAGTTGTTTTCAACTTGTGATTAAAACTCTCACTTTTGCAAAGTGAAGTCGTTCCTGTTCATCTTAGAACAAAAAAACTGTCGTATCCACCATAATAATATAGCAAATAATACATTATCTCAAAAATAGGTACACCACTGGTAAGCCTCGCGAAGATATCTGACAGCGTTGCAATTTTCACCGCAAACTATTCTTTATGCGATCAGTCCGTCTTTTTTCCACTCATGCACAACAACAAATTGATGTTTGATTCTATTTATTTCATTTTTATGAATGAAATGCGGGGTCTATTTCTTTTTGACGTCATTGCTCAAAACTTAGAAATTCTTTATAGAAAATGTTCCATTGGCACTTTATAATGCCGCGTATCTTCAACAAAACGGTAACCCCAACCACAACACTGCGCTTTTAACGGCATTTTTTAGACGATAACTTCCCTCAAAGATGCATTCCAAGTAGCACATATAATCATATATGGGCTAAAATGCTGTGATATTAGCTAATATCACTGGCTAATTAGTTAAACTGGCTAGCCAAAATAATAGTTCTATTACAGTATAAAGACGGAAATATGGCTAAAGTGTGGAATAATAATTTGGCAATTATACGAGCCTCTCTTTTGATTTTATGGTTGGGTTTATTAGCTACTTTTTGACTTTAAAATCGAGCTTTTTTAGCTGAATTCTGACTTGTTTTTTAGCCGAAATTAGAGTAACGTTTTTTTCCAAAGTTTACCTAAATAATTTCCCATTTTTTGCCTTTTATTCATTTATATGACATCAATTGTTTTAAATTATGTAGAAATAGTATTAACAGAGCCAATCAGTGTAAGAATTTATGAGCCAAGAGGAAATGCAAAGATAACAAATCAGTGGCGGCTCGTGAGTATATTGAACGGTGAGGCTACATGAGGTTAATTTTGTTTAAATGTGAATAAATTTCCACGTCACCCATGAGGTATTATTCTGCGACGCGTTGACCTTTTTTTTTAATGGAGGTCATCGCCAATAGCTCTACTAAACCATTAAAAACTAAAAAAATAAACTCTAAAAAAAGTAAACAAAACAAGTAAAATATGTACACCTATCACTAAAATATAGCGGTGATTGCGATAATAAAAACATAATTTAGTTTATTAAAACTTAAAATAAATAGTTGTATGAAATAAGATAAAAAAACTACTTTTTGTACATTAAATCTATACGTCTGTCTTTTAAGGTTGCAAATTTATCTATAATTTGGTCTTCACTAAGTTCTGACAGTAATTCCTGCTCTATTGACATCATTGCTAAACCCGAAAGCCGTTCTTGTGTCATTGTGTTTCTTAGGTAGGTTTTGATCCGTTTAAGACATGAAAAATTTCGTTCGGCCGATACACTTGTTGCGGGAATAGTTAAAACTAA
Source organism: Kuschelorhynchus macadamiae (assembly GCA_030620095.1). NCBI lineage: Eukaryota > Metazoa > Arthropoda > Insecta > Coleoptera > Curculionidae > Kuschelorhynchus > Kuschelorhynchus macadamiae. The sequence goes on from JAUTXW010000598.1 coordinate 438,373, forward strand.
ATTAAAAAGCTTATATGCTTCCGCAAAAATTGCTTTAAAATCTTTAAATAACAAAGCTAGACTTTTTTCGACATCTAAATTTGAAAATTGTTCATCCCTATACAATACAGAAAGCTCATTCTTTAATCTATCTCTGTCAAAAATGTTTGGATAATTTTTTAATAAATTATTTAATAAGTCGTCTGGAAAGCATTTAACATATTCCGAATATTTTGTGCAATCGACTAAAGCAAAGAAATTTAAATTATTTAAATTTTCAAACCGCGTCCCTAATTGAAGAATTATACAATCTATTATTTCGAAATATAATATTTTATATTTAGTAAAAATATCAAAGTCGCTAGAACATTGCCCTCGACGTGTGTTAGTTGGCAGAATAGTGGCTTTTTTAGCAATATTGAAAAGTTCTTTGAAATGGTCCTCGTTTCTAAATTCAATAATTCGTTGCTTGGCAAGGTTTATTTGCGAAATGCAGTAATTTATATCTAAATGCTTTAACTGTAATATTTGAAACAGTACATCAGTGCAACTAAAAATTTGTTTATAAATATGCGTTAAAAGGCAAAATTCGAAATCATTAAAATGCTTTAGAAATCCTTTTGCACCATTAATAGATTCTGTTCCAGAACTTAAATCATTAATAATAGTTTCAAATACTATAATTAAATTGTCCCATTCATTAGCCACTAAGTTTAAAATTTTAGACCGTGTATACCATCGCGTTTCTACAGCTCGCGGAATTCTTTTACCTACTATCTGATTAAGCACAAAAGACCGTTTTGGTGATTGGTGGAAATAATTTGGTATTCCTAATAAAGTGGCAAAAAATATACGACTTTGGGTAATCAGTTTTGTTCCCTGTTGTAAAACTAGATTTAATCTGTGGGCGCAACAATGAGTAAACATAGCTAAAGGAGCAATAGATCTAACTTTTGTTAGAAGCCCATTTATTTCACCTGCCATAACACTAGCCCCATCGTAACACTGCGCGACCAATTTATTTTTAAAGTCATAAGGCTCTAAGTTGATTTGTATTAAATGAAAAAGGCTCTCTGCTGTTCTATTATCGCTAACGCTAACGTCAAAAAATCCTAAAAATCTTTCTTTTAAACATCCGTTGGTCACATACCTAACTGTTATCGAACACTGTGATTTTTCTGCTATATCAGTACTATCATCCGCAATTACGCCAAAAAAACAACAATCGGTGTCATTGATTTCTTTTTTTATATATTCTTGAATATAGCCATGTATGCAACCAATTAGTTCATTTTGTATAGTCTTAGATTGTCCCGTAAAAATATTACTAAATTTAGCACAATGTTCAGTAAGTTCGGCATTTCTTTTTATTAAGCATGCAAATATTTCCTTAAAATTGCCACGGTTAAAAGAATCTGTTGTTTCATTATGACCTCGAAATGCCAAGTCCTGTTTACCCAAAGTAATAGTAACATCAATTAAATAATTTAATAATAAACGGTTTTTTCGAACATTTTCATTATAAACAATTTTATTAAGACTTGCATTTTCTTGTAGTGCATCCGCAATAGTCGCCCTATTTTGCTCCAGTCTTGTAACTGCTACCGAATTTTTAATATGCTCTCTTGAACTTTCATGCGATTTTACTGCTCGTGAAAAATTTTTTAAATCCGAATATCCTCCCCCTGAACTCCAATTATTTTTGACGCAACCTAATAAAATACAAGGCCAACAATATAAGCTTTCTTTATAAATACTTCCGCATAGCCACCTATAAGTTTCGTACCAAGATATTTGAAAAGTTCTTGAATATTTTTTACCTTGCCTCTTATCGTTAAATATTGCTAAAATTTTCGGCGTCGGACGGCTACCTAATATCTGTTTCTTTTCAGTTTCGCTTCTTCTTAAAAAAGGCGTTTCAATTAATGAAGCAATAATGTCGTGAATAGGATTCATTTCAAAAGCAAAAAGCAAATAGAAAAAATGGAACGGTCCAACTTACCAAATCAAAACAAAACAAAAACTTACTCACGCGTATTTATTCACCTTAAAAGACAGAACGCCCTCAATCAGCGATTATCGCAATCTATTTCCTATTTCTTTCTCAGCCGCACGCACCACGTAAAAAGAAGCCGTTGGAATATTTCGCTAGTCATGTGATTTAAATAACCAATAAAAGCATATCCAAGCTACAGATTTATCGCCTCAAGAATGCAATAGAAAACGCGTGCATCGGCAATCGCCATCCCGCTCTGTCGTAATCAGGTGACTCGCCGGCATCGGAACCGGCCGTTGATAAATAGGTCAGAAGTCGAAACTTTCCAAGCTAAAATTATTTCGCCTCATTCGAGAGCACTTTCTTTAGGAATGGGTTTGCACGGATTGCACGGTCGGTTTTTTGATGTGGTCAGAATTTATTTTTAAAATATTTATTATGGGATTATATTTTGTTTTTTTTTTAATGTTATTATGTTGTAAAACTGTTAAAAAGTATATTTCTAATTGGTAATAGATAAAAAGTTATATAAAAAAATTCTCTTTTCCTTTATTTTGGGGGTGAGGCGCGGCCTCAGAGGCCTACCCTGACGAGCCGCCACTGTAACAGATCATGGTTTGCCGGTTGGTAACGACAAAAAACACTTGCGCAGGAACTTTTACTGCTAAAAGAATCTAAGATAGATAAAAATTTCGTTTTCTACAAGTTTTTTTTCTTTTTAGTTTGGAAATGTATTTTACTGAGAAAATTGATTAAAGGGTGCATAACGTTAAAAAAAAACATGCACGTAAATACGTATTTACAGGTAGAAAGAATATGTTTGTTTAAAGTGGTCAAATAATAGCTGCTATTTTTTCCTCTCAATTTTTGTTTTAAAATGTTATAATCTGGCATTCTTATATAGCTATTCTTACTATAATTTAACTTTAATACATACTAGAATATATCTGGTTATGTTGTGGCAACAAAATTGACAGATATTTCTACTTTTCGGTCATCCAATATTACAAAAAAAAAGTTGGAGGTTTAATTACCCCATAAAACATATTTTTTGGCGAAGTAATTATGCTATAGACTATCTACATTAAAAACTGCTACTTCTGAAGCAAAAAAATCTTTTTTGAAATTTGAAGCAAGCTTTCATGGCTAGAAAACAAACCAAGAATCATTTGCTAAAATTTGACAAGTCTCTGGTTTTTATGTATCTTTTATGGCTAACTGTTGGACAAAAAAGCTCATCAACTAATTTGTGCTACTTGGGATGACCCCCTCGATCTCTGGATCTGTCGATTTTGGATTTTTTATTATGAGGCTTCATGCAAAATAAAATATATAAAATACGATATATATCTGTAAATTTGCAAAGAAGTCCTATAATTATTTTGAACGCTATTCAAAGAATATCGTAAATGTGTTAATTTGGCATACGGAAAATGGCCGTCATTTTGAAAACGCTATGATTTTTCAAATTTTTGTTTCTTTTATGTTTTTCCTAACTTGAGTTTTAAGTAAGACAGCTAATTATTGTTTTGTTTTGAGTAAAATTCAATAATTTTATCATAAATCAGTTACAATGCTTTAATAAATAAGAGTTGAGAATTAAAAAGACTTTTTGAATTAAGTTTGACAGTATTACATCTTAATTACTTCATGAATTTTGTTTTTAATATATTTTAGCCATAGCCTAACTACCTACTAATTGGAAACAAAAGAAAATTTCAGAAAATCTCGAATTTTGAGCTTGTTTTTTAAAATAACTGCAAACATGTATATATTTTTGAAAAGCCCACATCATTTATTCCTAATAAATACAAAGAATAATATTCAGGATGTCCCATTTAAAAAAGTAAAGAAAGCGGCACTGAATTCTACAGAAAAAGTCATATAAGGAACAGTTTTTGCCATTTTGGTAAGTTATCAGGTAGCTAGGATAGGAGGAGTGCCTGAAAATGCAACATTTTCAAAACCGCCATATATCTGAAAAAACAAAAGAGCTATGAAAATTTTGCTATGATGTATCACCTATAGTTTTTACATGTAGAATTGACAGCTGTCAATTCTACATGTAAAAAGTGTCAAAAATGGCAACATAATATGTGTCTGAAGCCTTATTTTCAATCCTTCCCAAAAGGGGCGAGATGTCTAAAAATATTTTTTGTTTAGAATGGCGAGACGTATCGAATTCCATTAAAAAAACGTACTGCCACCATTTGATTTTTGTGCGAAAAACCGACGATACAAAAAAAAATTAACTTAATTTTCTTAATTAAAATTGCTATAAGTTTTCTTTCGAAATTCTTTAAGCCCTTCAAGCAAAAAACTAAAAATATGTCAGGTTTTAAAAAAATAGTACTGTATCTCTAAATTCAAATAAAACTTACCTTTATTAATAATAAGTAAATCTGGTCTGGTAAAGAGTTTAAAAACATCCTGTCTTTTTAGATACGCTAAGAGTTTGGGATATTTGCACATATTAATCTTATGTTTCAGATTTATTGTACCTTTGAGCACTGAATATAGGGATCATAACGTTGACAATTTATATTTTGCACACATTTCTTCAAAAAAGACAAGAGACACATTCTCTGAGTACTTTTTTATTTTTTCCTTTCATCAAATTTTTCATGTGCGTTTTAAATACCTTTCTTTTGAAGTAGTAACTAGCAAATTTTTGGAAACTTCCGCGGCCTTCTCTGATACATCAGGAGGAGTGAATTTAAGCTCATTGTGGTTCACTATATCTGTGTCGTATTAATTAGCATTATTACTTAAATTTATTTTTTTCAATTTAATTTACGAAAACTACGTTGATTGTTAGTAGCAGATAAATAATTTATGTATAAGCATGCGTATGATAAAACAAGTGAAACAAGTTGCTTAGAAACCTAAAGTCAAACTTGACGTTTGCCAACTAGATTTTAATAGCGTTTTCCATTTACGGAAGCAGTGGGCACTGAGTGCCAAGGCCCATTAATTCTATAGGTTGCCTAGAGCGATCTTGACCTATCCCAACTCGACCGATCTACGTCACTCGGCGACCGGCTTGCTTTAGCACTGCATTGTCCATATCTCTTCTGTGTGCGTTTAATTACATTTATTAATCTGTTTTTTGTTCAAAATTGAAACTTTTTTGTTACAATAAAATGCAGCCTTCAAGATATAACTTATTATAATTTTAAACTTATGTTTGGGGATGTAAGTTAAGTTTAATTGTTTTCGAGATATTGGCATTTATTTTAAAAACTAGGATTTTTAATTTTAAACAGATGTAGACTAGTATTTTTCATATTTTATTAACTATAGGTATACTACTTGCAGTAAATACAAATATTTAACTGTTCAAACATCTTTTTTAGTAATAGGAAATAAATCTGGTCAAAATTTATGCTTAAACGATAACAAATTAAAAATTCATTAATAAGTTTTTCATTTTTTTTATACAGCTTTTCGTGGGGGCTTCAGAATGGCTTCTTTTTTTACCTTGAAGGAAAACCTTCACCAATTCATTTAAATATTTCATACTTATAAAAAACCTTTATCTTAAGAACACTAAAACGTCTAAAAGCTTTCACTTGAAGAAGTAAAAAATTCTCTGAAAAACACAACTGACAACTATCGCAACGAAAACGTCAAGCAATAAACTGGCATTCTTGTCAGATCAGGTCGCCAGTCGACGTCACGACCTCCGCCTCACCCGCGCGTCCCTCTCGCCCGATAGCTGCTCATCGAGGTAACCTTAGAGTTAATGAACCTCGACTGAGTGCAAAATCTATGTTCCATTGGCCAGGTTAAAGCAAATCTAGTGCGACAGTTTTTGAACTGTGAGAACATTTTTTTGCACATTGTCTGGGCCTTGTTGATGCCATTTAGATACAAATTTGAAATTTTGGGATTAAGGTAAGGTCAAGGGGTACTTCTTTTTTGAAATATTTTCAACTTCCTGTCACTTCCGGTTTAACCGGAAGTTAGTATCAACTTGCTTATTTTAAATGGAACACCCTGTATTTTATGGTATTTTTGGATTCTACGGAGAACCAAAAATGAGCCTTCGGTGTACCAAATTTCAAAATATCATATTTTTGTAAGTTTTGAAGATATAATCTTCATATTTTGCAGACGATCGGTAAATAATCTTAGGTTTCTATTTTTTTTATTGAATTTATCTATTTTTATACAGGGTGTCCTAAATTCAGCAGCAAACATTCACATTTTCAAAGCCGCTAAAGTCCGTTTTTTTAAATGGGACACCCTATAACTTTATGCACTATCAAATGTAGAATTTCATTTTCTATCGAACTGTATTAAGGTTCCCTATACCTATTCGTAACCATTTTCGAAATAATCAGGTTTTTATTAAACTATCATATGTATTTGCTAAATACTTACACCTTCCCGTAGTAAGCCATTGAAAAACAATTGTTGTGCTTTTCTATTCAACATGACAGCTGATTTGAAACTTTTAAACTAAAATAAAATAACACTCAAAAGCTGATATTCTCAATTTATTTTATATTTGCGAAAAATGTTACAAAATATTGGAGAGAACGTGCCATGTTTTTAATGAAAAACATCTCATTTATCGCCAATGAACAAGAGAAAATTGAAGAGGATTGAAACGAAATTTTTTCGTTTCGAAAAAGTTAAAGTTATAAAAAATGTAATAAATTGTTTATATTATTTTTAACCATATCTTCTTAAGTTCGAGACTGTTCCAAACTTGCTTTAGTGAACTTAAAAATTATAGCAATCTAACAATCAACAATAAATAAATAAAATAATAAAATTGAATTATAACAAATGTTCTATATGCTGTCCGTTCATTTGAAGACACATTTCAATTCTTCTTTGTACAGTTGCTGTGGCCCGTTGAATTTGTCCGTTTTCTAATTCGGCAAAAGCTGTTCGTATCCTGTCCAGTAAATCGTGTTGGTTATTTACTGGGGAAGCATAGACTTTACCTTTGATAAATCCCCATAAATAAAAGTCTAGGGGTGTTAAATCAGGCGATCGCGGGGGCCATCTCCAAGGGCCATTGGGACCAATCCAGCGATCTTCAAAAATTCGAGATAATTGGAGATAAACTGCAGCGGAATTATGTGCTGGTGCCCCATCTAATTGATACCAATAATTTTGCAGCTCACCAATAGGAATGTCTTCTATAAATTCAGAAACCGTCCCTCGTAGAATTTCCAAATACTTATCACTGTTTAAATTGTTCATTAAACACACGACACGTTCGGCGGATTTTTAATTTACCCCATGGCCACCATGATACGAAGATAAAATGTTAATTTTCTAAGCTGTTTCTTAGCCGACTTTCAATAAGAAAAAAGTACTGAATAGGGAATTTATAATCCTACACAAATATATAAAAAAATATACGGGATGGCATTTAAAATTTTAAGTTTAGGGTCGAACTTTTTGGGATGTTTTTTTTCAACACATTTTTCTTCGATGTCTAGCTCATAGCTACAAATTCTAGTTTTTATTCCAACTAAATATCTCAAACGGTTTGGGAACTAGAGCTTGGCTAAATCAGTTTGGGACCCCTATATATATATATTTATTCACAAACGGAGGAAAATATTCAAATTCAAAAAGCAATAGTAACAGATAAATAACAGAGTAAATTAACAGATTTGTCTTTTTTAGGAAGCGCAGCAAAAATGCGCAGACACAACACTAGAAAGCTGCTGTAGCGAGGTGGCAAATGCTCCATCGGTCAAACTCGTCACCAGAAAACTTTTGAAAGGACATCTCAATAAAGTAAACTCGGTACATTACAGCGGAGACAGCAGGCACTGCGTCACCGGGTCTCTGGACGGAAAATTAATTATCTGGGACACGTACACGGGAAACAAGGTACAAATCATACCTCTCAGGTCTGCGTGGGTCATGAGTGTTACCTACGCTCCGTCTGGAAATTATGTCGGTACGTCTTCTATTTTTTTTTTATTAGATCACATAGTAAATAAAAGATATTGAATGTGTTAAATACGAAAGATACGGATACCGGAAAAATAAATAAGGTTCGCGTTAGTAAAATTTAATTTTTTATACAGAGGGCATAAAAAATGCAAAAATGTTATTTTTCCGTAAGAGTAAAAATGTTTTAATTTGGATCTTTAGTTTTACTAAAGAATTAAATATTGTAAAACAAATAGCAATTGATAATGGTTATAATGAAAATCTCATAAATAAAATAGTAAAAGATAAACAATATAAAAAGGCATTAAAGCTAGTTTATCCTTCTAATAACTTTAAAGAAAATAATAAATTTCAGACTTTCACTTATATAGGAAAAATAACTTCAAAGGTTACTAAGCTTTTTAAATATAAATGTGTAGATATATAAAAAGTAATAAGACAAAGACCAAAAAAGAGAATAAATCGGGGGTTTTACAAGTTAAATTGTGGAACTTGTTCAAAATTCTATATAGGACAAACAGGAAGAAAATTAAAAAAAAATTAATGATCATAAATCAAGTTACAGAAATCATAAAGATGATTCCAATTATTTTGAACATCTATTTCAGGAAAACCATATTTTTAATGAGAAATTTGAAATTTTCCATGTAGAACAAAAAAGTAAAAAGTTACCAGAAAGTATGGAAATAAACAAACATAAAGATAACAACATATTATTAAATGATCAATTGTTATTGATTGTTAAGTGTTTATTAAGCAATAACTAAATTGTTATTGATTGTTAAGTCTTTATTAAGCAATAACTAAAATTCGAGAACACTCCACCTGTATATATAATAACCGTAATTGAAAAAAATAGGTTCAGGTTCTTAAACAATATTGTTTGTGTTGCATTGTCATTTAAGATCAAATATCTGATGAAGCCACAGTGTTGGCGAAACAATTGTCATGTTTTCTATTTTTGTAAAATAAATTAAGTGGTAATTTTAAACAAGCGTTTTTTATTTATTGAGTGAAAATATAGTTAATTTATGTTTTTTAAGCAAAACAACACTTTTGTATTTTTATGCCCCTTGTATAAAAAATTTAATTTTTGATAACGCAAACCTTATTCATTTTTGGAATAAGAACTTTTATCTTGAGTGACTTTTTTCGTATCTCGCAAAATGAGACATTTTTACTCTTACGTAAAATAACATTTTTGTATTTTTTATGCCCCTGTATTATTATCTTTCAATTCTTAATTCATTAGACCTCTTGTAAAGTCCATCCGCGGACATACGGAGTACAGTATTTCAAATAATACCTGATGCTACAATATATTGGCTCACCCTCATAACTTTTTCCTTTACCAAGACATTAGCAAAATTCAGTGAATACATATTTATTCAGTAGACTTTGATATTAGTATGAAATCTTGATTGGAAATATATGACATATTGACATAATTCTGAAATTACCATGGCACAGTGGCGGCTATTCAGGTGAAGTAGGTGAAGTGCTACTTCACCAGGAAAAATAAACAATTGAACATCTAACTATATTTATTATATATCTCTTAAAATTTTAATTTTTACAACTATATATAACAACTATAACAGTGGCGCAAATCGCTTCGACTTTGCTGGAGGTGCTATGTTTAGTTTACGACTTTCCTACTACGTTGCCATGACAACGCGTTCGCGATGACGTCGATCGCATGGAAGATTAATGTTGACCGGGGCCATACAACACGCTCGGTGAATTGCTAACGCAGTACACTGCACCCACGTGTCGTTCAGTTTGAGGTGGTTATTCACTTTTATTTTTGCGGATTTCGCTGCAACCTCTTAGTTCCTTTGCAGTTTACTTGACTGTTTTGTGTTATATTTATTTATAGTGTTGTTACAACTTTATTTGGTGTCGGGTTTATTAATTTACATTATTAATGAATCCGATCACGGATGTGCTTTGCATTTTGTTGGAAACTCCATTTGATCGATGGAAGGAACAAGATCAGAGTTTTAATCGTCATCCTGGTTTTCGGCGTAGAAATGGTTATGTCAATAACTGTGTCAAATATTACATAAACATGAATACTCGGCGGAGCATTTAAAATGCGAATTAATGCTAAAAACATTTGTAAAAAATCAAAGCACTATAGCTGACACTTTAAAAGAAAATCCTAAACTATATAAAATACATTTTAACGAAAACGTCCGATTAAATAGACCTATTATTTATGTGCTTGGTAATTGACGCAGTTTTGTACCTTCCAAACAAGAGTTTTTCGCTGCCATGATCAGAGCAGCTAGTCAATAAATAGGGGGAATTTTAAAAAGCTTTTGGGTTTATTAATACCGAGAAGTTCCCAAGAAGTAAAAGATCATCACAATAAATTAAAAATGTTTTTACTGGGGACTCGAAAACTAATCAAAACGAAATAATTAATTATTAATTGAATGTAATTGAATGCATTTCTGATTATTTAAATGATCATGAAAAAAAAATTAAATAATGAACACACAGTTTTTTTCTGTGCAAGTGGATAACACCACTGATATTACGCAAACCTCCTAGTGCTCCATAATTTTAAGATACGTTAATTCAGAAGGTTCAGTAGACGAGACATTCTTAGGATTTTATAATGTCAACTCCGATAGAACGTCGGAGAATTTATATTCTCTATTGGATCAAATTTTGGACCAATTTGACTATAAACATAAATTAATAGGGCAATGTTACGATGGCGCAAGTGTGATGTCTGGCCATCTAAATGTCCTTCAAAAAAAAAAAAAGAAAAAGCGCCGCAGGCTGTATTTGTCCTGATGCAGCAAAGTTTAAAAATATTTCTAAATGTCGAATTTCTTAGTGGTATTCCCTCATTTTTTCATCTCTCAGCCAAACAAAGGTATGCTGTTACATCTGCATCTACGAGGCGTATACCAACAATTACAGAAACTCGTTGGTCTTCAAATTCGGAGTTAGTAAATTTGATTGTTCAAGTTGCGTTCTTCAAAAAAAAATCGTTTTACATTCATTTTTACATATCCAATATAAAACGCTGTCGTGAGGCGCTCTGTAGAAAAAGAAATGAACATTTTTTTTAATACCATACTTGATAAAGCAAAGTCTATTTCAAAAATAAATCATTACAAACAAACAAACAAACAACGAATATAGTTTAAATTTTTAGACTGGCCAGTGTGAAAATTTGTTACAGTTATATGGGGAGATATTTTCAAAAAGTCAACGACTTAAAAATGAGCTTGGTCTTATTTTTGCCAATGACAGTAATTGGAATATATCGCTGCAAGATCAAGTGACAAAAATTAATGAAAATAAAGATATTTTAACCAATGCATATAAAGTGTTTTCCCTTATTTTGACTATACCGTCGACAAGTGCTTCAGTGGAAAGAAGTTTTTCTTGCCTCAAACTTGTAAAAACTTATTTAAGAAATACAATATCTCAAAAAAGACTTACTTCTCTAGGCAATATTCCAATTCAAAAGGAATGTCTGGAGGAGATTAGGGCAACTCATCCATTTTATGAGGATGGTATAAATAATTTTGCTGCTATGAAGGATACGAGAATTGATTTAGTATACAAAATTTAGTTAAGTCGTAAATAATATTCTACCCCTTCCACATATAAAAAAAATTCTGTAAAAAAAATTATTGCGATATTTTCTTGCTTCATTTGCACTTCACTTACTTTTTCACCCGCGAGCCGCCACTGCCATGGCAGTGTTGCCACATCTTCTGTTTCCAAATTTTCGATGTCATTATTTTCTAAAAAAATATTAATATTATATAAAGTGGTAAAAAACAACTTACGAGGATTAGAACAAAACATTGTCGAAAACTTCGTATAACATTAGAAAAAATTAAGCTTTTAAAGCGCACTTTGTTTTAGCTTGTGGCGGTATGGATAATATGTGCACAATTTATGACTTAAACAATAGAGATACGTCCGGAGTAGCCAAAATGTCCAGGGAGTTGGCAGGATACGACGGTTTCCTGAGTTCCTGTAGGTTTCTAAGCGATAAAAGCATCATCACAGGTTCAGGGGACATGAAAATGTGAGTATTATTAAAATAATTTTTAAACATAAATGCAAAAAGAAGGGGGTTTAGTTACAAATGCAGTGGCTAATTGTAATATATGATATATTAAAAAATTAAAACCACGTTTATATAATAAATTCTAAGTCACAGGTAAATAAATTTAATGCACGAAGAAAAAACAGGCGGCATCAATTATAATTGTGGACAACACAGTAAAATGAAGAACCTAACTAACTGTTCAAAATTTATCCCGATCGGCGTTAAAATTGATCTTTGAAACAGGCTTTTTGCTTGGATTGATATCGGCGAGTTTCGGTACCCCTTAGGACAAAAATGATTGGGCAGGTCAAACGCGACATAATCATAATCGATATTCGAAAGAAACACTAAAAAATATTCATATAAACACTAAGAAATGTTTGTAAACTTACATGTATAAACGTAAAAACATTGTATCATGGACTACGTATAAAATTACATTATTGGAAAAAATGTATTTTAACCTAAAGTAGAAGAAAACAAATATACAAGATTCCCAAGTTATCAGTTTTATTGAAAATTATCTGTTAAAAATTCATATAATATTATTATACATCTTGCGAAATAATACAAGTGGGTTTTTTTGAAAAATGAAGACTTAAAGTATTTTCTTGTTGAAAAACGGGTCTAGAAATTTGCAAATATCTCCTCAAATGCTTTTAGGTGTGGTAAAAATTGATATAGATTAAAAAGAAGAATTCATTTTAAAAATTCTGCCCAAATTTAGTTAAGTTCTTGTTGTTCTTGTTCTTGTAATTATGAGTAAAATAATAAATACATTAGTCAGAATAGAAAGCTTATAGAAGGCTACTCCGAACACCTTATAAATGCCTAGTCCATTTAAACAAATAATATGTACCGGGTGTCCAAATAAGACTGTTCTCCGGCCATAACTCGGTAACTGTTGATCACACAAATATGGAGAAAAAATAGTTATTATTATTATTAAAGTTCGCAAAATGGCCGCTAGGGGGGCGTAATAGAAAAATAAAAACATTACTCTAATAATATACAAACCCTTTTTTCTCTTTAGGCTCAATGAAGGCCTTTAATTGATTCACAAAACTGTTGAAATCGTACTGAGGAAATAAAACGTCTTTATGCATTCTGCTTGACAATGAACCAAGATTTCAGTTTAATTATACAAATTGAGTGCCAATACGCCGACTATATGTTACAGTGTTGTCGAAGTCATCAATAAAGTGAAAAAGTGTATACAAATCAGAAGAATTTGAGTAAGATAGTATCAAATATTTATACAGAGGGATTCTAATTCAACAACATTTGCTATTGATTTGCCGGTTTAACTGTACGTGAGTTTTAATGGAACGTTGACGAATAACTGAGTAGTATTAAGACTTAATTTTATTATTGTTAAATTGAATTTATTTTTCTATTTTTGATATACAGGGTGATTCATGAGGAAATGTCAATACTTCAGGTACATATTCAGGACCAAAAAATAAATACAAAAGTCTATATAAATAAGTGTCCGCAAAGCCTTAGTTCTCGAGATACAGGGTGTTAAAGTTTTTATTTAATTTTCCTATTTTTTAAATAAAATCTATGATAATGTAAATATTGGAGTGAAAATTTATATATGGTGGTTTTTTGGTATGACAAATTCGAATCTAATATTAGTATTGCTCTTACTTGTAGGGGGCGCCACCTACATGTCTTTCTACTCCTTCGAACAATCACAACTTTTTAGTACAGTCTTGTATTACATTTTTGAGTAAAACCAATTATTCCCTTGCCATTTCTACGTCAAAAAAGTATACCTGTTAAAAGTGGATACGAGCAACCGTTTTCGAGATATTTGGATTTAAAACAATTTCGGCGCATGTAATTTTTTATCGCAAAATTTTAAAAGTTTGTTATTTTGTCCAAATTTAAACGCACCTTGCCACAAAAGCTTTGAAATGAAAGACTAACACATTTTTTTGAGGTGTGTATTCAGTGCCTCAGACATAAACTAAACAAAAGGTATTTAATTTTTATTAAAATTGTTATCATTAAGTTGTTTTTAATAAAATCTAGGTTACGTTTTATATTTTTCAAAAATTCCACCATTTGCTTCTAAGCACAGGTCAGCTCTATGGTGTATAGCTCGAGTTGCTCTGTGGATACATTCGGGCGCATTCCTTAGTGTTTGTGCTGCGTTTGTTATCCGATCCAATAATGCTGCTCTTGTATTTACTTTAGTGATTTGAACCATCCCCAAAGACAATAATCCAAAGGATTAAGGTCTGGCGATCTAGGTGGCCAATTAAACGGACCTCCCCGACCAATCCATCGGTTTGGAAAGTTTTGGTTTAAAAAATCTCTTACAAGTAAACTGTAGTGTGCAGGGGCTCCATCATGCTGCAAATACATGTTTTATCTTACATTAAGGGGAACATCTTCTAATAGATTTCGCAAGTGATTTTCAAGAAAGTTTAAATATTTTTCTCTTGTAAGACTACCGTCGATTATAAATGGAGCAATTAAATGACCATTTAACATTCCACACCACACATTAATGCTAAATTTATGTTGGAAATTATGTTCTACTGTAGCGTGAGGATTTTCATAGGACCACCGGTGTTCATTGTGAAGATTATTTATACCATCACGCGTGAACTGTGCTTCATCAGTGAACAAAACATACCTATACAACCTTCGATCTTCATTAATCCAGTTACAGAATTGCATTCTCAACTCAAAATCACCCTCCTGCAAATGTTGAACCCGTTGTAAATGAAATGGGTATAAACAATCAATGTAAAGATTTCTCCAAGCAGACGATTGTGTAATTTGATAAGTATCTGCAATCCGCCTAGTGCTTATGCTTGGGTCATTATCGACGGCATTGAGTATAGTCTCTTCTACTTCAACGTTGGGTCCCGATTCCCTTTCAGATACAATTTTCGCACTTGGAAACATCCCAGATTCTCCAGCAGTAGTGAAAACTTGTTGAAAAACTCTTCTATCTGGCACCCTTCTATTTGGAAAGCGACGCTGGTACTCCGCTACTGCTTGAATTGCGACCCCATTGCATATTCACGATGCGAGAATATCACAGGCATAATGACGTACTTAGATCTAAAGTTTCTTAAATGATTATTGTTAGATAATAAAATTTATAAACAGAAATTGACAGTGACAAAATTTGATCTTATTATTAACTGACATTACTATTGTTAAGTAACAGGAAAAAACGATGAGAACATCAACCAGCAGTTGTTCTGTCAGGCAAGGCACACTTCTATTTTTTTACAATACATGCATACTTTATGTGAATTTGATAAAAAAAATCACATGCGCCGAAACTGTTTTAAATCCAAATATCTCGGAAACGGTTGCTCGTATCCACTTTTAACAGGTATACCTTTTTGACGTAGAAATGGCAAGGGAATAATTTGTTTTGCTCAAAAATGTAATACAAGACTGTACCAAAAAGTTGTGATAGAACTGTGAAGTAGAAAGACATGTAGGTGGCGCCCCCTACAAGTAAGAGCAATACTAATATTAGATTCGAATTTGTCATACCAAAAAAACCCCGTATATCAATTTTCACTCCATTATTTACATTATCACAGATTTTATTTAAAAAATAGGAAAATTAAATAAAAACTTTAACACCCTGTATCTCGAGAACTAAGGCCTTGCGGACACTTATTTATATGGACTTTTATGTTTATTTTTTGGTCCTGAATATGTACCTGAAGTATTGACATTTCCTCAATGAATCACCCTGTATAGTATATAAATCATTGTTTCTAACATTTGAGTTTTATTGGTCTAAAACTCTCAATAAAAGTTAAAAAAAAATTTACTTATTAAGAAATTACTAGTTTACTAAAAAGAGTAAAACATATTTACAGAACTTGCTTACTAAGACAGCCATTGAGTTGTCTGTACGATAATTAAGTACAATGGTCCTTCGAATAACATGATAATAAACAATTATTTATTGTCTTCTCTTATGAAATGTATTAATTAAAAAATTGATGTACGGCCCTCTAGGTACCTATATGAAGTAAACTGTCGCTTATGTTAGTAGGTTTTCTAGTTTCCTTACCTAGGGTATATTGATATACTGGATTTTCAGTAATCTGGAATTCAGGAAACGCTTTTTAATTTCATTTATACTATACGTACTTATGAATTATTAATATATGAACATACGGCATGAAGAGTGTGCAAAATGCATATAATTTATTTAAAAAATAAGAAATTTTAATAAAACCTAGAAAGAAAAATGTCTTTCGCATGTATATCTTCCATATTAATTTCCAAACAGTTGTCTTTTTTATTTTTTAATTAATTTATACTTGTTTACTTTAAAGAAGCGTGGTTTTAAAAAAGTTTAATATCTTTTTTAATTTTTTTTATATATTATTTCTTCTACGTGGATCTGAAAATACTAAAAATTCATAATTTTTAGTTGCCAGTGGGATTTAGAAACAGGAAGGAAAACCTCGGACGTGGTTGCCCATAACGGAGACGTTGTTTCCATTAGTTTATCCTTAGATGGAAATAGTTTTGTTACCGGTAGTGTAGATAAAACCTGCAAATTATGGGATGTAAGAGAGATGAAGCCAAAACAAACATTTTTCGGTCACATGGCAGATGTTAATTCAGTTTGCGTAAGTAACGACGAACACACTCTTAGCAACAATAAAACAAACAATTTTAGTGTGCTAAAAAAACAGTAGATTTAAAAAAACAAAAATAAAATGTGTAATTAAAAAATGCATTAATGTGTCGTGGTCGTAAGACCACTTTTTGACGCAAATGCCTTCACATTTTTTTCCACGAAATGGCTCTGTACCGCCTTTTATTGATCCTTCGTCTACATAACTGCAACATTTGAAAAGTTAAATCGTACTCATGGTCTTTTCATCTTCCTTTGAACTGGACTAGACCTTGCCCCCAGTGGCGGCTCGTCAGGGTAGGCCTCTGAGGCCGCGCCTCACCCCCAAAATAAAGGAAAACAGAATTTTTTTATATCACTTTTTATCTATTACCAATTAGAAATATACTTTTTAACAGTTTTACAACATAATATCATAAAAAAAAAACAAAATATAATCCCATAATAAATATTTTAGAAAATAAATTCTGACCACATCAAAAAATCGACCGTGCAATCCGTGCAAACCCATTCCTAAAGAAAGTGCTCTCGAATGAGGCGAAATAATTTTAGCTTGGAAAGTTTCGACTTCTGACCTATTTATCAACGGCCGGTGCCGATGCCGGCGAGTCACCTGATTACGACAGAGCGGGATGGCGATTGCCGATGCACGCGTTTTCTATTGCATTCTTGAGGCGATAAATCTGTAGCTTGGATATGCTTTTATTGGTTATTTAAATCACATGACTAGCGAAATATTCCAACGGCTTCTTTTTACGTGGTGCGTGCGGCTGAGAAAGAAATAGGAAATAGATTGCGATAATCGCTGATTGAGGGCGTTCTGTCTTTTAAGGTTCCATTTTTTGTACTTGCTTTTTGCTTTTGAAATGAATCCTATTCACGACATTATTGCTTCATTAATTGAAACGCCTTTTTTAAGAAGAAGCGAAACTGAAAAGAAACAGATATTAGGTAGCCGTCCGACGCCGAAAATTTTAGCAATATTTAACGATAAGAGGCAAGGTAAAAAATATTCAAGAACTTTTTAAATATCTTGGTACGAAACTTATAGGTGGCTATGCGGAAGTATTTATAAAGAAAGCTTATATTGTTAGCCTTGTATTTTATTAGGTTTCGTCAAAAATAATTGGAG
The DNA here is from genome assembly GCA_030620095.1 of Kuschelorhynchus macadamiae. Classification (NCBI taxonomy): domain Eukaryota; kingdom Metazoa; phylum Arthropoda; class Insecta; order Coleoptera; family Curculionidae; genus Kuschelorhynchus; species Kuschelorhynchus macadamiae. The sequence continues at coordinate 456,134 of JAUTXW010000598.1, forward strand.
TTCAGGGGGCGGATATTCGGATTTAAAAAATTTGGAGCAAAATAGGGCGACTATTGCGGATGCACTACAAGAAAATGCAAGTCTTAATAAAATTGTTTATAATGAAAATGTTCGAAAAAACCGTTTATTATTAAATTATTTAATTAATGTTACTATTACTTTGGGTAAACAGGACTTGGCATTTCGAGGTCATAATGAAACAACAGATTCTTTTAACCGTGGCAATTTTAAGGAAATATTTGCATGCTTAATAAAAAGAAATGCCGAACTTACTGAACATTGTGCTAAATTTAGTAATATTTTTACGGGACAATCTAAGACTATAGAAAATGAACTAATTGGTTGCATACATGACTATATTCAAGAATATATAAAAAAAGAAATCAATGACACCGATTGTTGTTTTTTTGGCGTAATTGCGGATGATAGTACTGATATAACAGAAAAATCACAGTGTTCGATAACAGTTAGGTATGTGACCAACGGATCTTTAAAAGAAAGATTTTTAGGATTTTTTGACGTTAGCGATAATAGAACAGCAGAGAGCCTTTTTCATTTAATACAAAACAGCTTAGAGCCTTATGACTTTAAAAATAAATTGGTCGCGCAGTGTTACGATGGGGCTAGTGTTATGGCAGGTGAAATAAATGGGCTTCAAACAAAAGTTAGATCTATTGCTCCTTTAGCTATGTTTACTCATTATTGCGCCCACAGATTAAATCTAGTTTTACAACAGGGAACAAAACTGATTACCCAAAGGCGTATATTTTTTGCCACTTTATTAGGAATACCAAATTATTTCCACCAATCACCAAAACGGTCTTTTGTGCTTAATCAGATAGTAGGTAAAAGAATTCCGCGAGCTGTAGAAACGCGATGGTATACACGGTCTAAAATTTTAAACTTAGTGGCTAATGAATGGGACAATTTAATTATAGTATTTGAAACTATTATTAATGACCTTAAGTTCTGGAACAGAATCTATTAATGGTGCAAAAGGATTTCTAAAGTATTTTAATGATTTCGAATTTTGCCTTTTAACGCATATTTATAAACAAATTTTTAGTTGCACTGATGTACTGTTTCAAATATTACAGTTAAAGCATTTAGATATAAATTACTGCATTTCGCAAATAAACCTTGCCAAGCAACGAATTATTGAATTTAGAAACGAGGACCATTTCAAAGAACTTTTCAATATTGCTAAAAAAGCCACTATTCTGCTAACTAACACACGTCGAGGGCAATGTTCTAGCGACTTTGATATTTTTACTAAATATAAAATATTATATTTCGAAATAATAGATGTATAATTCTTCAATTAGGGACGCGGTTTGAAAATTTAAATAATTTAAATTTCTTTGCTTTAGTCGATTGCACAAAATATTCGGAATATGTTAAATGCTTTCCAGACGACTTATTAAATAATTTATTAAAAAATTATCCAAACATTTTTGACAGAGATAGATTAAAGAATGAGCTTTCCGTATTGTATAGGGATGAACAATTTTCAAATTTAGATGTCGAAAAAAGTCTAGCTTTGTTATTTAAAGATTTTAAAGCAATTTTTGCGGAAGCATATAAGCTTTTTAATTTAGTTTTAACTATTCCCGCAACAAGTGTATCGGCCGAACGAAATTTTTCATGTCTTAAACGGATCAAAACCTACCTAAGAAACACAATGACACAAGAACGGCTTTCGGGTTTAGCAATGATGTCAATAGAGCAGGAATTACTGTCAGAACTTAGTGAAGACCAAAACTTTTACGACCAAATTATAGATAAATTTGCAACCTTAAAAGACAGACGTATAGATTTAATGTACAAAAAGTAGTTTTTTTTATCTTATTTCATACAACTATTTATTTTAAGTTTTAATAAACTAAATTATGTTTTTATTGTCGCAATCACCGCTATATTTTAGTGATAGGTGTACATATTTTACTTGTTTTGTTTACTTTTTATTTACTTTTTTTTAGAGTTTATTTTTTTAGTTTTTAATGGTTTAGTAAGGCTATTGGCGATGACCTCCATTAAAAAAAAAAGGTCAACGCGTCGCAGAATAATACCTCATGGGTGACGTGGAAATTTATTCACATTTAAACAAAATTAACCTCATGTAGCCTCACCCTTCAATATACTCACGAGCCGCCACTGCTTGCCCCTGATGTGCAGTTCTCCCTTCTTTTTTATGTTTTGTCAGGATATGTGCTAATCTGAGTTGCTGTAGCAAATACATAGTTTTTACCCCTAGATCTAATGTGTGATTAAATATTGAGAATGGTACCTCATGTTTTACCCAGTGATCATAAAAAAACAACTCTCCAAGATTATCCAAAACAATAATATTTTACGTTATGCTATGTAATACAAGAAACATGGCAAATTAACTAAAAAAGCTATTGCATTTGCACAGGGCATAGGGACCCACAAGAAGGTAATTAAAAACACTTTATTTCAAACATTAAAATATTTAGAAAACCCTATAAGTTAGGCATAGATAACCCTGAACTAGACCTTTCTAAAAAAATTCACTTTGAGTCTGCCTTTTGCCTTTCACTTTTCTTACAAGGGGGAACCATTTTTTATGAAACTGGTTGAATCCGGTTCTAAACCAATTTTTACTGCCCTCGTAAAAGGGAAGTACATATAATAGAGTTTGGTCAATTAGGAAATCATGGTTTCTGGAATTAGACCGATTAGGAATTATTATCCGACGAGATCTGAATCCTGAATGAGCTCGAAGAGGTGACCCTGTGTTAAGATCGGTTTCCACGTGTGATGTAGATCGTAACTCATATCTCTATTGAATTTTTTTTTTGTGTTTAAATATTTCAATAGATTCTCTAATCTTGGTTTCCTTTACATTTATAATATGACCAGTGGTATGCTGGTGTTCAGCTACAGCAGATTGAACAATTTGTTTCTTTTTAACACATTGTGCATGTTCCTTAAGCCTAGCTGGTATTGAGCGTCCTGTTTCTCCCACATACACTTTTCTACAGGAGCAAGGAATTTTATATACTCCTTCTGTTTGGAAAGGTATAGTTGTAACCCTGGATTTTCTCAAAACCAAGGTGCAAGATTGCTACGCTCTTATTTAATAATTATTATTACTGTTTAATTTTAAATTATTTCGATCACAAAATGGTATCAAGATTACAGCTCGTGGTCAACAGAGCGTGCAATGTGGATGCCCTAGCTCAATTAACCCCGGAGAGTAGAGCGTGGGAAAACTTAAGAAATCTTAAAGGAAAAAAAAAGAAATGAGCGCCACCAATTTATAACGGCTTAAATTGGAAAGCCCCTTGATCTTCGCGGCACTTGCTTCCTCTTGATACTTTAAAAGAAAAGAGTGAGCTAAATAAAACACACAAATGAAGTTAAGAAAAAAATCTATTTATCTGTTACTGTATAAAAGAAAAAAAAATATAAACAATAAGTATGTTATCAGTTACGGTGTAAAGAAAAAAAGTAAACAATAAGTGTCACCAAATCCAGCAGCACCTGGAAGTTCTGAAGCGCTCCTAACTTCAAACTAGGCCCGTGACATGGGATTAGTCCCGAGTCTTGAAGTTAAGTTTGTGGCTTGAAATTGTCTGTGACTTGCAGTTGCAATTAGCCCCTGATTTGAAATTAGGACTGTGACTTACAGTTGGCCCCTGACTTGAACCCTATGAAAACAAAAATTTTCTAGAATTTTTCATAGTGATTCAAAGTCTATAACGAAAACCCAAATACTTTTAATTAATTCAAAAAAATTCCCAAAAGGTTTCTACTGATTCAAAATGAACTGAACAGTCAGAACAATAATTTAATTTTAAATAAATTAAAACCGCAAGCAACAAAATAAAAAAAATACAATTAAATAATTTAAAATGAAGTCACTAAAGGTACCATCAATAAGCACAAAATACTCTGATGGGTATCGAAAATTCAGTCGAAACGTTGTGTCAATAAATCCAACAAATCCACAAATACAAACTAAGATCGAAAAGGAAAATTCTAAAATTTACTTTATCAAATACAATCTCAATAACCAGCGTTAACACTAAAATAAATACAAGGTTTCGACTGAATCCGAATGATTTAAATTAGCAATACGTAATAAAGTAGAAATAATTCTAATACTTAAAAAAAAAAATTAGGCCCTGATGATGACCTAAAATGAATCGAAACGTTGGGTAAGAAAAAATATAAGCACTTTATTATAACTGACTCCAATAACTAAATTCAATTTACAATAAATAAATTTGTAACAAAATCGATTACTATAACAATTTCCAGTATAAAATAAATAGAAAATTTAGACTGACCACGGCCAATTTAAATAGAAATGAGAATAAAATAAAAAAGCAAAATCTTAACAAAAGAAGGTATGTATAGACCTGAAGAATAGCAAATATTTAAGCGAAACGTTGTGAGAATACTTACAAAAATATAGATATAAGGCAGCAATAAGAAAAATCAAAAAGGCACAAATATATTTAAATTTTAATATAACCAGCTTAAAAAAAGGGTTTTATTTAACTAATTATTTTCCAGCGGCAAATCAAAATGCAAAAAAAATACCATAAACTAAAAGAAAAGCAGTTTACGTCATACTTAATTGTTACTGAAAACCTCTGCAAGCCATTTATTAATCTGTTTATTATCTATTAAAAAGAACGAATGCAGTAATCAAATCACACTATGCAAGCTGCTTAAATATTGTGGTTTTATTTTAAAATAAAATAAAGCCAATTTAGGATCCACAAAATATGGTTAATATAATGAGGAAATTAATCAAATTACTGAGGTAAAAGATGTTCGACGAAATTCAAACTAAAAATGTGTCTTCCTATGAATTCGTTACACTTGCATTTAATTTTTAAGATTTAAAAAAAATATATATGTATAAAAACTAGCTCCTGCTGCATCAAAAAAAATAATCGTCTCACCCGAGCAAAAGTTAATTCCAAAAAAAAAAAAAAATGAGAAAAGTTACCAAATTACGAAATTGAAAATCATGCAAAATTTCAGAAAAAAAAATATCTCCTTTTCAGGATAAATGATATTAAAGCAAATTACCTATCCAATAGGGTCACTCAGTTCTAGTCAAAAAGTGGTTTCACGTGCCAAGTACAAGGGCATGGAAAATGGCGGTCTGGTCCAATCTTCAGGTCAAATCCTCTCTTAGAGAGATTTTCTAGCACGAAAAATAACACTCACAGTGCAAACTATAATGTGCCCGAAAAACTATTGCGGTGTTGAGGAAAAATCCCGCTAACGGATTTCCAAGATTTACCTGGATTATTTCCTCAGACCCGCGCTGAAGACCTGTGGTTTATCTGCAGGTGACCAGAAAAGTGAAAAATGTGTTCCCCCAGCTTCCTTTCCGTCGAGAACTTTGGTTAACTAAGGTGGCGGAATACCATTGGCTAGAATATGTCAGGTGCTAACAACCTTGCCAAAAGAGCACATAGACGGAATAAAACAAGGATATGATTAACATGTTAGACAAGAAAAACGACTCTCCATTGATTGAGAAAGATACAGGAAATAATGCAGGAATACACTTGGCAACAGCGAAAAAGATGCCTGCGCTCTTGATATGAGGAAGTACCGGATGGAGGGTTTCGAGACGACGCCGACGCAATAATAACATTGACAGAAACAACTAACCTGAAATTTAAAAGCAACGCCAAGGCGAAATGGAAATGTAAATAAACAAATACTATTTAATTAATTACTCTAGTACTAATAAAAGGACCACTCATAAAAGTCAAATATTAGTCCGGAGTAGAGTACCAAAGAGTCAAAAAAATGATGTGCTAATGCAGCAGTAGTTAAATGCCATAAAAATGAAACGTAAGTTGAGTTTAATTTAATAGAATTTTCTTAACTGTATAAACTCATTATTTAACCATAAAACAGGAATTTATTCACACAATTATTAACTATTTATTTTAGGAAATGCATCAGACGCAGAGGTAACGAAATTTCAGTTTATAATAGGCTCCAAGTAATTATGCAACTATGGACAAACAAAAGTCAATCTGAATTTCGGAACATCAAACATTGATAGAAATTATAAGAAGGCTGTAGTTAATATAGTCTCCGGAAAAAAAAAGGTAAGAATATTAATATTGAATCGAGAAATACCTTTGGTTTATTTATGTCTAACTATATGTTACATATTCACAGCAAAAAGGAACACGAATAAAATGTAGATTTAAGAGAAAATATGACGTGGTGTATATATAGTATCTATAGTCTAAAAATAATCCTATGTATATCTGAAAAGAAATATTTATCAAGGCAACCTTTTTTTTATACAAGTATTTACAGTTCAATATTAATACATAATATCGACTTTATATCAAAGAATTTATTGGCGTACTAATGATTTGGTTTTTTTTTACAGCAACAGAAGAGTTATACAAAATATACGCTCGAATCTAAAAATGCAGCATGTCTAGCCAAAGAAAACGAAAATCCCAAGACTTGTATAAAGGACTCGAAAATAGGTTTTCAAAATTAATAAAATTTAATTTATATCTACTCTGTAAAATATATGGGAAATAAATAGTTTGTCTAAAGTGCTATTTGAAGTTTTTCTTATACAGTATATAATTATTAAATTCGGCAAAATTAAATAAATCCAACAATTATATTTGAACTGATTTTTTTTTGGCGACATCTATGAACGAACGCTAAACTTATACCATTTACTGAAAATTATTCCTTTATATCTTGAGTTCAGATATAGGTACAAAATTAACTACTTATCGAGAGGTGACACTGCGTGTACCGAAATTTGCTGCAAAAGGTGTTGAATTTATATTTCGCTTAAATATGAACAATGTAACCGCTTCTAATAAGAAAACTACTAATATCTAAGTAAATCAAACCAACAAGGCGTACATATTAATCACTAAACTTAATACTAAAGTAGTAGATTTTAATATTAAATTAATCATACAATGAAATGCACTTATAACAAAATTAAACTGTTACATAGTATCTTTCGGGGATAGCAAGCATTGTCCAGTCTTCTTGCGAGTATTGTTTTGATAGTACGTACGTTGGACCGCCGGCGCCGAAGTAATCGTCCTATTTTATCTGTAGTGCCTTGTATGTAGGGTGGTAATGGTGGCTCTTTATCATTCTCCTTTGGCGGAGTTGGTTTACTATATCTTTTAATTGAACGCGTAATATCTTCAGTGCAATAGCCATTCCCTCTGAGAACTTCGGTCAGTTTCGATGTTTCCGATGTTAAGGAATCTTGATCAGAAATCGAAATAGCTCTGAATACTAGTGAGTTAATAACCGATTTCTTTTGTGCTGGATGGTGATGAGAATTTTCATTTAAGTATCTATTTATATGCGTTGGCTTTCTATACACAGAATGTCCTAATGTACCGTTTTCTTTCCTTTAAACACCTACATCTAGAAAGAGAATCGTTCCATTAGATTCAATTTCCATTGTGAACTCAATATTATGATGTTGATTAAGGTGGTTTAGAAATATCAGGAGATTATCCTCCCAATGAGGCCGAACAACAAAAGTATCTTCATATCATATCTGAACTAGTGTTTTATATCCTTCCAATATCCTCAAAGGCTTTCATAAAGATATTCGTTACCACAGGTGATAGAGGAGATCCCATAGCTGTCCCTGAAGTTCATAAAAAGGTCCTCAGAAAATTAAATAAATAGATGTAAAACAAGCTTCCACTAGGTCTATTAAGTTCTTATCAAGATTATTATCATCTAATATGTCTGATATAAGGGAAATTGAGTCGTTGACAGGAACATTTGTGTATCTTCAGGATTCAACTGGATTGGCTTAAGTTTTTCCACGAAATGTGCAGAGTTTGTAATAAAAAATCTGTTTTTCCAGTAAATAGATTAAGAAAACTTAAAATATGTTTACCTAGTTTGTATGTGGGCGAGTCTATAGCACTGACGATCGGTTGAACCTGGGAATCTTGGAGCTGCAATGGTCCGAGGCTAAAATTTTGCATAGAGAGCAGCATTGGCGAAAACAAAAGTTTCTAGAAACCACTTTCCTACAAAGGAATCAAGGCGTATTCAGTAAGCCTAGCATCGATATTCCAAATATATGCAAGCCACTTCTAGGTCAAACTGACCTCTTTAACATCACGGTTTAACCAGGGGGCGGAGGCACCACACATTAGTTTACACTTGAAAACGATTGGAGATGGTTACCATTCGAAACGTTGTGAAACCAAATCAATAAAAATAATGCCACGTCCGACAGAACGAGTTTAGTGAGTATAGGTTCCAACTATAGTATCTAACAAATCCAAACCTAACGATGCCGGCCCAATTTTAAATTATTCCATAGTTCTCCCTCGCAGCCCGCCAATCACACCACAGTTTGTTAAATATGCTTTCTACAAGGTTGCTTGAATGATCAGCATGAGCATCCTAGCTCGGTAGTAGGATTCTCGGCTCTGGATACCGGTCATGTGTGTTCAAATCCCTGTTCAAGCAGATGACTTTGAAGTTTTTCTTTTTAACCAAAACTTATAATTAATATAAATACGAATTAGGTTAGGTTTACTGTAAAGAAAACGCCAACAAACAAGGATTTTTTTAGAAGTAACTATACTGTTAGGTGGATCTGTCCCGTCAGTGTTATATTAGCTCAGGTTCGTCAATAAAACCACCCATTCAAGTCAGAATCCCATAAAATCACACCTTGCAACATCAAAAATCAGAACTCGCACACTCTAAAAGGGTGTGATTGGTAGGAGTCGCCGTTTTTGTGTTCGAAACTACGTTACACCGAAATAACAAAAACACGCATAATAAAGCGTGTGCTGACATCACAGATTTTAAATTTGAAGCAAATATATTTCAAATTCAGATGCAGCAAAATTTAAATTTAATTTGTGTTGCTAAAATGGAACTTTTTGGCTAGATATAATTACTATTCGGTAATTTTGAGAGTACATGTAACTTTTTTTTAATGATATACGGTTTACAACCCTATTATTGCATTATTAGTACATTATTCTTAATTTCAGTTTCATCCAAGCGGATACGCTTTCGCAACAGGATCAGAAGATAAGACCGCGCGCATGTTCGACATCCGTGCAGACCAACAGATAGCTCAATACAGTCCACCCTCCGGGAACAGCGGATTTACCTCCTGTGGATTATCATTGTCCGGAAGAATACTGTTTTGTGGATCTGATGACAATAATGTTCATATGTGGGATACCTTAAAAACTACCCATCATGGTAAGAACTTGCCTTTAATTAGTATATACGAATATATACAGGGTGTTCGGGAATCCGAGAGAACGTGATTATTTATTGGCGTTATTTTTTTTGCCATCGAAATGATATTACATTCACTTGTTAGCTGCATTATAGAATTAGAAATATCGGCTACTTATATCATATATTTTTTCTATACGTAAAACACACTCTAAATAGCATTCAATTTGTTTTAGGGACGCTGTCTGGTCACGAAAACAGAATAACCTCACTCTCTGTCGCACCCAATGGTCTGGCTGTTACATCCTGCAGTTGGGACCAAAACGTCAGAGTTTGGGGATAAAACAATATTGAGGACTTCGAGGAGCGTAAAAATAATCTAACAATTTACAAGTTAATAATATTTATTAACCAAAAGATACTCTATTAATTACATATTTGTCAGTACTGAATAAAGCCTTACTATATCGTTTTCGAATTTAATTACAGTAACTTATAAATAATAGAATATGAATATACACTGCTATTTCTATGTATGTTTGCCACATTGTTACGTAAAAAATTAAACATGAAAATTACACTATAAGAATCAGGCGTTATATCTAGAAAATGGATAAACTCCCACTCTTTAAAATATTTTGGAACGAACTTTCGAGTTTGACACAAACTAATCTGCATTCCGCTAAATACCTATTTAATTAAATACTGTAGTAGGCTAATAAAAAAATGACTCTTTTTCTTGATACGGGTCTCAACCCTTTAAATGACCTTCTCAAGCAGAGATTCAGTAACATCAAAAAATATAATAATTACCCCCCGTTTGTCATGATGTCGACAAGTCTCTCGCCGAAGCACCGCCCATATTTAGGCTTCTCCATAAACGCATGTGTATTGTAGGTTGCCTATTAATCTTTTAAACATTTTAATTAAGTGTAGTATTCCATGTATTATAGCTTTAGGGATGATGTCTTTGCGCTCTAACCTGGTATCGATCCACAATTGTTTTTATTACGTTAAAATATTGGGCTTCCAAAAGTGCCGTCCAATTAAAACAGTTTTATATGTAAAACTGTGGGTTTTGATTTATTTTTTTAAGTGTAATTCGATGAACACAAGGACGTCTATGCCGTAAGTCCGTCATGGGCAGGAATTTTTTTGGGAAACTAAATAAAATTTCCATTAATACGCTCATAGTCTGCTAATTTCCGTAAATTACGATCGAGTTCAAAAGAAGAAATAGGTCAATTAATTAGACGTGGCAAGCTCTAAATATCTGCATGTTATTTGCTTTTGCAATATTCTCTTAAAGCATTTGACACCAGCATTTTAGAATTATTTGACGAAGTCAAGGGGATATAAATCGGGGTTGTTGGGAGGTCAATTTTAAGTGGTAAAACAGTGAAATTGTGGGTTTGATTGTTTTGGACGTTAACAATGTTTGAAAAAGAATTAATTTAAACAATTAATGTCTTTAAATCTGAATTTGTTATAAAGTGATATGCTACTGAAGTGGTTCCCAAAATTTATATTCTAGTTTCGTTATAAACTGCTCCGCAAGTGAAGTGACTTCATTTCTCATTGTTTACATAAAAAACATCAATTCTAAAATCTCAGAATGACTGAAATTTTACTAGTTAATTTCTTAAACTAAAATGAGGTAATTTACAATCGTTACAAGCTAAGAGAGTTAATTTATGTGGAAATTAAACAAAAATTTGTTTTTTTTTCCACATTGCAAGCATGTTAATTGTATGACTTGTTAGTTTAATATGATCATTTATTTTATGTGTATAACCTAAAATATAACTTTGTTTAATAATAGAATATTTAAGGGTATTAGATTGTTATTTATAAGAGTTTGACACAATTATAACCAGGTCTATATAATTTTATTATCACCTGTCAGAAATCCTTAATTAAAAAAATAATATTAGGGTTTCTCTAAAGGGTGTTTGGGAATTCAATGGCCATAGTTCTACTTGTTGTAATTCCCTAAGACAAAATAAGAAAAAAGAAGTCCTTATGAAGATGCAAAAATACATATTAACAAGTATCTGATTTTCATAATTATTAATTATAATTTTCGGAGGAGTTCGTGCAAAATTTCACTAAAATTGCGTTTACGGAACGACGGTAATTTGATTGGTTGCTTTTACAATTTTGAATTATCAAATTCCCTGACTTTTTCAGGTTTTCCCGGACAATTTCACGGGAATTCCAGGTTATATTTGTTAAAGTTAGCGATTCTTATGTATCCGGCAACCGATACAATATTCACCGATCAGCTGTTCTACAGTATTTTAATAAGTTGGACACACTGGTGAGGTTGTCAAGGGTCAATGGATGTAAGCTCGAGTTACGTTCCCGTGAGAAATGCAATTCTGCATTTATGCACTTGCAATTCTTAGACTTTTATCTTTTCGTTCTCATGCAACATAAGCATTACTGAACTTATAAATATAACTAAAATGCATTTTGTAGTCAGTTCTCTTTGTACGCTTATGAAATAAAATTGATTTTTTAAAAATAATTTCTCGTGTTTCGAGTTGTTAACTGGCGCAGTCGGTAGGATTATTGCCAACAGTCGCGCATCGTGCGTATTTTCTGGTTTCGTCTCAACGATTCGTGGCAAAAATCGGACAATTAAAAAATCTTCAGGGTGTACTAAGAAACTCAAAAATTGACCAGGGATTTGGAACAGCATCGTCCAGCGTCCTATTGGTGCGAGTTTGGGAACACACATCGTCCCACCCTCATAGCTGCTAACCAGGGAAAGGACCACATCGCCTCTCCTATTGGACCCTAGTTTAAGAATGAGAATTGGAATTATCTTCAGTACATTGCTGTAAGTGCTTCCTTTCAATTTTCCTTATTTCATTTTATTTTTATCCTATCTTAAATATTGATATTTACGTCTCTTGTAATTCCGCAAACTGGAAGATTTAACATCAGCTTTTGGAAATTTAAATTGTGAAAGAAATCTAACACCTTTTTCTAATTTAATTCAAATAAGTAAAATAATGACTACTGAACCTAATTTACAACTAGTCAGATATCAGGCAGACAATATTCCCTTATTTGATGGGAATCCAAAACAAATAAACAGATTTATTAATGCTTGTGATAATTTTTATAATAATCATAGAAATAAAACGGACAATAATGCACCTATAAATGTATGTTTACACGATACTATATTAAGTAAACTTGTAGGTAGGGCAGCCGATATTATTTGTTCTAGAATAGAATTAAATACATGGCCCGCAGTAAAAGCTGCAATAATTTCGACTTTTTCAGATCATAGATCGATTGATTGTATTATTCAAGATATAATAACGTCCAAACCGGAAAAAAATGAAACACCGCAACAATTTGGCCTGCGTTTGCAAGACGCTCGCAGTTTGTTATTTTCCAAAGTAAATTTAAGCAATGAAACGCAAGCTCTAAAACTTTTAAAAATTAATGAATACGGAAATTTAGTATTAAAAACCTTCATAAACGGTCTAAACTACCATATGCAACTTGTGGTTAGATTAAAAAATCCAGTTACTTTAGAAGAGGCAATGAGCTGTGCCTTGGAAGAAGAAAATTTTATGTATTATAAGAACCGTAGTAACATATTACCAAAAAACCCAAATTTTAATTCACAAAAACCAAAAATAAATTTGCCTACACAAGCACATTATCCTGCTAATATGAGACCAATATTTTCGAATTACCCCGTTCAGCAATTTTCAAATTTTATGCCTTCTTATAAACAACCAATCCCAAATTTTAATAATGGAAATAATCAATTTATGGGCTTTGGACAATTTAGGCAACCCACAAATAATTTTAGACAATCGAATTTCCCAAATCAAAATTTTATGCAAAGAAACACTTTTACCCCAAGACCATCTTTTAACCCCCAAAATCAACGCCCAACTCCTTCTGGAATATCACGCCAACAAAAGCCTGAGCCGATGGATACTTCTTCAGGGAACACAACCCTTAGAAGAAACCAACAACCACATTCTTCACAACGTAATATTGTTGTAGAAGAACTATATAATCAATCAGTCGAATCGATAAATGCCGATAATGATCAAAATGAAAATTTTCAAACTAGCAATGCTGAATTTCAATATTATTACCCGGAATACACCGATAACTCGCAATATTCGTATAATGACTCCAATACCGAATTTTCTTGTCTAGAAAATAACCCTTATGAAAATCAAATTGATTTTAATGAAGAAAATTTTCAGGAGAACCAAATTTTCAACAACCAAACATAATACTTTTAAATAATTATACAAATTCAGATTTACCAGTAATTTTCATACCCGAAATCAAAGCAAAATTTTTAATTGATACAGGTAGTGGCAAAAGTTTTATAAAGCCTAATTTAGCATACAAAATTTATTCAAATTTCATTTTTTCGGAACCTTTCTCAGTAAGGACAGCCCACGCTACGTCCATTCACAATGAAGTAATTAATATACCAATATTTCCTTGTTTTAATCATACAGGTAATCATAAGTTTTATCTTTTTGATTTTTCACCTAAATTTGACGGACTTTTAGGAATTGATTTTCTAACACATATTGGAGCTAATATAAATTTAAAACATTGTTCTTTAGATACTCAATTTGTAACATTGCCTTTATATTATCAAAATAATATATCAAATTTACATAATTTTGAAACTATCGAAATAATAATTCCCCCACGTACATGTCAAAGAATCAAACTGCCTGTAAATCAATCGAATGGTTTAGGTATTTTAAAATATACAGATTTTGGTTGCGCAGAGATGCCAGAAGCTTTAGTACAAGTCATTGACTCCTACGCAACAACTATAATTACGAATAGTCGCGAAAACCCAGTTAAAATAAAAATATTTAATCCCATAGATATCGAAACCATAAATGAAGTAGAAAACAACTTCATAGAAAAAATGGAAACCGATACAGAAATAAATGAATATATGGATAATACACAAAAGCAAAACTTAAAAAATTTAAGACTGTCACATTGTAATCAGGAAGAATACAGAGCTATTCGAAACTTGTGTTACGAATATCGTGACATATTTTATTGTGAGGGCATCCCACTTACATTTACTAATCAAATTAAACATAAGATAAACCTAACCGATGACACACCTATATATACAAAGACTTATCGATATCCCGAAATTCATAAAAAAGAGGTTAAAACCCAAATTAACAAAATGTTAGAGAACGGTATCATTCAAAACTCAACGTCACCGTGGAGTAGTCCAATTTGGATTGTCCCAAAAAAGATGGACGCGTCCGGTAAACGTAAATGGCGTATCGTTTGCGATTTCCGTAAAATCAATGAACGCAGTATTGATGATAAATTTCCTTTACCAAATATATCGGATATTCTCGATAAACTTGGAAAATCTCAATATTTCAGCACATTGGATCTAGCAACCGGTTTCCATCAAATAGAAATGGAACCGAATGATATCCCTAAAACAGCCTTCTCAACCGATACAGGTCATTATGAATTTAGACGCATGCCTTTTGGCTTAAAAAATGCGCCCTCTACATTTCAGCGAGTCATGAACAACGTCCTTCGGGGACTTCAAAATGAAATCTGTTCTGTATATCTTGATGACATAATAATTTTCTCTACGTCACTTCAAGAGCACATCGATAGATTAAAATCCGTTTTTGATAGACTTAGAGAATCCAATTTAAAAGTGCAGCTAGACAAATCAGAATTTTTACACAAAGAAGTTGCTTATTTAGGTCACAAAATTACAAGCGAAGGTGTAAAACCTAATCCTGATAAAGTCACCGCAGTTAAAAATTTCCCCATACCAAAAACCCAAAAAGACATTAAGTCATTTTTAGGACTAGCCGGATATTATCGTAGATTCATCAAAGACTTCGCAAAAATCACAAAACCCCTTACACTATGTCTCAAAAAAGGAGCGAAAGTTGAACACTCACCAGCCTTTATTCAATCCTTTAACCATTTAAAAGAATTGCTTATTAATGCTCCAATACTAAAATATCCTGATTTTGAAAAACCCTTTGTCCTTACGACAGATGCCTCAAATGTAGCCCTAGGCGCTGTTCTCTCTCAAGGCAACCCGCCAAATGACAACCCTGTAGCATTCGCGTCGCGCACTCTAAATGAAACAGAACAAAAATACTCAACGATTGAAAAAGAACTTTTAGGAATCGTTTGGGCATGTAAATACTTTAGACCTTACCTTTATGGCAAAAAATTTAAAATATATACTGACCATCGCCCATTAGTATGGTTATTTAACGTCAAAGAACCAAATTCGAAATTAGTACGTTGGAGGCTAAAACTTGAAGAGTATGATTATGAAATAATCTATAAAAAAGGGAAACAAAACACTAACGCTGACGCCCTTAGCCGAATTCAATTAAACGCAATCGAATCCGAATCATTAATAAATTACCCAGGCGATATAGACACCGACGTAACGCAATTCCTAAACGACCAATTCAACCCAGATATCCTTGACTCTGAAGTAGTGTCACAAACAATAGAAAAACTAGAACACGAACCTGAAACAACACCCAAAATTAATATTATTTCTGACATTCTAATAACTCCACCTATAACACAACTAACCCATTCTAATATTCCAATAAAACCACCCGTAACGGAAACAATACATAGTACAAATGCTAACGAAAATCATTCCAATATGACTATATTAGATGAAATTATTAATAATAAAGCTCATCAACTTATTATTAAAAAAGCACCTTATGACAAATATGTTAAAACCAAACGTGAAAATTTCGAAGGACATCAAATTATTCACGCAACATTACCCACTAATATTATAGTAATTACTAACTTTTTGAAAGAATATTTAACAAATAAAACAACATATGTTTATTTCTTTTCCAAAGAACTAAGAACCTATTTTCAACAAACAATGAATAACCATTTTAAAAATTTAAAACTTATAGAATGTTCAAAATTAATAAATAATGCTCAACCTGACGAACGAGAATTACTAATTAAATATCGTCATGAAGGCAAAACAAATCATAGAGGAATCGAAGAAACTTGCAAATTTTTAAAAGCAAATTATTATTGGAAATCACTTAAGGCAGATGTAACAAAATACATCAATAATTGTGAAATCTGTCAACGATCAAAATATAATCGAAAACCACCAGATCAACCTTTGATATTAACCGAAACGCCAAGCAAACCTTTCGAAATTGTTCATATCGACACTTTCATCATAGGTAAACAAAAATTCCTAACTATTATAGATAAATTCTCCAAATACGCACAAGCCTTGCCTTATACTGGAAATGCAGTGTCGTGCTGTGAACAGTTAATTAATTTTTTTTCCTTTTTACGTATTCCAAAACAAATAGTTTCAGACAACGGATCTGAATTTCAGAACGAAGTCGTTAAAGGCTTATTAAATACACATAATATTAAAATACACTTCACTACCCCCTACCACCATGAATCAAACTCCCCTGTTGAAAGGCTACATTCCACATTAATCGAACACATTCGATTACTTCGAGAATCAGACCCCAATGCAGAAGTTACCAAACTTATGCCGTACGCAATTATTGCCTATAATAACACGATCCATTCTAGTACGAATTTTACCCCATACGAACTTGTCTTCGGACACACAGACTCTAGAGATCCTATGGATTTAATACCCGCTCATGTATATACCGAGTATGTCAATAATCATAAAAATAACACACAAATTTTGTACGACAAAATTACAAAGGAATCACGAGAACTAAAACAAAAAATTATAGATAGGGCAAACAAGGATAAAACCCCGACCAATTTAATAATAGGCTCACAAATTTATAAAAAATCAGATAATCGATCTGGAAAAATAAAAAAGAGATATTTAGGCCCATTCATACTAACGGCTATATTAGAAAATAATAAAATACAAATAGAAAATCCCAAAAATAAATACAAAGAAATTATACATGTTAACGAAACTAAAATAATACCCCTTGTTCCAGATGCTGGACCATCGTCGGCGGCTACGTAAAATTCCATGATTTAAATAAACATCCAGGAATACTACCATTCAAAATGGGAACCGCTAAACTTAAATCCAATCATTGGACATTCGTTCAAAATATTAACCTAACCCCTTTAATTAACCAATTTCAAAATATTCAAAAACAAGCAAAATCAATATACATAAACATTCAAAATAACAGCGAATACCATAAGGAATATTTTAATTCTTTTAATACATTATGTACACTTGAAAAAAGAATAGAAACTCTATTAGAACAAATTGTCCCAAATCAAGAAAATTATCGTAGTAAAAGAGGTCTTTTTAACCCCTTAGGTTCATTCATAAAAAGTATAACTGGAAACTTAGATCAAAATGACGCAGAGCAAATTGATGCCAAAATCACGAAATTACAAGAAAATCAAAATAAATTGAAAATTGACGCTATCAATCAAATTACACTTTTAGAATCCACTATTAATAAATTTAAAACAATTATATCTAATATCACACATAACCAAATGGTACTAAAGTCACGCATTTTACAAATAGAAAAAATAATTAATAAAGTTCAAATGGAACAAATAAGTAATCACGAATTTTATTTAATATATACAATAATCAATCAAATAACAACAATTTATCAATCAATCTACGATATTCTGAATAAGATTGAAATAGGTATCACTTTTGCAAAAATTAATGTACTTTATAATTCAATAATAGAACCAAATGAACTATTTATAGAAATAAAGAACTTACACGATCATCTAGGCTCAGATAAACTCCCTTTAGAAGTAAGTAACTTATAAAAATATACTTAATTTCGAAAAAATTATAGAAATTAAAAGTTTCTTAAAAAACTTTAATATTGTATTTATATTTGAACTTCCTCTTGTGGAATCGGAGAGATATCAATATTTTAAGTTATTCCCTTTACCAATTCCCAATAATCGATCATTTCTTGTAAATATTCCTTATAAACCCTACCTAGCATTAGGCAATACAAAATATGCCCATATGGACCAAAGATGTCACGAAATCCAACCACAAAAATATTTGTGTAAAGAAGCCCACACCACGTTTGTCGAAGACAGCCCCTCCTGTGCTGTTCAACTTATCAAACATCACACAAATATTACGTTTTGCCACCCATTCGAAACTCAAATGCACGAGATCCAGACAACAAAAATAATCGACGACAAATGGCTGATAACAGTACCAATACAAGTAATCGCCGTCATAAATTGTCAAAAATCCGAAGATAACATACCCTTATATGGTTCCTATCTTCTTGAGTCATCCCCAGGATGTAAAGTACGGATAAAGTCAATTACGCTTGAAACATATAAATCAAGCCAATTAACATTTAATGGAATCAATCTACCTAGCCTTAATTTAAGTCTAATTAAGGAAAACCGAGATTCATTCTACAGCCCTCCTAGTATGGACTTAAACTACGTAAACCTAAAAACTACTAAAGAAATCGAAGCCAAATTGGAAAACCAAAAGAAGGCCCTAGAAGAAATGACCACAACGATTTATGTAAAGAAGACCAGTTTTTGGACAATTTTACTTTACATATTCATTTCAATAATTTTTATATTTTTCATATACAAAAAACTTGTAAAAAAGTCTAAGAAAAAACAATTAAATGCAAACTCTAATACTTTAGATATTGAAGAAAATAATAGAATTTTCTAAAATATTAATAATCTTTAAACCTTTTTGGAAATTTTTGAAAACACGTCTTTAAGAACGTGCTTTCAACTAAGAGGGGAGGAGTTACGTTCCCGTGAGAAATGCAATTCTGCATTTATGCACTTGCAATTCTTAGACTTTTATCTTTTCGTTCTCATGCAACATAAGCATTACTGAACTTATAAATATAACTAAAATGCATTTTGTAGTCAGTTCTCTTTGTACGCTTATGAAATAAAATTGATTTTTTAAAAATAATTTCTCGTGTTTCGAGTTGTTAACTCTCGTGTTGTTTTTGTATCGCGTCTTTAACATTGCAGTTTGTGAAATAAAACAGTTACGGAATACTTTTATCGATTTATTTTCCTTCATGCCTGTTAGTGATTAAAGTAAGTAACATGTGCACGTGCAATTTCGTGGTTGACTAGAAGTACAAAAATGGCAGGCAGTCTCCAGAACCAGTTGGTGAGCGTGAAACAGTTTGATGGTACAAATTACTCAAATTGGGAGTTTCGCTTAAAGTTGATGCTGGAACAACAAGGGGTACTGGAAATGTTGGAGAAAGATCCCCCTACAGAAGCTGTAGAACTAGCAAGCTTTAACAAGCAAGATGTCAAGGCTAGGAATATAATAGTTCAGTGTCTTGCGGACAGTGTACTTGAGATGATAAAGGGTAAAACCACAGCCAAGGCGATCATGCAAGAGTTGAAGGGCACTTACACCAAACAAGGTATTGCTAATCAAGTACATTTGCAACGAAAACTTAGAAATATGACCTTTAAAGGCACAGAACCATTGAATAATTTCATAGTGGAGTTTGAGAAAACCATCTCAGAATTGAAAGCATGTGGAGGCACGTTGGACAATAATGAAATCCTAACCCAGTTATTGTGTGCTATGCCTGAATCATACCAAGCTGTAGTGACTGCGATTGATGTACTATTTTGCCAGGGAAGCTCATCAGTAACATTAGATTTTGTGAAAAACAAACTCTTAATGGAAGAAGCAAGGCAGATGAAAAATAGGGACAGAACATCAGCAGAAATGGAAACCTCACAAGTATTTTATAGTAGCAAAAAGAAAACTTGGGGAAAACCAAAAAGGAAAGAAAATAGCAGTGAACATTCAAAGTCAGAATTTCGCTCTGAATTTCGATGGAAGTGTTATGGGTGTGGTGTACGAGGGCATAAGAAGGCAGAGTGTCCAAAATTGAAACCTGGTAGTAGTGAACGTAAGAATGTGTGTAATTTGGCAGAAGACAGTGATGGAAATGAATTTGTATTTCTGACATCTGATCATGTAAGTACCAACACTTATAATGACAATTATAAAATTTCATTTATAATAGACAGTGGTTCTACCAATCATTTAGTAACATCAAAAGTTGAACAGTTTTTGAAAGACACTGTAAGTGTAAATCACCAGATTAATGTAGCAAAGTTAGGTGAAGTGGTTACAGCTAAAAAACAAGGCACTCTTTACCTCAAAACAGCAGAAGGAAAGAGGCTTAAAATAGAAAATGTGCTTGTATGTGAAAACTTATCACATAACCTTCTATCTGTAAGGAAACTTGAGGCAAGAGGATTTTCTGTAACTTTTAAAAATGGAAAAGTGTTGACAGTACTAGGAAATAAAAAGGTCATTGAAGGGAATGTAGTAGGAAATTTGTATAAAATGGAATTTTATGCAGATAATTTCCAGGCAAATGCAATTGAAGACAACAGAGATTTGATGCATCGTAGAATGGGTCATTCGTCTAGATTCCCATCCTCTAGAGTCTGTGAAATCTGTCTGAAAGGTAAACAGACAAAACTGCCTTTTAAGCCGATTGAAGATCATAGAAAAGCAAAGAACATTTTAGATGTTGTTTCATCTGACGTTTGTGGGCCTATCACTCCCAGTACACATGATAATAAGAAGTATATGGTGAGTTTTATAGATCACTTCTCACATTTTGCAGTATGCTACCTAGTGCAATATAAACATGAAATGTTAAAAGCATTTAAAAAGTATGTGTTTATGGTGAAAGCACAATTTAATAGCAATATAAAATATCTAAGATGTGACAGTGGTGGAGAATATACATCAAATGAATTTAAACAATTTTGTAGTGATCAAGGTATTCAAATTCAATATACTGTAGCTTATACCCCACAACAGAATGGTATTGCAGAAAGATTCAATAGAACAATCATGGATAAAGCCAGATGCCTTTTGTTTGATGCAGGTATGAAAAAAATTCTATGGGGCGAAGCCGTAAAAACAGCAATATATTTGAATAACCGCACAAAAACGTCAACTCTGCGAAATGACATAACACCAGCTGAAATTTGGTATAACCAAGAACAAAAATTAGACAAAATTCGTATTTTTGGGTGTATGGGATATGTTCATATCCCAAAGGAGCGAAGAGAAAGTAAGTTAGATTCCCATAGTGAAAAATTGTATTTAGTGGGATACACCAGTAATGGATACTTGATGTGGCATCCAGATAAACAAGAAATAATAAAGGCCAGAAATATAGTGTTCGATGAAACCCAAAGTATAAAAGATGCAAAGAGACAGCCAACAGAAATAAGAGTAAGTCAAGAAAATACAGAGGAACAAGAAAATGGA
Organism: Kuschelorhynchus macadamiae; assembly: GCA_030620095.1. Lineage (NCBI taxonomy): Eukaryota > Metazoa > Arthropoda > Insecta > Coleoptera > Curculionidae > Kuschelorhynchus > Kuschelorhynchus macadamiae. The sequence goes on from JAUTXW010000598.1 coordinate 477,705, forward strand.
GAAAATCAGATAGAACAAGAGGAAAAAAATCATAACAGTAGACATGAGGTAGAAGTTCAAGGAAAAGAAGTAAGAAAGAGCAAAAGAAAGTCACAGCTACCTAAGAAATTTGAAGATTTTGACATGTGCCAAGATGAAAATATAATGATTGCCCTATCCGTTGGAAATTATAGCTCTAAAGTTCCGGAAAATTTTGAAGAAGCAATGACAAAAGGTTGGAACAATGACACTTGGGATATTGTCAGTATGCCACAAGGAGAAGAAATCATAGACTCAAAGTGGATCTTCAAAGAAAAGGAAGTGGGTGGTAAAACGGCAAAGAAAGCTAGACTTGTAGCTAGAGGCTTTTTACAGTCCGACATACAGGAGGAAATCTACTCTCCAGTAGCCAGAATGTTAACCCTCAAGGTACTTTTATCTCTCAGTGTTCAAAACGACCTCTATATACACCAGTTAGATGTGAAGTGCGCGTTTTTGAATGATTCTTTGAAAAAGCCAGTGTATATGTTCATTCCTAAAGGTGTGAAATGTAAATCGTCAAACAGTGTGTGTAAATTAAAGAAATCATTGTACGGTTTGAAACAATCTCCCAAATGTTGGTATGATCGTTTAAATAATATGTTGTTAGAAATTGGTTATAAACGTTCACAAGCCGATCCTTGTTTATATTATAATATAGATACTTACCTGTTAATTCATGTAGATGATTTAATTTTGATTTCAAGGTCTTTGTCAGAACTTAAAAATATCAAAATGTTATTGTCAACCAATTTTGAAATGAAGGATATGACAAATGATAAACACTTGCAATTTCTAGGTTTGAATATTGTTAAAGGTAATGATTATTTAATTATTCATCAGAAATGTTTAATACAAAGAATTTTGAGAGTGTTTAACATGTCAGAATGTAAACCGACTAATGTACCAATACAACCAAAACAAAGCATTGTTGAATCTGATAATGTATCTTGTGTAAAGCAGTATCCATATAAGGAATTAATAGGACACTTTATGTATTTAATGCTTGGTTCAAGGCCAGATTTAAGCTATACAGTTAGTTACTTTAGTCAGTTTCAAACATGCTATACTGATTCACATTGGAAAGATCTGAAAAATGTTCTAAGATATTTAAAAAGAACTGAAACATTTGGTTTAAAATATGTCAAATCTAAAAATAATACAGATTGTCAAATACTATCTGCTTATGTAGATTCAGATTTTGCCAATGATAATACAGACAGAAAGAGTATTAACGGATTTGTAATTAAAGTTCATGAAAATGTGGTGTTCTGGAAGACAAAGAAACAAACAACTGTTGCATTGTCTAGCGCAGAAGCAGAGTATGTAGCACTTTCTTTATGTACCACAGAATGTATTTTTCTATCACATATTTTAAAAGAACTTTTAAATAATGATGTTTATCCAATAAAAATTTATGAAGACAATCAGTCTTGCATAAAAATGGCAAGCACTCTTGAAACTAAGAGAACGAAGCACATTGATGTTAAGTATCATTATATAAAAGACTGTGTAAGCAAAGGTGATATTATTCTAAATTATGTACCTTCTTCTGAACAAATAGCGGATATTTGTGCGAAAGCTTTATGCCATGTGAAATTTAAATATTTTCGTGAAAAGTTGGGTATTTGTGAATGCTAATTTTAAGTTTTGTTTATAATGCCTACTGTTTATATTATGTTAACAATACTTACCTGTTTTTGATACTTACCTTTTGTATTGTTATGTTGTGGGTATGCTTACCTCTTTTGTACTGTTGCAAGTATACTTACCTTTTGTATTACTTTAAACATTTGTATTTTGTCTAAGATATGAAGATATAATTGTAGAATTGGTCGGGGGTGTTAAAGTTAGCAATTCTTATGTATCCGGCAACCGATACAATATTCACCGATCAGCTGTCCTACAGTATTTTAATAAGTTGGACACACTGGTGAGGTTGTCAAGGGTCGATGGATGTAAGCTCGTGTTGTTTTTGTATCGCGTCTTTAACATTGCAGTTTGTGAAATAAAACAGTTACGGAATACTTTTATCGATTTATTTTCCTTCATGCCTGTTAACCCCACTGAAAGAGTCTACAGAATTAAAACAGATTTATATGTAAAACTGTGGGTTTTACATATAAATTGGGGAAACTAAATAAAATTTCCATTAATACGCTCACAGTCTGCTAATTTCCGTAAATTACGATCGAGTTCAAAAGAAGAAACAGGTCAATTAATTAGACGTGGCAAGCTCTAAATATCTGCATGTTATATGCTTTTGCAATATTCTCTTAAAGCATTTGACACCAGCATTTAAGAATTATTTGACGAAGTCAAGGGGATATAAATCGGGGTTGTTGGGAGGTCAATTTTAAGTGGTAAAACAGTGAAATTGTGGGTTTGATTGTTTTGGACGTTAACAATATTTGAAAAAGAATTAATTTAAACAATTAATGTCTTATCACAAAACCAGGTATAGTGCCCCACTTCAAAATAGTGATGTGTAAATGATCAATAAATGCTTTAAATCTGAATTTGTTATAAAGCGATATGCTACTGAAGTGGTTCCCAAAATTTATATTCTAGTTTTGTTATAAACTGCTCCGCAAGTGAAGTGACTTCATTTCTCATTGTTTACATAAAAAACATCAATTCTAAAATCTCAGAATGACTGAAATTTTACTAGTTAATTTCTTAAACTAAAATGAGGTAATTTACAATCGTTACAAGCTAAGAGAGTTAATTTATGTGGAAATTAAACAAAAATTTGTTTTTTTTCCACATTGCAAGCATGTTAATTGTATGACTTGTTAGTTTAATATGATCATTTATTTTATGTGTATAACCTAAAATATAACTTTGTTTCATAATAGAATATTTAAGGGTATTAGATTGTTATTTATAAGAGTTTGACACAATTATAACCAGGTCTATATAATTTTATTATCACCTGTCAGAAATCCTTAAATAAAAAAATAATATTAGGGTTTCTCTAAAGGGTGTTTGGGAATTCAATGGCCATAGTTCTACTTGTTGTAGTTCCTTAAGACAAAATAAGAAAAAAGAAGTCCTCATGAAGATGCAAAAATACATATTAACAACTATCTGATTTTCATAATTATTAATTATAATTTTCGGAGGAGTTCGTGCAAAATTTCACTAAAATTGCGTTTACGGAACGACGGTAATTTGATTGGTTGCTTTTACAATTTTGAATTATCAAATTCCCTGACTTTTTCAGATTTTCCCTGACAATTTCACGGGAATTCCAGGTTATATTGATATTCAATATATGTCCGTCCGTAGAGAGTAGTTCGTGTTTGGTGGCTCCTCTAAATGTACAGCTTTTTAGTAGTAAAAGCGCAGCATTTTTATTGTAATTTGGCAAATAGATAGATTGAGTGTCCTGCTAAACGATCATCTAGTTTCAACTTTGCAACGAGTAAGAATTTTTAAGTTATTTGTATTTTTGTAACAATCTATCCTTAACAGAAATATGGTTCACCGAAAAGCAACAAACCCAAATAAAAAGGTTAACAAATGATATAGTTCAAGACGTCGCAAAAAAAGCGATAACTGATGAAATATTTTTAAATACCCTGGTAGAGAGAATTGCTGCTAGGGTATCCGAGAGAATCGATAATACTTTGCAACAACTATCGACAAAGATTAATAATTTGGAATCTCAAGTTTGTTTGTTGGAAAAGGATAATCAGCATATGAAAACAAAAATAGATGAATTTGAGCAGCGATTTAAACTCAATCAATTACGAATGTACGGATTGCCTGAAAACAAAAATAAAAATGGTAATGAGCAATTTAATTTGCAGGTTGCTCAAATATTTGAAACTAAACTTGGCTTGAAAGGTTGGGTTCCTCTGGAAATAAAAAAGAGAGAGCTACGATAATCACGTTTGACAGCATACATCAAAGGAACACTGTTTTTCGAAACAAAAAACAACTGAAGGGAAGCAAGATAGTGATAGTAGAAGAATTAGCTAAATCTAGATATGAACTTCTTCTTCTGGCGAAAGAAAAATTAGGCAAAAACATGGTGTGAATGGCGGGCGGCAAAGTCCTTGCAAACATTGATAATAAGGAAGTCTGGCTGAAAAGTGAAGAAGATGTTGCAAACGCTATTCAATAATTTGGGAACTACTGACGAGAGCAGTACTTTTTTTTTTCTTCAATTATTAACATTTGGTATAATCAAACCTTTGAATAATATTTTTTTCTTAAGTTCATTGTTTTATACTAAAGAAAATATTTTTTTGTCATTATATAATTGATTTATTTTTTTTAGATTTTCCTATATATTTTAGTTTATATACGGAATACGGGATTTTTACGGGTTGCTTATCTGAATATAAGATCGCTTGTGCCGCATTTCTCCAATTTTACAGACCTGGTGAAAGAAAATGACTACGACATTGTAGGGTTGTCAGAAACGTGGTTAGGGTCTGGGATAGCGGATAATGTGGTGAACCTTGAAGGGTATAATCTGGTAAGACAGGACAGGTGTACAACAAGAAATATTCAGTTTACGGTGAGTTACTCCGAATCAAACTGAATTATTGAGGAAGTTTGGATTAACATAAATATTATAAATAGAAAATATATTGTTGGAGTTGTTTATAGACCTCCCAAGGGTAGTGTTACCGAGTTTTTAAATGTTCTTGAAAAAAGGTTATCTGACTTCCAACCTTTCGAAATTGTCTGTGGTGGTGATATCAATTTAAATCTTCTAAATATTGGTGAACGGTACATAGATATTTTTTACGACTATATAGAATCATTGAATTTACAACAGGTAATAAAACCACCTACCAGAGTTACTAATACTAGCGAATCTTTGTTAGATATCATTTTGTTGCCGAACGAAATAATGAATTACGAGTCAGGTGTCAAAGATGTGGGTTTGTCTGATCATTTCTTGACGTTTTGTAATATTTTATCAAATAATAAAACAGATCATCAGAAATCATTTACATTTAGAAACTTAAAGGATATTGATAAAGATCTGCTAAAAAATTTTCTCGAAGTAACCTCGTTTGAAGATATAATTTACTTGGGTAATGTTAATGATAAAGTTGCAGCTTTAAATAACTTTTTAATTAATATTTTTGATATCTTGGCACCCATAGTACAATTAAATATAAAAAATAAAAAACCACCTTGGCTAACTTATACAATAAAAAAAAATGATTAATTTAAAGAATAGGGCATATAAGAAATATCAGAAGGATAGAAAGGGTGTGAACTGGAACTATTACAAAGACATTAGAAATCAAACAAATATCGCTATACGTCACGAGAAAAAACAATATCTCCAAAATACCATAAACAGTAACATCAATAACATCAACGACTCAAGACTTTTTTGGAGCAAATTAAAAAACTTAAATATGTATTCTGGCGGAAAGCAAAATACCATACCCGCTAACTTGGACAAACCCAATGAAATAAATAAACACTTCTTAAATTTAAATGCTATCGATCCGGTCGACCCAAATCTACTACAATTTTATAACAACAATATAAAAAGTGAAATGACAACGCTCCTCGAATTTCACACGATCTCTGAGAGTACAGTAAATCATTGCTTATTTGAAATAAAATCCTTAGCTACCGGGTCTGATCAAATAAATTTGGACATGATTCTGCTTTGCCTTGACAGAATTTTACCGTTTCTTACAAATATTATCAACTCGTGCATTTTGGAGAACACGTTCCCAGACTATTGGAAAATATCAAAAATATTTCCTCTTCTGAAAAAACAAAATGCGGAAACCTACAATGATTTAAGACCCATAAGCATTCTTCCGGTATTATCAAAAATATTAGAAAAAATAATTAACATCCAAATAAGGGAACATCTAACTCTATAATTTATTACCTCTAAATCAGTCTGGGTTTAGGCAGGATTTTAGCTGTACTACAGCACTTCTAGGTGTTACTGATGATATAATCGAAGCAACCGATAGAGGTAAAACGTCTGCCTTGTTGCTTTTGGATTATAGTAAAGCATTTGATAGATTGAATCATGAGCTGCTCCTCTCAATACTACACTATATAGGGTTTAATCAAAATGCTATTGCTATGATGCAGAATTACTTGAGCGACAGGCTGCAGTATGTTGAAACATACAAGGGTGTGTCGTCCGTGTCACCTCAGCTTTGTGGAGTGCCCCAAGGATCAATACTTGGGCCACTTTTATTTACTATTTATACCAGCAACATAACTAGCTGTCTCACTTATTGCAAAAGTCATCTTTACGCGGACGATACACAATTGTACCTATCATTTTTTCCAAGCGAAGTTCGTGCAGCTGAAGGAAGAATAAATCATGATGTAAATCAATTAATTGACTTTTCTGATAAACACCAACTATTAATAAATCCATCAAAATCGACGTTTTTGTTATTTGGAAAAAATCGAGAAAAAATATACCCTAGTATGAAACGGAAAATTGGAGCATGTGAAATTTCTCATTCCAATACTTGTCGAAATTTGGGATTAATATTTGATACTTCTTTAAGATTTAAACCACATGTAAATAAATGTATTCAGCTTGCTTATGCAAATCTAAAAAGACTCTTCCCGCACAGACACCTTTTATCAAGAACACAAAAAATAAAACTGACAGACTCACTAGTACTTAGCCATTTTAATTTTTCTGATATAGTTTATGGTCCATGCCTGGATAAAGTGGACAACGGTATTCGTCGCCGACAACCTGTTATAAGTTAACGGAAACAAATTGGCTGTCTATGGAAGATCGAAGGAAACTTCACTCTGCTACCTTGTTTCATAGCATAATTCTAAATGGTCGCCCCTCGTACCTTACTAATAAAATTCGATATAGAACAGATGTACAGGGTTTTTTTTTATATATTGCCACCCCCCTTATCTTTTTTATTTGACATTTTAGAAAAATGTGTCCCAAATAAAAGTTTAATGGTTTCAAATGAATTTTTATGAAAACATTTTTTTTCATATACAGGGTGTTACAGAAAGTCTGGGCGTGGTCCAAGTTTCTTATTTCAAATAGGTACCCCATTTTTTTATTGAATTTTCGGATTCTCCTGAGAATTTTACACATTTTTTATAAGGGATATTCTATACTTAAATCTAAAGCCTAAAGAGATATTGTTATTTTTTGAAAACTATTATGTAAAACAGGTAAACATTTTTCTGGTCGTAAACTGGTCATTGACGGTGACTGTTTTACTGTTTGGTAGACTTTCTGTCAATTTCTGGATAAAATGTCACATTTCCGATGAGGAAAAATCCGACAACCTTCGCATAGCTTATGAGAATAACGAAAATACACAGGCAACCAGAACAGAAATCACCATCTTCCAACGAATCGCCATCTAAACAAACACTTTTTGAAATATCAGACCTGGATTTTTTTCCTTCTACGGGGTATTCCAAAAACATCGAATTTTGGAAATATGCATATGAATCTAATTAAGGCAACACATGTTTTTAAAAAATATATGTATAATATTAACGAAAACAGAAAAGAATATTTTAAAAACTACACACAGCGTCAAAAAACTTGGACCCCTTCATAAGTCGCAATGCAAATAAGCTTTCCTCAAGACCGCGTATCTTCAGTAATAAATGAACCAACGAAGTGATTGAAAAATGATTATGTCAACGAATAGCGGGACTACCACTTTTAGTTAACTGAGCCATGATATTGTAATCAGCAAGCTAATAAGGAGAGTTTAATTTTTTTTAGCCAGACCTCCCATTTAATTTGCATTAGGTCCTGTGTTGAGAAAGTTTTAAACTCTCTGTAGAGCGTTCTAATTACAATAGAATATTTCATGTGGCTAAAAGTGGCAGCCCTGCTATTCGTTAACATACACTTTTTTTAATCACATGGTTGGATCATTTATTACTCAAGATACAAGGTCTTGAAACAGAGCATTTTTGCATTGCGTCTTATGAAGGGGTCCAAGTTTTTTGACGCTGTGTTTATTACAAAAAACTACATATTATCAAATAATTCAATAATGAAATGAAATATAAATATTATAATTGCTGAATATGTCCACCATTCATTTCAATACAATTTGTATAATCTGCTTCGATTTTATTAATCGCATTAATAATGAATTGTGCATGATTATTGTTTAAATCCTCAATGGCTTCAATTATTCTCCTTCTTAACACCTCTATATCTTCCGTGGGAGTTTCATATATTTTATTCTGCAAAAATCCCCACAGAAAAGAGTCAAGAGGTGTTAAGTCGGGACTATTGGGCGGCCACCGAATCGGTCCAGTCCGACCAATCCACGTTTCAAAATTTTGATTTAAAAAATTTAGGACCGCAAAAACATTGTGTGGTGGGGCTCCATCTTGTTGCCAAATAATTTGGTTGTATTGACGGAGGGGTAAGTCATCCAAAATAGGTTCCAGATCATTATTTAATAAATTTAGATATTTTTCTCCATTTAAAGATCCATCAATGAAAATCGGTCCAATAATTTTGTTGTGAAGGAGTCCGCACCACACATTTAAAGTTTTCCGACCTTGGGTTTTAATTTCACGCATGGCCCGAGGGTTTTCCGCTGCCCAAAATCTAACATTTTTCCGGTTGTGAATCCCGGCAGTACTAAAGGCGCATTCATCTGACCATAAAACTTTTTGAAAAATATTGTTATCTTCATCTTTCATCAGCAACATTTCCTGGCAAAACTTGGTTCGTTGGTTTTTCTGATCTTCAGTTAATTTCTGGACGGGTAAAATTTTGTATGGGAAATATCCATGCTTTTTTAATGTCGAATAAATTTTGAAAATAGATTTATTAAAAAAAATTGATGCGTCTTTTAAGGCTGCATTTGGATTTTCTGAAAATAAATAATATTTGCGTAAGTTACTTTATATCCTGTGGGTAATTTCTATTAACCTACCTTGAAAAAATAATAAAATATTTAATTCCTCCTCCTCATTAATAACCGCAGTACGTTTTTTTCTTTTAACAGTCATTCGATTTCGAAAGCCAAGTTCAATATTTTTGAAAGTTTTTCGAGATGGAATAGCTCGCATGGGGAAAAGCCGCTGATATTCTCTTCTTGCCGCGCAAGCATTATTATTATTCTTGTAGAAAATGCGAAGAATATCACATCTTTCTTCGTCAGTGTAATGCATCTTTTCAATGAATTGACAGAACGACAGATCACCGTCAATGACCAGTTTACGACCAGAAAAATGTTTACCTGTTTTACATAATAGTTTTCAAAAAATAACAATATCTTTTTAGGCTTTAGATTTAAGTATAGAATATCCCTTATAAAAAATGTGTAAAATTCTCAGGAGAATCCGAAAATTCAATAAAAAAATGGGGTACCTATTTGAAATAAGAAACTTGGACCACGCCCAGACTTTCTGTAACACCCTGTATATGAAAAAAAATGTTTTCATAAAAATTCATTTGAAACCATTAAACTTTTATTTGGGACACATTTTTCTAAAATGTCAAATAAAAAAGATAAGGGGGGTGGCCATATATAAAAAAAAACCCTGTACATATGCTCAATTTGAGACATCGCGGCTATATATCTCCTCCACCTCATTGTACGACGTTTTATCAGAGATCTTTTTCGTACAATATTTACGCGATTTACAATGGGATACCCGAGAATTTAAAACGACAGTGGCGTTTAAAAATAAATATAAACAAATGCTGATAGAATCGTGCCGAGCGAGATAGTGATTCGGTTAAGCACCTTAATGTCTTTCTTAATATTTTTTATTTACTGTAATTGATTTGAGTGTATGGTTACGGTAAACTTTATACGGACTACTATTTTTATGTTTTACTTTATTTCATTTTCTTTTTAATTTAGAATGAACTGTTTTACATTAAATTTATTATTAAGAAGTGTTAGGAGGCTGAACTTGTATCTTTTTATAATTGTTTTCAGTCTCCTTTTTGTCAAAATGTCTTACATAATTTTAAGTTAATAATGTGACAATGTATTAATATTATATTTTGAGAATTTATATTTCTTATAAAAAAAGCCAAGAAAATAAATTAAATTGTAAAAGAAATATAAAATATTAAAGAAAATGCTATAGTAATACAGCAAGCAGGATTACTTTAACTTGAATAGGTATAGATTTTTAAAAGGATATTCTGTTCTATTTAAAATTAAGGAAAAAGATACAGTTATATAAAGCATTAACAAATGAAAAATTAATATATACTTGCGACATGGCATTATTAAAAATTAAATTTAAAAGGATTATAGAAAAAGTAGAAAATAAGTATTTTAAATTTTTCGTCTCAGTTCCGATAGTTCCAGCTATATGGATGCTGCTTCCTTTTCTAGTTTTTTTCTATTTATTTTCTAAATGATAAAGTTCACTTTCGGCTCTTTTTTTTCGACATAAATTTCATTTTCTTTCCCTTTTCGGAGATTTTGGTTGTCAAGGGCATCTTGATAAGTTGTGTAAGCATTTTTAATACACACTTTTGATACCTTGCGTTTTATACTTGTCTTTGGCAGGTAATGGACTCCTCCAACAGATTTTCGGGGATAATACCACGAGTGCTTACAAATTTTCGATAATTTTTCACGAATTCGTGTTTTCTTATAATTTCCCGAGTTGAAGGACGAGGGAAATTTGTAGAGAAAACACGTGAGTGGAAAATTATCTGGTTAATTTTTAAGCACGAATGGTATTTAGGAGGAATATTCCACGAATCAAATACAGGGAAACTAAGCTTTATTAACCGAATATTAAATACATACCTATTTCAAGTTCAGAAATTTGAATTTTGCACCAAATTGAACACAAATTGAATAATAATATACTAATAAAATTATTCGTCTAAATATTGAAAAGTACTTAATCTAAATCTAAATATTTAATTTTAATTGTATAATAAAAGGTACGGTTCTGATAATTATTAACCACATTGTTGTTTTGCGACGACGTAGAACATGCCGTCAGACCACTACTGGTACAGGGTGTTCCAGCGAGGACTGAACAGGGACCTATTTTCGACCTTCCTTGTATTTTGGAAAAATTCAAAATAGCCAATCGATGTATTTTTTCTTGTAGATTCCAAAAATGTCATCGAAAAAATATTTGAACCAGAAACAAAAGAGTTACGCTATGCATCAGGTGTTTTTTAAATGGAATGTATCGTTTTTTATACGATTTTTGGAAAGAGTGATTTTTTTTATGTCCGTTCTGATTAAAAGATTTGATTTTGCGATAGCTGTTTATATTACATTTTAATGTTTTACAAACTAAAATTTAAGCTTCACCTGTTTAAAATATACGATAGGTTGGTATAGGTGATCAAGGTAAAATGACGTTTGAATGCTTTGTCAATAAAAATTGACATTATTTTAATTATTGTCGAAGTCTTCACTTAAAAAATATATATTTGACTCTGATCGAAATGAAATACTCTTTGGACGAGAGACTACAGATTGTTATGCTATTTTACAAGTGCCAAGAAAATGCAAGAGAAGCAAGAAGAAGATTTATTGCAAATTTTCATAGAAATATATCCATCAATACAATTCTAAGGATAAAAAACCTATTTGAGGAAAATAAAACTTTACATGACAGAAAAAGAAATTCAATAAAAAATAATTATTAAATAATAAAATAAAACTACTAATAACATAAGTTTTCAAGGTGACCGCCGTTTTTCTCGAAACAACATCGATAACCCCTTTGTAGCCTTTCTAAACTTGCAGTTACAATATGATTTTCCTGGTTAAGGCGGTTTATTTCATCGACAATTTTTCCCATGATCTCTTGAATATTTTCGTTTCGTTGTCTGTATACGACGTTCTTCAAATGGCCCCAAAGAAATGATTCCAAAACTGAAAGGTCGGGGCTACTGGGCGGCCAAGCATTTCGCCCTATCCATTCGTTATGGCGCCGATTTAAAAATTGAACCACATCATGCACGGCATGAGGAGGCGCCCCATCATGTTGCCAAATTAAATTCTGATATTCTGCCAATGGTAAGTCTTCCAAAAAATTTTCAATTTCGTTTTCTAAAAACTCATAATATCTGTGCCCATTTAAAGTCCCGTTAAAAAATATTGGTCCCAAAATTGTATTGTTTTTTATCCCACACCAAACATGAATAGAATTCCTCCCTCGAAATTTAATAGACTGGAACTTTTTTTGGATTTTCAACGGCCCAGTGGTGACTATTATGTCTGTTGAATACTCCCGATGTTGTGAAAGTAGCTTCGTCGGTCCACACAATATTTTTGAATAAATCAGGGTCTTCGTTTTCTTGCCGAATTACCATTTGAGAAACAAATTGGAAGCGAAGTTCTTTTTGTGCCAGTGTTAGGTGCTGAAGTGGAAGGATACGAAAAGGCCTAAATTTATGAATTTTCAGAGTCCTGTGAACAGGCCCTCGGGTAACTCTTCTGCGCCTTACACCGCCACCGTACTGAACTTCACGAACTGCATCCGAAATAGATTTGGTTGGATTAACTTGAAAATAATTTATAATGGCCTAGTCTTGATTTCTTCTTCTTTGTATATTTCTTTTTCTATCATGTAAAGTTTTATTTTCCTCAAATAGATTTTTATCCTTAGAATTGTATTGATGGATATATTTCTATGAAAATTTGCAATAAATCTTCTTCTTGCTTCTCTTGCATTTTCCTGGCACTTGTAAAATAGCATAACAATCTGTAGTCTCTCGTCCAAAGAGTATTTCATTTCGATCAGAGTCAAATATATATTTTTTAGGTGAAGACTTCGCAAATAATTAAAATAATGTCAATTTTTATTGACAAAGCATTCAAACGTCATTTTACCTTGATCACCTATACCAACCTATCGTATATTTTAAACAGGTGAAGCTAAAATTTTAGTTTGTAAAACATTAAAATGTAATATAAACAGCTATCGCAAAATCAAATCTTTTAATCAGAACGGACATAAAAAAAATCACTCTTTCCAAAAATCGTATAAAAAATGATACATTCCATTTAAAAAACACCTGATGCATAGCGTAACTCTTTTGTTTCTGGTTCAAATATTTTTTCGATGACATTTTTGGATTCTACAAGAAAAAATACATCGATTGGCTATTTTCAATTTTTCCAAAATACAAGGAAGCTCGAAAATAGGTCCCTGTTCAGTCCTCGCTGGAACACCCTGTACTTGTGCTGGGTGATGCTGCTAGAGGGGCTGGATGCACGTGCTGTTGAGGTGGTTCTTTTCCAGGTTCCCTCATTTTTTCAATAATTTTTTTGTGGTGATCTGGATCCATTTGCAAATAACTTGATAGGGATTTAGCATTCGAATGACCTGTAATTTTTATCAAGTTTTGCTCCGACACTCCGCTTTTGGCCAGCTTGGACACGGCAGTAGCTCTGAGGGAATGGTTGGTAAATTTTTTTGTGGTATTTAGGCCTGATTTCTGTGCTTGTTTTTTTGTTCAAGTTGAAGTCTCGTTTTCTCCTACTGGGCTGTTTTTAAACCATTTTCCAACGGGGGTTTGGCGTCAAAAATAGTCGAGTGTTGGAGATACTTTTCCTTTTATCTTGTAATTCTTTATAAATTCTTACTGGGCAAAAGCTGGGACTTCCCTCGTTTCTCACCAACCCCTTCGAATCGGCGAGTTTTCGGCCACCACCTTGACATGTTTTAGAAAAAACAAGGTTGTATTGAATTCTACCTGTTTTTCCTCCGAAGTTGTCAGTTTCTTCTCTGAAAAAAGTTGTTTCGGCTCTTCTCCTCCTCTCCAGGCTAATTCATAGAACAACAGAAAGAAACACTTCTTTTGTAAACCCTCTGGAGTTGATTCATCACAAGCTTCGATTAGATTTTTTAATTCATTGTATGTTAAAAAAACGGCCGGTTCTCTGCGTTTGCCTTCAATACCTTGCAAATGTCTCCTTTTGGCATTTTTTGCGTCTCGGGCCGATTTGAATTCGATCTGCTCGAAGAGGTTTATTTTAATTTTGTATTCATTGAAATACTTTTCCATCAATAATTTCGCCGTCACATTCCAAATAATTTTTACCGTGCCTTCTTTATATTCCTCCCCGGTCTTTTGTAAAGAATTTTACCCATGGAATTTAACAAATTTAAAATATACATTTGAAAGATTACCTTTTTTTAATAATTCCTATACACAAAAATGTATGGATGAGGCACTTTTTCAAATTATATCCAAAAAAAACTAAGGTTTCGGAAGGTTGCACTGAACTCGTTTTTGGCGTATCACTAAAAACATTTTTCACAAACTTAATTTATGAACTACGTAAAAGACTAATTATATTATAGTGCTTTTATAAACACAAAAATGATCATTCCAACTAAAAGTTAGAAGTAATTATTATATTAGACATTATTAAACGTTTTTAAACATAATTACAGCTGCTAAATAAAGAGAGAGTTTGAGTGTCGTCTGTTGGACGGAAATCCAGTGTGCTGGGGATGCTACGTTGCCAAGTTTATTTTATATATGATCTATATAAATTATAGGCGAAAAACAAAATGCATTTTTGGGTCGTGGATCGGTACCAGCAGGAGCGCGAAGGCACAAGGTGGATTGGTACCTTGTTAGCACCAGGTTAGCCGCCGTAGGCGTCATCGTTAAAGCCCTAAAAGACGAACAACAGCGCAGGGCATGTTAGGCTTCCGCCAGTGATGCACCCGCCTGTTGATTAGTGTTGAACGCACTGGGTAGATTGGTACCGGGTTAGCACCAGGTTAGGCGCCGTAGGCATCATCATTAAAGCCCTAATATAAAAGGCGTACGACAGCGAAGTGCATCACTGGCGAAAGTCTATTATTTGGGATCGGCACAGGGATTCAAATGCGTTACTGTCGGGAGACAAACATGAAAAATTTAATACAATACAATAATGTAAGTTTGGCAACAATGCAAGATAGCCTTTCTTCAAATTGTCATATTAAGGAATATGGCGCATTGGAATACAGTGAAAATATCGAATTTCTTTTTGGTTTTTTTGATAGAAAAAGTAGTTCATCCATTTCTTTTATTTTCTTAAAACAGTTAAATAAAGGTAAACTTTCTATTTTATACTAAAAAATTATCAAATTCCGTGGGTTTAATTGTTTACAAGACCCTCCTCCCCGTTCATTTTTCGCATATTGTAGCCCCAGCTTTTCAAAATCATTGCTAGTTGGGATACTGGAGTATCTTGGTCAAACGTATAGTTTTTTTCACCGCAGAATGACATAAACTGTCTTCAGATGCTCTTCTTGGATTTAACGGTGTTTCTTGGTTCGCTTCCAATTATATTTTCATCAATTTCCTCTTCTTGAACTAGCCCAAAGCGATTATTCATATTGACAACTTTTCAAAAATCTTTGAAAGATACTTAAAAAACATCAGTTTCTAGGGACTCTAGCGTCTCTCAAAAGCAGGTTTCATATTGTCGATTTCATTTTTTGGTTAGGTATGTAACCACACCTAACCAGGTAAGTAGAACACCATGTTTCCCAGACGACGTGGTATTTCCGCTATATTTTTTCGAAAACATCACCAGTCTTACGGGAAAACTTGTACATGAGTGGAATATTCAACTAAAATATTTTTATTTAGGGAAAACCCCGACTCAACAGTGGCGTTTCCATGAGAAAGGATCAAAATTAACTTAATAACGTGCCACAATTTTTAAAGTATCCATTTTGTCTCAAGAAATTGTAGAAAAATGTATCCAATCGACTAGTTTGATTATACATTTTGCAAAAATGTATAAATTCGGTATCTATTAGATGCTGGCTATACCATTGACCTCTTTTTTCTGCAATTTTTGCGGAAATTATTTCTTTTTCGTACAAATACTTTAACATATTTTGGGCTCTTATATGTGAACCTCCTTGATCAAGCATGATGTTTGGTTTTTAAGCATGTTACAAATTTAATAAACTTATATTTATGATAACAATGCTGTATTAACTTCTTAATTTGATTTATCGAAAATGTCTGACATTCCGACATAAAATAAGTTTGCCCTTTTCAGGAATATTAAGTCTTTTAATGCTGTTTTAGTGGCAAAACCAACATCAGTCTTATTAGTTGGTAAAAGAATATCTTTACTTTCAAAATTTAATTTTAAAATTTGTTTGAGACCTTCATCCATAACTTGTGTTTTTTAGAGTTTTTTGATTAATTCATTTAGTATTTGTAATAGATCATCATACTAAAAAGGAACCATAGGTTTATAGCTCTGATTTTTTTCAAAAATGTTTTTAAAATGGCGGAAATGTCTGAAAAAAAATGTTAGTCTTGGTCTTAAAAACGTATCTTTTAAAGCCCTTTTTGTGTTAGTAACTGAAACATTTGATGGAAGCTTAGTGGCTTTATCTTCCATCCAAATTTTAAAGGGAGAAAAAATGTCCAAAGCCCTTTCACAGACTCGAAAACTTTCTACTCATCTAATTATACAAAATTTATAGGGGAATTTGTCAAAATTTTAAGAGCCGTAAAACTAGTTCTCCTGGCAGGTGAATCTTTTAAAACATAATATGCTCCTACCAGTGGCGGCTCGCGGGTGAAAAAGTAAGCGAAGTGCAAATGAAGCAAGAAAATATCGCAATAATTCTTTTTCCACAATTTTTTTTATATGTAGAGGGGGTAGAATATTTTTTTACGACTTACCTAAATTTTGTATACTAAATCAATTCTCCTATCCTTCATAGCAGCAAATTTATTTATAATATCCTCATAAAATGGATGAGTTGTCCTAATCTCTTATATATAATTATAGTTATACAAACGCGACAAAATAATTTTGGATGAATACAATCAAGCAATGCTGATTTATTTTATTATTTTTCCAGGTTTAGTATAAAATCCCCTGACTTTCTATTATTTTTTGTAAATTCCCTGACTTCCCTGATTTTTAGTTGGATTTCTGAATTACCTGACTACCAGGTCGCTAAGAGCCCTGTTTTAACAATGGTGTTTTTAAGGAGGGTTTTGAAGGTTACCCCCCCCCCCTCCCCAGAAACACAGAACCACTTTTAGTTAAGCTAAAATTATAGATATAAAGTAAGGTCCTTTTTTTCGGGACTAGCTGTTAAACCAGACCAGTTTTGGTTATAGTTAAAATAAAGCAATGATTTTTTTTTATTGCTAAACATTTCCCTCACCTCAACCCCCCTCCCTCCAGAAACCCTGTCTATACAGTGGGTCTACTCAAGTTCTCTACATATGGGAAACTTTTTTATTAGTAGTTTTACGGAAAAAAGTTACTCTTTATAAAGTTCTGCTTTCTGCCAAAATAATATTAAAATGTTCAAACTTGAGATTGCATATACAGGGTGGTCAACAATTCCAAAAAATCGAAATTACCTCAAGAGAAAAGTACGTACATCTATCATATCTAGCACTAGATTCGTTGCTTCCTATCTGAAATCACTTCTTAAGGAATGGAAAACTTTGGCTTCTTACTGGCAAGTCTAGTTTCTTACTTTTGTTCCTACCTACATACCAGCAAATGATAGGCATTGTCACTGCCATTGTCAACCACAATATTGTATTACTTTATTGAAACATCAGTTTGAATATTATAGTAAAAAGAAATGCCGCTGAAATTAAGCAAAGAAGATAAAATTGAAATAATTTTAATTGTCGGAGAAAATAATAAAACATTTCGAGAAGCTGCAGACATTTTTAACAACAGACACCCCGATAAAATTATACATTTCACAACAGTGGGGAATATTCTAACTAAATTCAAGACTTTTGGAAATGTAGAAAATAACTTCAATAATTTTAATTATAATAAACATTACATGTAAATAACTTAATTAACAATAAAAACTAACTGTCACTGCACATTTGCCTCAACATAACCACCATCTCTTTCCATACAGGTAACCGTCCTTACAGAAAATTGTCTTAAAACGTTTTTAATCATGGCAGGCGTTATGGCCTGTATCTCTTCCCTAATTACCCTCTCCAAATGATCAATATTCTGAAATGGCCTCTTTAGATACACTTTCTCTTTTAAGTAGCCCCAAAAGAAATAATCAAGAGGGATCAAGTCCAGAGATCTAGCTGGCCAGAAAATATCAGAAGACCTGTCGATTACTCGTCCATTAAAGATAAAATTTTAAGTATTGTCTTACATCCCTTGCTCCGTGGCACGGTGCGCCATCCTGCTGGTACCATATTTGGAACCTCTCACTACCACTTATGGGTAGTTCATGAATAAAATCGTACAAGTAAGTATTTAGAAAATCCAAGTAGCGTTGACTATTTAAATTATGTCGAAAAAAAACTGGTCCAATTGCTCTATCTTTATAAATTCCGCACCACACATTTGTTTTGAATGAATACTGATCACGAGTTTGTATAACAAAATTAGGATTAACGTCACTACACCAACGACAGTTTTGCGAACTTACAGTCTCATTGGAAGTAAACGTTGCTTCATCGGTAAAAATAATGCGTCTTGCCATAAAAGCATCACCTTCTAGCTCCCCTTGTATCAGACAGCAAAACTCGAACCGTCGCACAGAGGGGTATATGCATTCAAAATCTGGCCATAATTCGAATTCGCCAAACACATTTTTTACTATCCAAATCAATTCTCGAAATTGTCAAAAGAATGGGGCATCTGCTTAAGCATCCAATTTTGCGATGATTTAATCGTAGTAGGCGTAGGCGATTCGTAAACATGCATCAGTTGACAGTGACGTTTTTAAATATTACGTGTTTTTTAAGTCATTGAGGTGAAATTACATTATATTTATCGTAATAATAAGTGATTATCTCTAGTATTTTATCATGGATATTACTCCAAAGGGTATGTAGATAATATTTAAATAGAATTTTTATATGAAACTCTATCTAAAATATCTGTTCTTTCTGCCTGAACGTTTCAAATAATTACAGTGATTATTTATTGGTTATACACTACAATACAAATAGGTTTTAGTTACACTTCCAGGAATTTCCCGGTAAAGAATAATACTGAATGTTATAATGTGTTTCATATACATTGAAAATCACCCATAATAATTTACCAAAATTTACCAAATAATGATTTTTTAATTTTTTTTGTATTACTCGAAAAAATAGTGAAGAATATCACCAACCATCGGTTAATCAAAAGTGATGAGTATTCTCTTTACAGGTTTGGGAGAAAACGAGAAAACAATCACTCGGAAAGCATTATATGAGATAACTCAAGAATGTGGTAGACGAAAATGGGACGAAAAATTCGTATATTTAGAGGAGCGCTTGATTAATGATACTAAATGCCCTCAGGAACAGCTAAGTCTCCTAAAGCGTAATCTCTCTCGCTTCAAGTACGAATTTAAGGTTCGATGGACCGCAGCTCGTAACACTAAACCTCTATTTCTAAAAAATAATGAACAGTGGCTTCAAGGAACCATCAAGTTGCCCACATATAGTTTCTATAAAAAAGGTCGCCCTAATAAGACGTTCCAAGAACTGAGCGAGAGAAGTAAAAGGCGTAGAACTGAATAATTACGTACTGTGAACACTTCAGAAGAGTTAAGTTTTGCCGCTCAAATGAGCCTCAGAGGATCAGGTCAAGTAGATGCTGCCAAGGTTGTGAAGGACGTCACAAGTACTACACCCAAAAGAGCCACAAAGTATAGAAAGGCTATAATAACAGTCCAAGGACATAAACAGCTGTCGCCGACAGAGGCTTTATCGGTTTTTGTCGAAGCCGAATTGTCAAGGAGACAATATAATATAATAAGACAAAGCAACACGTGCACATATCCGTGCTATTCAATTATTCAAAAAGCCAAAGCTGAGTGCTACCCATCACGTGAGGCCTATAATGTAACTTCAACATGCGCGGAGTTAGAGTTGCAGGCCTTACTAGATCATACATCAATTCGCTTGTGTATAAGTATATCAGAAATTCTAGAAAGTCTTACAAAAACGGAAAAAGAAAATCTGCAACTTATATCAAAGTGGGGTTGTGATGGGTCCCAGCAGAGCCAATTCAAGCAAAAATTTGAGAGCAATTCTGAAAGTGACGCTAACATTTTTCAAAGCTCTTTCGTGTATTTACAACTCGTAACAGAAAGTAATGATCAGAAAAAAGTTATTTGGCAAAACCCAACCCCATCCTCGCCTCGATATTGCCGACCTATCCGTATCAGATTTGTCCACGAAACTACCGAAATAACAAAAGAAGAAGTGGAATTTATAGAAAAAAAGATTAGCTTGCTCCAAAAAAGTGCAGTGAAAATAGCTACTGGTAATTTCCTTGTAGAACATAAACTAGCATTCACAATGGTTGATGGCAAGGTGTGTAATGCGATTACTGACACCAAGTATACTATGAAATGTTATATTTGTGGTGCAACGGCTAAAAACTTCAACAATCTAGATGCTATGTTAAATATGGATATTAACCCAGAAAACCTTAGATTCGGTCTATCTACATTACACGCCAGAATCCGATTTTTCGAGAGTGTACTGCATTTATCGTATAAATTACCAATAAAAGTATGGCAAGTTAAGAAAAACAGTGAGGAAAATAGAATAGTTCAAGAACGTAAGAAGTCTATACAGCAAGCGTTTAAAGATGAAATGGGTCTGTTGGTCGACTTTCCAAAAGCCGGCTTCGGAAACACCAATGATGGAAATACATCCAGGAGATTCTTCAGCGATATTGAAACAGCCGCTAAAATAACAGGCATAGAGGTTCGCCTTCTGCACAGATATAAAGTGATACTTGAAACTATATCATGTGGATTCAGAGTTGATGCTTATCTTTTCTCCAAATATGCTTTTGACACTGCAAAAATATATGTGGAACTCTATGGCTGGTATCCAATGCCTCCGACAATTCATAAAGTCCTTATTTACGGAGGAGCTGTTATCTCTTCTGCAATTCTACCAGTAGGACAACTTTCAGAAGAGGCTGCGGAAGCCCGCAATAAACACTTCAGAACTTATCGATATGGATTTGCCAGAAAATTTAGCAGAGTAGCATGCAATTTTGATGTGTTGAATAGACTCCTTCTTAAATCGGACCCTCTAATTACTAACATGAGACCTCAACCCAGAAAAAAGACAAAACCTTTCACAAAGGACACAATGGATATGCTTTTACCTCCAGAAATGTTTTGTTCCACGGTATCAACTTCATGTAGTGCAGTTAATGATGGGCCGTTTGAAACTGTCGAAGAAGGGGAAACAATGGAAGAAAATATTAGTGAAGATGAATGGAGCAGTACTTCAGATATGTGAAGCACCGAACGTCACTGGTATACTTAATTAATTTTTAATTTAATTTAAACAAAACCAGGGAATCTTTAAATCGGAACAATTTCGAAAATATTTGTGTGCTCGAAAAAACTTTCAGTTATAATTGAAGCACTTATATGGTATTGTAGGTTAATTTTTTTCATGTATTTTTTGTTGTTCGCTTAAAACCACGTTAGATTTTATTTATTGAAGAAAGATATATTTTTTTCTGGTCCATCATCAAATTTACTTAAAATTATAGATATTTTGTATGTTCATCACACTAGATTTAAGCAAATTATTCAGAATAAATATCGATGGTTTGACATTTAGGTAATTGTTCTGCATTAATGATGAATTGTGTTCCAAAGAGAAACCTAATGACTACCTAATTACGTAACAAACACATTGTGTGATATATCGTTAAATTCAGAATAAAATATTCAATTTATTACGCATAAAATAAATATTTTCGAATATTGGAAATAACAAAGTTGATGATGGCCTCTTGAAGACAAAACGTCGGATAACTTCACTGTTATTGAATAGAGAGGAAAAACTGGCAATGCGAAAGTGTAATTTACAGCAATATATGTTCTCAAATTAGCCCAGGAATAATCGAAGAAACAATACGATTTCTCAGTTTCTTGCGATTTTCCGGATATCTCCGGAAATACTCGGAATTTTTAAAATATTTTTAAGCAGCATCGGCATGTTATTGGCGCTACATAAATAATCAACTTTACCACAACTCAACCGACCCTGTATCATTTACCGTCTCTTATGAGGTCTCAATGGTCACTATAGAATATGGAACACCCTGTACATTACCCTGTAGCTATTATTTTTTTCAAAATATTCGAAATTATTGCACTCAAACATCTTAAAATATTATTTCTCACATTTTCGACCCAAAATACTCAAGAAAATAATTTTGGCCATCTTTTGATATCAAATACCCCTATGTGCGTCGCTCAAAGTCTACTGGTCTCAAGGTATGTATAAACTTTGGTTTCGAAAACTCTTTTCTTTCAATATTTTTGAAATTGTATCTTTACTTATGTTATTTGGCAATGTTGCTGACCTTTTGCGTAGGGACTTTTTAGGGTCTTCTATCACAGAGAGCATTACTTGATTTGTAGTTTCGTCATTCGCAACCCTTGACCTCCGTTTCTTGTTAAAGTTGTTTTCTACAGTCTTGAATTTAGTTAGAATATTCCCCACTGTTGTGAAATGTATAATTGTATCGGGGTGTCTGTTGTTAAAAATGTCTGCAGCTTCTCGAAATGTTTTATAATTTTCTCCGACAATCAAAATTATTTCAATTTTATCTTCTTTGCTTAATTTCAACAATATTATGGTTGACAATGGCAGTGACAATGCCATTATCAAGAATCGATAAATAAGGAAATTTTGCTGGTATGTAGGTAGGAACAAAAGTAAGAAACTGGACTTGCCAGTAAGAAGCCAAAGTTTTACATGCCTTAAGAAGTGATTTCAGATAGGAAGCAATGAATCTAGTGCTAGATATGATAGATGTACTTTTCTCTTGAGTCAATTTCGATTTTTTGGAATGTTTGACCACCCTGTATATGCAATCTCAAGTTTGAATATTTTAATATTATTTTAGCAGAAAGCAGAACTTTTTATAGAGTAACTTTTTTCCGTAAAACTACTAATAAAAAAGACCAGCTTCAAACAAAAGTACCTTTTTTATGTCGACATGTCCAGTCTTATCGAAAAAGATGAAAAAAGAAACGAAAAGTTTAGGATTGGTTATTATCAAGAAAATGCCAGCATATTTCACGTGAAGTGTATGAATTTATACTGAATTTATTTAAATGAAGATCTTCTTTATTTGCCATTTTCAACATTGTTAATATGCATTTTTGTACCCTTCTCCATTGGAACTCTTCGTCTTGCTTTAGAACGTTGCCAATTGAATTCCTGAACACTCTATAAAGAAAATAGAGTTTCTCTATCTGTTAAGTGTTTGGAATTCTACAAAAATCTCTCGTGAGCATTTTATATCAAGTAAAGAATTTATAATAGAAGTGGTGTCGGTCATTCATCAAAACATAAAACAAACACAATCTTGGTCTCAGTCAATTTGACTGAGACATTATGTGCGGGTGTTATGTTTGAATTATACATTTAATTTCGTAATATTAATACTACACAGCATTTCAATTGACAACAAATTTTGCAAAGAAAAATTACTTATTTGTACAGAGTTTTCCCGTATATTTTTCCACCCACCTAGAGAGTTTATTTGAATAGATACGGAAATGGCGTAAATTCAAAACTTGTTGGATTTTTTATGAAGATTTAAAATATTATATCATAAGTGCGAAAATATTATTGGAAATATCAAATTTTGACAGGTTGTCAGTTTTTTTTAAATGAAACACCCTGTATATTAAATCATATTCTTGAAGATCTTTTTTTTCTAATTTCAAACATATATACTTTTAATATATTCTGTCAATTAATTTTGGATAAATAAGCGTATAAACATTAAAGAAATGGTAAGGTAATTAGGGGTTCGCGAGACCACGAGCGAGACCGAGACCGATACAAAGACTTGAAAAAGTATTTCGAGATCGAGACTTGGTGTTCGAGACCGAGACCGAGACTTACCTATCGAGACTCTTTGTCTCGATCTTAAAGTGGAGTAGCAAAATAACTAATGTTCGTAAATTATTTGTTTTGACAAAATAATTCAAAAAATATATGTTTGGGGGCAAATTAATTGATAAATTGGTATATTATACTATCATTGTATGTGTTCTTATAACAATGATACTAGTGAAATAGTCATTTAAAAAATGATATAAAAAACCATAAAAAGAGAATTTCCCAAATTTAGAAATTCTAGTAGCGAAATTCCACTTCACATGTCGAAAACCGTAAATTGCTACCCTGTTCTCAAAGAGAGACACTTTATCACAACTATACTATATAGAATTTTGATATATCGATCTTTATAAATTTATAATCGGTTTTTATGTTTAATTATTGAAAGTAACTAAAATCCAAAAATTTTTAGTTTTTTGGTTCAATAATTAACAACTAATAGACTGTAACAACTAAAAACATCGCAATATCATATTGTTATATAGTATAGATACGGTAAAGTCTCCAACAGACGAAGTAATTGTGATGATTCTTGTTTAAACATTTTCCGACTTAAAATGAAACAAAAAATTGTTAAAAAATCAGTGAAACTTTTTCTTAACATTTTCTTCTTTAATCGCTTCGATGGCTTGCTAATTAAAAAGGTACGTGTTTTATAAAACAATATTTTTGTATTGATTTTGTTTGTATTTGAAAATAATGGACGATATAAAATTTTTAACTATATGTGTATAATGAAAATAATACATATACAAACGGACCAGATTTTCAACAAACAAAACACAAAGTAGAATTTGGCTTAGGATTTTAAATATATGATCAATAAAGCTAATTCAACTATTACGCTTAAAAAATAACGAACTGTTCTAATAACAAAGTAAAAATTTAAATTTCTAAACATACATTATAAGCATATTTTTAGATTTTATTTCAAGCTATATAATAAACTTAAAAATATTACAGAAAATTTAAACTAATATTTCATAACTTCATTTTTCAAGTTACTTTTATATCATGAATGAATATATAAAAAGCATTTGTTTGAAGTTTCATTTAACATGCTTCTTAGTTTCCTGCTTGTGAAAATAAACGCTCTACTGCTACAGAGGTCGCCTGTATAGACAAAAGAACTTTTGCCATTTTGGCTAAATTTAGAAATTGTGTGTTGTGTGCTTTCCACCATTCTAAAATATCTGTACCCTTTGGAGCGCGCTTTAATTACAAATATTCTATTATTTCTTTTCTCCAATTTTCGGAATCACTTTTTTTTTCAAATAGTTGTAATAGATGTATAATCGATGTCATAGTTATCATCGCTTGAGGAACTTGATATTATTGGTGATTCAGCAGGCACAATATAATATTTATCCCTGTACATTTTCTCTAAAAAGGTTACAGATTGATCTTTCAGGCGAAAAATTGAACAAGTAGATATTTTTTTAATAAATAAATTTACTTTTAAAATCTACTCCACTTTTAAAATTTATAGTTAATTTACCAAAGAACAAGAATAGTTGATTCACAAGTGGTATTATGAACCATAGCCGCCTTTGTGCAAGCACAACGTGCAGACCCCTAAGAACGGTCCTGGTTAAAAAAGTAAATACGCATCAAAGTAATAGTTTGGTTCAAAATAGCAAAGTTTACAGAATATCTAAGGGTGCTTTACTTGGCTATCGATCGTTTTCTACCTACTGAATTATAACGTCTGTCCCTAGAATGCCCAACACGTTGCTTGCATGAGTTCGGCAGCATTATACAGTGTGTCCTTATTTTGTGTTTAATATATCTTATTCCATTTGGATATTCTTCCAAATGTCAAATAATTATTGTTCTGTGGATGGTTGTTTAAGTAACTCTAGTGATGTGTGGCCTTTCTGTTGATGTCCAAAGAACAAGGGATATGAGATATTTATTTTGATACGCCCACTATTGTCCGTATATCTTCATTTACTGATTCCATCTGTTGGCAACATAATTTCGAATTATAGATTTTTGGAATACATTTTTTCTACTTTACTGAAATGTTCAAACATTGGGTTTTTTTACATTAAATTTTTAAGATTGGAAAAACTCTGGGTTTCGAACGTAGGCTTCCATGTAGTTTTGTCTAAATAACATCTCGGCGAACAATTATATTTTTAAAATTTTGTTTTCGAGACCGATACCGAGACCGAGACCGTAAACATTTTCCGAGACCGAGACTGATTCATTCTCGGTCTCGGTCTCGCGAATCCCTAAAGGTAATTTGCGCTAAAACATAGTGAGCCTTTTTGACGTTTACCGGTCCGAAGTAATTATTTACGAGCATTTTTAATATCCAATACGTTGATAGAATTATTTTATTTACATGGTAAAAATGCATCGACAGCTCGTAACGAATATCATAGACGGTTTCCAGATAGACCAACACCGACTTGTAGGACAATTTTAAACATCGCTAAACAATTGAATGAAAGAAAAACACTTAAGCGAAAAGTTAGAATAGTGGAAAGAAACGCTGAAGAAGATTTAAATATTTTATTATATTTTGAAACTTTTGTAGTAAAATAATTTATTTATCTTATATATCCTTGTTTTAGAAAATCCTGAGCGCTCAGTTCCCGATGCAACCACTTTTTTTAACAAATCATGGCATAAAATCCACTCAGTTCTAAAACATTATAAATATAAGCCATATAAGTTTTTACCTACTCAAGAATTAACCGATCAAAATAAAATAGACCGATTACACTTCTGCCAAGAAATAGAAAGACGTGTTATGATGAACCAACGGAATCTGTCAAACATAATTTTCACTGACGAGGCAACATTTACCATTGGAAGCATGTTTAACCGGAAAAATAAGCATTTTTGGTAAAAAGAAAAACCCGCGAGCTCTTGAGGCGGTCAAAATACAGGGAAGAAGATCTCTACACGTTTGGTGTGGCCTTCTTAACAATCATGTTATTGGACCTACATGTTTAAATAGGAATTTAACCGGACAAAGGTATCAGGAGTTATTAGAAAACGAAATCGAGGGGCATTTAGAACAACTACCGATTAATTCATCTTAATTTGATATGGCAACAAGATGGTGCCCCTCCTCATAATGTCCAGCCGGTCACCAATTTTTTAAATGACAGGTATCCATTTTGGATTGGACGACATGGACCATTAAGTTGGCCAGCAAACAGTCCCGATCTCTCTCTATTGGACATATTTTTGTGGGGTTATCTGAAAAACAAGATATACTACAAGGCCAAGAACCATCTAAGCTTTAGAGCAAAATATAGTCGAAACAATCGACGATTTAAATACCCAATCACCGCATTTTATCTACGCATCCATTCACAGAAAATTTAGAAGAAATATTCATTAATGCATTATAAACCTAAGAGGCTATATAGAAACCCAAAACTTAGTTCTTTAAGCTAATATTATTATTTACCTACTTTATATTATTGATTTTTTATGGTATTGTTTCTTTCCACTATTCTAACTTTTCGCTTAAGTGTTTTTATTTATTTATTTATTTATTTACAGTTAACTGTCTTACAGGAATATCCCATTTACAAGACAGTGAAAAACTACATATTCAAGCCTACTAAAAAATTACATTTTACACATAAAAAGAAGCTTATAACTAATAACAACAGTAATTATTTTCCAAATTTTGATATTTGAATAAGATTTAAATTAGCAAAACGGTTTAGCGTCGTAAATTTTTTTTATATGATTCTAAAATATCAGAAAAAAGATCCAAATTAGTTTTTTTGTTAAAGTTATCGCACATTGTATAAATAGGCGAAAATTTCAAGATGTTTGTACGAGGAGTAGGCAAGTAAAAAGCACTGCTTGTGCGTGAACCTAAACGAGGCACGTTGAAATTTATTTTAGAAAGTAACCAGGGGCAGTTTATCTTATTATTTAATAGCTTATACAAAAATATCATTTGCAGGTTATCTCGTCTGGTTTTTAAGTTCGTCAGTGAAAATTTATCTAAAAGCTCTTCTTGTGGTCATCCTTGAGCGGGATAGCGACCGTCTTGTTTAAAGCTTAGATATTTTACAAATTTTCGCTGTATACTTTCAATACCAGACACATGTATATTATATCCCGGAGACCATACAACTGCCGCATATTCAAGTTTGGATGGGACGTAACTATAGTACAACAGCTTTATGGCTTCCACTTGGCTAAACTCTTTAGTAGTACAAACTATAAACCCTAACATTTTAGAAGAATCTGACATAATAGCGCTCTAATGTGAGGTAAATGATAATTTTTGATCGAATGTAACTCCCAGATCACAGAACTCCTTGGATCGACCTACAATTTCACCATTGCAGTTATAGTTAAAAATAATAGGTTCTGACTTGGTAGTAAACAACATAACCTTGCATTTTCCAATATTTAGCTGTAGACACTTTCCCTGGCACCAGTCAATAATATGCTGTAAATTTTGTTGGATGTTTAAGCAGTCCTCCATAGACTTAATGTTAGCGAACAGTTTATGTCATCAGCGTAGAGTAAATAACCAATATCCAGAGAATCACCAATGTCAAAAATGTTAAACAGCAAGGGTCCTAAAACGGAACCCTGCGGTACCCCCGAACATGCTATATAGTTCTCCGACTGAAAACCATTTATAGCCACATATTGTGTGCGATTTGAAAGGTAACATGTAAAGAGCCGTAATAGGGAATCCGAGAATCCGATATTTGAAAGTTTATTAATTAACTAGTCATGATTTAACTTGTCAAATGCTTTGGAGAAATCTAAATATATTACATCAGATTGCAGACCCTCATCAATCGAGTCCGCAATGTATTGTGTTATAAGGGCCAGGTTGGTAGTTATGGAACAATTTTTAAAGAAACCATGCTGTTCAGGAACAATTTTATTTTGCACCAACGGAAAAATGATGTCGTACAATATGAACACAAAGACTTTTGAGAAGTTGCATATGATGGAAACAGGTCTATAATTTTGAATGTCTGATTTATCACCCTTCTTAAAGACTGAACATACTTTCGACTTGTTGCACATGTTAAATAGGATTTGAAGAGGTTTTATTAACACAAATCGACAGTCACGTATCAAAAATGCTGGAATAAGGTCTGGTCCGGCAGTGTATTTAGGTTTAAGTTTTTTAATAGCACAAATAAGATCCCGTTCACTAACTGTAGATATGTTTATATTTTGATCACTACACGAGAATGAATTATTTGAAATTTGGATATTGTTAGAAACTGAATAAGATTGCTTAAAAAATGAAGCGAATGAATTCAAAATATCGGGTGGATTATCTAGATTCTGACCATCAAAGTGCATATTGTTTGGAATACCTGTTATCTCTCTCCGGCCTTTGACAAAATTCCAAAAGCGTTTGGGATCTTTTTTGATATCCGTCTCCATTTTTTGAATATATTTTTTATATGCTATACTTATATCAGTTTTGATTTTTGATCTCAGAGTCTGAAATCTTTCGAAATCCTGTATGCTGTCATATTTTTTGTACTTTTTATGCAATTTATCTTTAGTTTTTATATTTTTAATAATTTCTGAAGTGAACCAAGGATGATATCTTCTATTTGGCGAATGGCGATAACGGGGAACTGCTAGGTCGAATATGGAGTATATTAAGTTATAAAAAGTATTACAGGCATTTTCCACCGTTGTCTGATTTTCCAGCAAGGACCAGTCCTGCTGAAGAAATGAGTTATAAAGCAAGTTGAAATCAGCTTTACGAAAATTGTATAGATTATTCATATTTAAGTTTATAGGGTTTTTAAAATTATTTGACAATGGTCTTTTAAAGGAAATCATTAAAGCAGGATGGTGAATATCTTCTTTGATAAGAATATCAAGTGACCGCTCTACGTTACAATTAGAGTTGCTATTCGTCAGAATAAGATCCAGATTTTCTTTCATTCAATTGTTTAACAACGTTTAATATTATGCTACGAGTCGGTGTTCCGAATAACCCATCGTCCAACGTATTAGATTTTAAAAATTCTCGTAAATAATTACTTCTGACCGAAAAACGTCAAAAAGGCGTCGTTCATTGCAATTGTTTTGACCATGGCTCACTATGTTTTAGCGCAAATTACGTTACCATTTCTTTAATGTTTAATCGCTTATATATCCAAAACTAATTGACAGAATATATTAAAAGTATATATATTTGAAATTAGAAAAAAAAGATCTTCAAGAATATGATTTAATATACAGGGTGTTTCGTTTAAAAAAACTGACAACCTGTCAAAATTTGACATTTATAATAATATTTTCGCACTTATGATATAGTATTCTAAATCTTCATAAAAAACCCAGCAACTTTTGTATTTACGACATTTCCGTATCTATTCAAATAAACTTTCTAGGTGGGTGGAAAAATATGCAGGAAAACCCTGTACAGGGTGGTTTTTTATATTTTAACATGCGTTTTTGTCTTTAATTTTTGAGATACAAAAAAAAAAGCGCAAATATAAAATTTGGAGATTTTTATCAATTTATTTACTAAATGTTAATAACCCGAGATATGTTTAAGTGATATGACAAACAACAAAAGAGCATCGAAAAGCTGCGAAAATTACACATGTATTTTTTAAAACTACTTTTCAAAAATATATAATATTATCTATCAAAAGGATTAATCAAAAGTACCGAAAATTGCGTGACAATTTATTATTATAAGAGATAGAAAAAAATTTTACAAAAATAATAAAAATAATTTTTATTGAAACAAAGGAACATCGCAAAGTTACTAAAAAACTGGGTATTTTTTAAATGAGACACTGTATATATTACATTATATTTCGATAGAGAATATTTTTCTGATTTCAAAAATGTATAATATGTCTATGTTTGGATAGTTTTTGAAATATTTAGGTTTAAACATCCCGATAATATCAGATTTGGGTTTACGAAATCACAGTAGCCATGAACAAAAAACAAAACAAAGAGGAAGATTCAAACATCTTTAATATTAATTAAAACTTATTTAGACGTCAAAACGAAATAGTTTAAACTATAAAATGGGCTATACGGAAGACGAAAAGTTTGACATTGTTCACATATTTTACAAAAACAGTAAAATTGTTAGTAGAGCCCAAGTAGAATAACGCTATAAATAATTACTAGAGCGGGCGTGTATAACAAAAGAAATACTCACATGTGGGCACCAGAAAATTCTCAAGGTGTTAGTCAATAGGCTTAGACCATTTTAGGTTATTTATATTCAAACCCAGGAATTTAACCGACTCAACGTATTTAATATTGCTGTTAAGTAGCTGAGGTGCTTGTAAAGTTCCCTTATGAGATAAGGCCACCGTTTTATCCACATTGAAGCAAAGCAGATTGAAATCGGACCAAGCCTTAATCATAACAAGGTCGTTGGAAATATTAGAATGTAAAGACGTTGTATCAAAATCACTCCATGTAATACTTATGTCGTCAGCAAAGAGAGATATTTTTTCATTAATTTTTAGGTTGGTGATATCAAAAGAATAGGTCCAAGACCGAACCTTGAGGGACTCCGCTTGTAATCAATTTACAATAAGAACCATTTGCCCTTACAAATTGTTGCCTATTCCCGAGATAAGATTTAAACCAATTTAAAGAAATACCCCGGATTCCATAAAAATTCAGCTTGCTTATCAAAATTTTATGATTAACACAGTCTATTGGGTAATGTATTGTTTTGAAAAGTTTTTCTTAGCTCCTACTTCTTTGTGCTCAATCTAGCAACATTGCATTTTTAGTTTTGTTTGGCATACGGATGCAACAGGCATGTTACGTGTGTGTGAAAAATAAAACTCATTTTATCTACTTTCAAATAAGTGGTTTTATTTCTAATTCCCAATCAACACAACCCAAAAGGTTATGGGCCCAGGTGGGAATTGAAAAGACAGTACAGTCGTGTGTCGGAGTACTAGTTTTTTAGTGATTAAAGTCGGTCGGTCGGTACATTGTTTGTACATGCAATAGAAGTTCCAAATAAAATGTGCTCTGAAGGGCTCTGGGGCATCGCTGATGGGTCAAAAAAGATGCCGGAAAACAACGCCGATGAGCAAGAAATATGGCTCAAAAAGGATGCGCAGGCTATGTATATCCTGACTGCAACGATGGAGTTTAATCAGATAACGCTGATTGAAAATTGCGAAAGAAGTAAACGACTCCATTGCACAGCATATTGCAAAAGTAGAAAGCCTTGCGAAGCATGTCAAGGAAGCTGGCGAGCAAATAAGTGAAGCCGTAATCATGATGAAAATAATTAGGACCTTGCCTCCCAAGTTTCGAAATTTTCGACAAGCATGGCTCTCATTGGATGACTCAAAACAGAACATTGTCAATCTGACGTCAAGACTTCTCGACGAGGAAAATAATCTTACCGCCTACGAAGAATCCGAAGTTGCAATGGCAACGCTGTCGGTAAAGAATTCGAAAGAGAAGAAGGGAACCCGCTCAAATGTCATCTGTTACAGGTGTAAAAAGAGAGGGCACATTATGAGAAACTGCAGGGAGAAGAGAGACGACGCTTCAACAACAGCAGAAGAAATGGCGGAGGTGACAGGAAAATGAATTCTGACTCAGCATTTACCGGAGTGCAAGAATCTGCCTTTAATGTCGAAGGAGATGAATCCATGGCCATTAGTATGACGTGGGATGATCACTGGCTTATGGACAGCGGCGCATCAGCGCATATGTGCCATAAAAAGGAATTTTTCGAGAGTCTGGATGAAAACACAAACAATTCTGTAGTTTTAGGGTCAAAGAATTCAAGTAAAAGGTAGGGGCACCATTAGAATCCAGAAACTACTAAATGGTGAGTGGTGGAATGCCTCAATCAACGACGTACTGTATGTGCCTGACTTGAAAAGAAATGTATTTTCTGAAGGAGTGGTTACTGGGAAGAACATGAAAATAATAAAACAGAATACGCACGCAGACATTTTAGACAGTAGCGGAGTGGTCGCAGTAGCTGTAAAGGAGAGTAACAACACCTACAAAATGTTGTTTCGTACAATAGTAAATTTCGCTAATACAGTGCTACAGGACAGTCTAAAAGTGTGGCATCAAAGACTAGGCCATTTGAACATTGCGTCGATATGTACCATGGTCGAAAAGGGCTATGTAAGCGGGATAAATTTAAGTGACAAAAACAAAGTTCTTTTGTGAAGCGTGTGCGCTCGGAAAAAGTCACAAGTTACCGTTTAATCAAAACAAAGAACATATTAAATTAAATCTCGGCGAACGAGTGAACAGCGATCTGTGCGGTCCTATGAACGTACCATCTGTGTCAGGTGCGAGGTACTTTATGCTAATGAAAGAGGAATGTCAGGGTATAGGGTGGTTTATTTTTTAAAACACAAATCGGACGCGTTGGAGTGTTTTAAATATATATTATAATAATAAAATGAAAAACAAGTTCGGAAAATCGGTCGGTGTTTTACATGTGGATAATGGTACCGAATATACCAACACTGATTTTAAAAACTACTTGTTGCAAGAAGGTATAACCCTGGAACTGACTGCCCCCTACACCCCGGAACAAAACGCGCGGGCAGAACGCGATAATATAACAATTGTTGAATTATTTGTGCGCAGAGGCCGTAAATACGGCGGTATATATTTTAAATCGAACGCCAACCAAACAGACAATCGGGTCGACGCCATACGAAATCTGGACGAATCAGAAGCCATTTTTGGGACACCTAAAAATATTCGCATATACCGGACATTAAACGCACAAAACTTGACCAAAAAAGTAGAAAGCTGATTTTTGTCGGGTACGATAACAACTCCACGAACTATAGACTTTTCGATCCTGTGACGAGAAAAATCACTATTTCTCGAATCGTAACTTTTCACGAGAATTTGGAGAAATCGGGTAGCGGAACTGGCAACGCCGCAGACAATCTGTCAACGAGCAACCAATCCGCGACCATGCGTTTCGACGAAGACGATTGTTGTTTTGATAATGACAGCAACGAAGTAAATAATGAAATTCAGCCCGAAAATAGTGAATATGATCCAGACGATGAGCAACCAGAACCAGAGGTACCAGTACTGAGGCCTTCTAGAAGTATCAGAGTACCAGCGAAATACACGGACTATGAATTAAATTTTGCTGAAACAAATGTACCCCAAACTTACGACGAAGCTCTTGCCTCCCCAGATGTTTCCCAATGGAAAAGGGCGATAAACGAAGAGCTGAAGGCGCTAGATAAAAATCAAACATGGTATCTTGTGCCTAGACCTAAAAACGTGAAAGTTTCTCTTTACAAAGCTCGATTATGTGTCAAGCGATGCTCGCAAATAGCCGGAAGTGACTATCACGAAATATTTGCGCCCACAACTCGTTACGATTCTATACGTGTGTCGTTAGCTGTCGCGGCGCAAAATTGGATGAAGACGTGTACATGTATATACCCGCAGGCTTGAAACAAGGTGAAAGTTATTCTGATGTTGTCTGCAAACTCAACAAGTCTCTGTATGGCCAGAAACAGGCTCCACGCTGCTCGAACAGAAGGTTTCATCAGTGTTTAGATCACTATGGTTTCAAAAGATGTGAATCAGATAGGTGTGTATATACTGGATTTGTACATAAAATTAAAGTTATTCTAGTTATATCTGTTGATGATTATTTCTAAGAGTAAAGAGGTAATTTTACAAGTTCTGAAGCAGCTCAAATCAGAATTTGATGTTGTGAACTCTCATATTATGTTGGTGTAGAAATACAAAGAAATCCATTGACAGGCTCGATATTTATTAATCAAAAGAGCTACATTAAACAGATAATTTCAAAATTCGGATTGCAAAATGCAAATTTCTGTTCCACTCCGGAAGATCCATCCTCCGATCTTACTGCTCAGGCAGAATAAGTTTTATCTGAGGGTGAAGTGCCCTACCGACAGGCTATTGGATTCTTGCTATTTTTGGCGACTATGACACGTCCAGATATTTCACACGCAGTGGGAGTTCTCACGGTTTTTGCGACTCGGATTATGCAGGCGATCGTGCTACGCGAAAATCGACAAGTGGATATTTGTTCAAACTATCAGGAGGACCTGTTACCTGGTCAAGCAGAAAACAAAGCACTGTTCCTCTATCTACAACTGAGGCGGAGTATGTGGCTGCTTCTAGTGCTGTAAAAGAGAGTTTGAGGCCGCATCAACTTCTCAGAGACATTAATGAAAAAGACATGTTAGTGCTACCTATGACTTTATATATAGACAATCAAAGTGCCATCAAACTTGTGAAAAACTCTGAGTTCCACCAGATGTTAAAACATATTGAAGTAAAATTTCACATTATTCGTGAGAAATTTGATAGTGGTCTGATCTTGCCTAAATACGTAAACACTGTTTTTCAAGAAGCTGATATTTTTACTAAAGCTCTCTGTAAAAATATTTTTGAAAATTTACGTAATAAGATTTGTGTTAAAAATAAGTATATAGGTAGTTGAAATAAGTAAGTAAGTAAGACAAGTAAGATTTACTTACTTATTGTTTATTTGATTCTTTTGTTTGAAAACTTTACAAAAAGTGGGAGTATTGGGTAATGTATTGTTTTAAAAAGTTTTTCTTAGCTCCTACTTCTTTCTGCTTAATCTAGCAACATTGCATTTCTAGTTTTGTTTGGCATACGGATGCAACAGGCATGTTATCGTGTGTGTGAAAAATAAAACTCATTTTATCTACTTTCAAATAAGTGGCTTTATTTCTAATTCCCAATCAAAACAACCCAAAAATAGAACCTCCTATAATTAGAGATACAGTCGAGAATAAGAATGGAGTCCTTTCGTGGTCCACGGTTTATGACGCTTAGGTTTGATAGTTAAGCGAGAAGGCCCTATTAAAAGCACTTAAAATTTTATTTAAGAAAGCTCTAAAATTTTCAAATTCAAAATTCCAGCCGGTGTTTAAGCAAATATGAAATTCTGAAAAATTGACGGCCGAAAAAATTCTGCCCCTATGGCGAGGTCTCTGTAGGGGCCTAAGAGGAATATTAAATTTGGAAAATATTGCTTCGTGATTGGAAAGACCTGTGTTACAAACCTGAGATTGATAGATATAGACATAGACATAGATGGGGAGCCCGACAAGGGCAGCACTTAGGCTCGCTGGGGCCCATTGTGCTATCCCCCCAAGTAAGCGTGTCAGGCCAAGAGCCCACTCCTGTTTAGAAAGGAAAGGACTCTTTCAGGTCGCGCACGTCCCATAAGCTCGGGTTCCACATAGGTGTCACATCGACAGACTAGATGCTCGGTAATTTCATCTACCTCAGCACAAAACCTGCAGTATGGATCGTTGTCGAGTCCAATCTTATGCAGGTAATATTTCACTAGCCAGTGTCCAGTTAGGACCCCGGTAATAGTTCTAAGTTGACTTCTGTTTAGGTTTAGAAGTCTATTAGACTCAGAACGGCTACAAGAGCCTGATATGAAGACCTTAGACTGTCCGAGTCCTGCTAGCTCGTGCCATTCAGCACGGAATTCCTCGACAGTGCGATTCTTAATCCTAGCCTTGACAGCTGAAGGAGCAATTCCAAGAGCAGGTTTCGGCCCAGTGAAAGCAGTGTTGCTACCTTCCCGAGCCAGCTGATCCGCCCCTTCATTACCCCCAATGCCCTGATGGCCAGGCACCCAAATGAGGCTAACCCTATTGGATCCACACAGCCTCTCTAGGGCTCTCCGGCATTCAAGCGTTAGCAGCGAATTGACTCTGTTCGAGGACAGAGCTTTAATCGCGGCTTGACCATCACTACATATATAGATATGCTCGTCGTGGTATCCTCTGGAAAGGTTTTCCTGTACGCAGTCCAAGATTGCTGTAATCTCGGCCTGATATACAGTCGCATACCAAGCAAGACTAATCCTAATGGGACTCTCCCCATAAATTCCCGCCCCAGATCCCTCCTTCATTGGAGAGCCATCTGTAAACCAGACGAGGCCCTCCGGTTTGAGGAAGGATGGAGAGGAATCCCTCCATTGTTCTATCTCGGAAACAATTACAAAAAAACCTTTTAGAGGCAATTGAGACCGGAATAATGGCATCTCTCCCTGCTAGGAGAGGGTCTGATCTGATCAGTTCAGTCCAAACTCGCGTATGCCCAAAATTCCAGTCTCTGTGTATCCAACGACCCCAGTCGTTTAAACGAACAGAAGCTTTCCGAGCCTCCTCCTCTACAAGCAAGTGCAGAGGACTTAACCCCAGAATAGCCTCCCTAGATCGGGTCGGTGTGGTTCTTATGGCTCCAGTTATGCCCAGACACGCCAGTCTCTGGAGCTTGTCAAGCATCCTTCTGTATGTGGTCTTGCAAGTGGCGGGCCACCACACAAGAGCGCCATAAGTGATCATTGGCCTTATCACCGACGTGTAAAGCCAATGCACAATACGAGGTTTTAAACCCCAAATTGATCCGAAGGCCCGTCTGCACGCCCATAGACACGCTGTGGTCCTTTTTGTGATCCTTTCAATATGATCCCTCCAGGTCAGTCGGGAATCTATTAAGACGCCCAGATATTTTACCGACCCGGAAGGTCTCAACTCTTTCCCAAAAGGGGGGGGCCTCTCAAGGTCCACTTTTCTCTTATGGGCAACTACCTGGGACCTACTACACTTCTGTCGCGAAATGGAAAGAATAGTAACGACCAATCAAGTAAATTTGTCAAACGTAATTTTTACTGACGAGGCAACATTTACTACTTGAAGCATGTTTAACCGGAAAAATAAGCATTTTTGGTCAAAAGAAAACCCGCGAGCTCTTCATATGTTTGGTGTGGTCTAACTGGACCAAGGTATCTTGAATTATTACAAAATTAAATCGAGGCTCATTTAGAACAACTGCCGATCAATTCATATCTTAATTTGATATGGCAACAAGATGGTGGTCCTCCACATAATGTCCAGTCAGTCACCAACTATCCAAATGGCATTGTAGATAAAAAGACAGGGACAGGAAACAGTCCCGATCTTTCCCCGTTGGACATGGTTTTGTGGGGTTTTCTAAAAAACACAAACCATCCAAGCTTTAGGAGAAAAAATACAAACAATCGATGAGTTAAACACTCAGTTAACTCATTCTGTTAGTTAATAATTATATTATTGTTTTATTATTATATTGCGTTTTTCCAGCGCTCTAGCTTTTCGTTTAAGTGTTTTTCTTTATTTCATTCAATAGTTTAACGATGTTTGATATTGTGGATATCTGGAAATTTTCTATGATATTAGTTACGAGCTGTCGATGCATATTTTCCATGTAAATAAAATAATTCTATCATATCGAGTTTTTTTTTGTTGGGAAAAACTCATCTTACAACGTTTACGATAGCAAAAATACCCGTGAACAAATTCGTCAAAAACAAGCTGCCAACCTGTCAAAATTTGACATTTCCAAAACACATTCTGATGACTCACAAAAAACCCTGCAACTTTTCTATTTACGAAATTTCGGTGTCTATTCAAGTAAACTCTCTATGTAGGTACCAAAATATACAGGAAAACCCTGTACATACAGAAAAAAAAATAAATTGTCAGGCAATATTCGGTACTTTTGATTGACCCTTGAACACCAGTGCGCCCCTCCAAACTCAGGACTCATGGGCCGCCACTGGAATTAATATGGTGGCAAAAAAGGCCATTTTGTTTCTTTTAACGTCATCCATGGCTGGTGTTTATTACGATACTCGTTAGCAATTTTTGAGGCTTAGTAGGAACTTCGAAAACCGTTAAAGCAAATGTCATCATAATAAATATTTTTGAAAACATATTACCAACCGTCCTAAAAAATATACGCCATCTCATTAAAAAAACATTAATATATTTTTTTGACTTCCCCCGTATTTCTCAAGAAATTCAAAATAGCGAGTCGATGTATTTTAGCTCGGAGAATTCGAAAATCGTAACAAAAAAAAACAATTGAATGAGAAACAAAAGACTTACGACAAGGATGTTGCGTTTTTTAAAAGGAACACCCTATATATTATTACATTTTTGGATTCTATGGTCAATTCTAAGTATTTTTTAATAAGGGTACTATATGTCTATGGTCAACTGTTTTTGATTTATTGATGTTTGAAAATTGACATTTTTGCTTCTTTGAGCCGTCATAGCACCTGAACAGAAAAATAACTTTCACATTCCTGTCTTAGTTTATTTTACAGAGATTTTGAAGCAAAGTGATCACCTACATTTCATATGAATATATTCAATTAAATAGGTAGCAAAATAATTTCCATTTTTCTGTTTTTCTGGCATCATAAGATAGCTTATCAAAAACTAAGATACGAATGCGAAAGTTATTTCGCTCTAGGTCCAACCGTTCAGGTGCTATGACGGCTCAAAGAAGCAAAAATGCCAAATTTCAAACATCAATAAATCAAAAACAGTTGAAGATAGACATATAGCACCCTTATTAAAAAACACTTAGAATCCAAAAATGTAATAATATATAGGGTGAAAAACTCAACATCCTTGGCGTCAGTCTTTTGTTACTCATTCAATCGTTTTTTGTTACGATTTTCGAATTCTCCGAGCTAAAATACATCGATTGGCTATTTTGAATTTCTAGAGAAATACAAGGGAAGTCAAAAAAATACCGTTTCTCCCCCTCAATGGAAGACCCTGTAAAATAATCGTAGTTTTTCGAAGCTCTCACTAAAAGATATCCCACATCAAAATCTACAAATTTTACACTGGGCTTGTATTTTAAAAGATAAAGAAACAATATAAGAAAAAACACCCTGTACAGAATAATATATACACAAAAACCGAGACACACATGAGGTTTACTTTTGCCCAATAAGCGCACAAACTTTATTCGAATGAATCCTTAAAATTAATCCTGACTAGAATAAATCACAGTACAAAAATGTAATCGAGTCGAGTCGACTTATTTCATTTGAAGTAAAAGCGAATCCAGCACCAGTGCACCCGACTCTTTGGTACTCCATTCGACGGCGTCCGACTCCCTGGACACTGAGTACGCACCAGGTTTCACGTACAACTGGAAAGCGGCCACAGCTTTCTTGTTGTTACCGCAGTCGTAAGGGGTGGACGAGCAGTTTTCCAGTGACGGATAAAAGACGACCTGCACGTCGTCTCCCTTTTGGCCGGTAAAATTGCACCATTGACTCTGGCCTGCAATTAACGATTTGTGTCATAATATAAATAATAATCAAAGAAAAAAAGTGACAGTTTAA
Source organism: Kuschelorhynchus macadamiae (assembly GCA_030620095.1). Taxonomy (NCBI): domain Eukaryota; kingdom Metazoa; phylum Arthropoda; class Insecta; order Coleoptera; family Curculionidae; genus Kuschelorhynchus; species Kuschelorhynchus macadamiae. The sequence goes on from JAUTXW010000598.1 coordinate 517,769, forward strand.
ATACTTTAAAAATGTTCTATCTTGGGTGAAATATAATTCAGACAATTTACAGCTAAATCAATCTTATATAACAGAGAGCGAAAAATTAACCAAGAATGTGAAAGAAAAATACTTTGTTGCTGCAATTTAAGGAAACTACTAAATATTTTATTATGAAAGACAATTGGTTATATCATTATTAATTCAAATATTGAGGTTTTACTTGCCTCCTAAGAGGCACGTATTGTAATGGTAAAACAAAACTATGATTTACACCTGGAAGCCACCCTGATCCTGCCGGCACAGTTGTTTTTAAATTACGCATTTCAAGGTTAAAGGATTGCCGATTTTTGCTGGCGTTACGCCACGCTGTACGTCGGGGAAGTACGGATGAAGGCAGATGTGCCTTTTAATTTTAGTATTGAGAGATATGAGCTGCGACAGTGAAAATTTTGAGTTTAAAATGTGGAACAAAATATGGAAATATTTTGTTATAAAGGATGAAAGCAAAGTAATAGGCAATAAAGAAAATTTGAAAAATATTTACCTAGTTTGCGCGTGGGCAAGTCTAATCAGTTCACTGGAAAAACATATTCTTTTATTAAAAACTGCCATTTCGTGAAAAATCTTAAAGCAATGCAGTTGGATCCCGAAGATATTTTGGTCAAGTTCGATATAGAATCACTATGTTCCTGTTAACGACTTAATTTCCAATATATCAGACATAATGGAACAGTAATTTTGATAAAAACTTAATAGACCTAGTGGAAGCTTGGGTTACATCTACTTATTTCATTTTTCAAGCAACTTTTTATTAACAAACTTGAGGGGCAGCTATGGGATCTCCTCTATCACCTGTGGTAGCGAATATCTTTATGGAAGCCTTTGAGGATATTGCTCTAACATCCGCTCCACTAAAACCGAAGCACTGCGTTAGATATGTAGACGATACTTTTGTTGTTTGGCCTCATGAACAAGATAATCTCCTTATATTTCTTGATTACCTTAATCAACATTATAATATCAAGTTCACAATGGAAATTGAATCTAATGGAACGATTTCTAAATGTATATGTTCAAAGGAAGAAAAATGGTATATTAGGACATTCTGTGTATAGAAAACCGACGCATACAAATAGATACTTAAATGCAAATTCTCATCACCACCCAGCACAAAAGAAATCGGTTATTAACTCACTAGTATTTAGAGCTATTTCGATTTCTGATCAAGATTCTCTAACATCAGAAACGGCTATTTCACTGAAAATATTAGTCGTTCAATTAAATATATTAATCCAACTCCGCCAAAGGAGAATGTTAAGCAGCCACCGTTAAGTCATGTTGTTCTTCCCTACATACATGGCACTACAGACAAAATAGGACGATTACTTCGGCGGTCCAACACACGTACAATCTTCAACACACACAAGAAGATTGGACAATACTAGCGATCCCTGATAGATATTGTACCTTTCCAAACAGACGGGAAGGAGTATATAAAATTCCTTGCTCCGGTGGAGAAGTGTATGTGGGAGAAACAGGACGCTCAATATCAACTATACTTAAGGAACATGAACGATGTATTAAAAAGAAACAAGTTGTTTAATCTGTCGTAGCTGAACACCAGCATATAGTCGAATGCGACTTATCGTGCGGGTCCAAAGGTCACCAACATTACGAATCAAATCAGAAAACACAGTGAATACCAAAATGTTGTGTGATTCTTCTATCGAGCTATTAAATCTCGATGAGCTATTTACAAATATACAGGGAGAAAAAAAATAGTTTTTTTATTATATTACGCAATTTTATTAAGATAGCCACTTAATATTATTTTATATATTAAATGCCGAGGGAGTAAATAAGAAAATTCGCTAAATATGTATTTGGTTAAAATTTTTTGGTTGGCAAAAACAAAAATACACAAAATGGCAAGGGCCTTAATAAAGTCGGAAGGCGATTTGAATCAGTGGAAAAATCAGGATATGTTCTGTTTATACAGCCACTTAATGAAAGTGAGATTTCTTTATCAATCACCAAAAATTATGACCCCTGCTTGACCTAATATATATATATATATATATATATTTACATATATATATATATATATATATATATATATATATATATATATATATATATATATATATATATATATATATATATATATATATATATAGGGTGATTAATGAGGAAATGTCAATACTTCAGGCACATATTCAGGACCAAAAAATAAACATAAAAGTCTATATAAATAAGTGTCCGCAAGGCCTTAGTTCTCGAGATACAGGGTGTTAAAGTTTTTATTTAATTTTCCTATTTTTTCAATAAAATCTATGATAATGTAAATAATGGAGTGAAAATTGATATACGAGGGTTTTTTGGTATGACAAATTTGAATCTAATATTAGTATTGCTTTTACTTGTAGAGGGCGCCACCTACATGTCTTTCTACTCCTTCGAACAATCACAACTTTTTGGTACAGTCTTGTATTACATTTTTGAGTAAAACAAATTATTCCCTTGCCATTTCTACGTCAAAAAGGTATACCTGTTAAAAGTGGATACGAGCAACCGTTTTCGAGATATTTGGATTTAAAACAGTTTCGGCGCATGTGTTTTTTTTTATCAAATTCACATAAAGTATGCATGTATTGTAAAAAAATAGAAGTGTGCCTTGCCTGACAGAACAATTGCTGGATGGTGTTCTCATAGTTTTTCCTGTTACTTAGTAAAATAGTAATGTCAGTTAATAATAAGATCAAATTTTGTCACTGTCAATTTCTGTTCATAACTTTTATTATCTGACAATAATCATTTAAGAAAGTTTAGATTTAAATACGTCATTATGCCTGTGATATTCTCGCATCGTGAATATGCAAATATGATATTCGTCTATGGCTTCTGCAATGGGGTCGCAATTCAAGCAGTCGCGGAGTACCAGCGTCGTTTTCCAGATAGAAGGGTGCCAGATAGAAGAGTTTTTCAACAAGTTTTCACTGCTGCTGGAGAATCTGGGATGTTTCCAAGTGCGAAAATTGTATCTGAAAGCTAATCGGGACCCAACGTTGAAGTAGAAGAGGCTATACTCAATGCCGTCGAAAATGATCCAAGCATAAGCACTAGGCGGATTGCAGATACTTATCAAAGTACACAATCGTCTGCTTGGTGAAATCTTCACATTAACTGTTTATACCCATTTCATTTACGAGTTCAACATTTGCAGGAGGGTGATTTTGAGTTGAGAATGCAATTCTGTAACTGGATTAATGAAGATCGAAGGTTGTATAGGTATGATTTGTTCACTGATGAAGTACAGTTCACGCGTGATGATATAAATAATCTTCACAATGAACACCGGTGGTCCTACGAAAAACCTCACGCTACAGTAGAACATAATTTCCAACATAAATTTAGCATTAATGTGTGGTGTGGAATGTTAAATGGTCATTTAATTGGTCCATTTATAATCGACGGTAGTCTTACAGGAGAAAAATACTTAAACTTTCTTGAAAATCACTTGCGAAATCTATTAGAAAATGGTCCCCTTAATGTAAGACAAAACATGTATTTGCAGCATGATGGAGCCCCTGCACACTACAGTTTACTTGTAAGAGATTTTTTAAACCAAAACTTTCCAAACAGATGGATTGGTCGAGGAGGCCCGTTTAATTGGCCACCTAGATCGCCAGACCTTAATTCTTTGGATTATTATCTTTGGGGATGGTTCAAATCACTGGTATATTCCACCAAAGTAAATACAAGAGAAGCATTATTGGATCGGATAACAAACGCAGCACAAACACTAAGAAATGCGCCCGAATGTATCCACAGAGCAACCCGAGCTATACACCATAGAGCTGACCTGCGCTTAGAAGCAAATGGTGGAATTTTTGAAAATTATAAAACGTAACCTAGATTTTATTAAAAACAACTTAATAATAACTATTTTAATAAAAATTAGATAATTTTTGTTTAGTTTATGTCTGAGGCACCGAATACACACCTCAAAAAAATGTGTTAGTCTTTCATTTCAAAGCTTTTGTGCCAAGATGCGTTTAAATTTGGACAAAATAACAAACTTTCAAAATTTTGCGATAAAAAATTACATGCGCCGAAATTGTTTTAAATCCAAATATCTCGAAAACGGTTGCTCGTATCCACTTTTAACAGGTATACCTTTTTGACGTAGAAATGGCAAGGAAATAATTTGTTTTACTCAAAAATGTAATACAAGACTGTACCAAAAAGTTGTGATTGTTCGAAGGAGTAGAAAGACATGTAGGTGGCGCCCCCTTCAAGTAAGAGCAATACTAATATTAGATTCGAATTTGTCATAACAAAAAACCCCGGTATATCAATTTTCACTCCATTATTTACATTATCATAGATTTTATTTAAAAAATAGGAAAATTAAATAAAAACTTTAACACCCTGTATCTCGAGAACTAAGGCCTTGCGGACACTTATTTATATAGACTTTTATGTTAATTTTTTGGTCCTGAATATGTATCTGAAGTATTGACATTTCTTCATGAATCACCCTGTATAATTTGTATAGATCATATATAAAATAAACTTGGCAACGTAGCATCCCCAGCACACTGGCTTTTCGTCCAACGGGCGGCACTCCCGCTCTCTCTTTATTTAGCAGCTGTAATTATGCTTAAAAACGTTTGACAACATTTAGTACAATAATTACTTCTAACTTTAAGTTAGAAATAATCATTTTTGTGTTATAGTGCATTATAATATAATCAGTCTTTTACGTAGTTCATAAATTAAGTTTGCGAAAAATGTGTTTTTAGCGATACGCCAAAAACAAGTTCAGTGCAACCGTCCGAAACCTTAGTTTTTTTTTATATAATTTGAAAAAGTGCCTTATCCATACATTTTTGTGTATAGGAATTATAAAAAAGAGGTAATCTTTCAAAAGTATATTCTAAATTCGTTAAATTCCATGGGTAAAATTCTTTACAAGAGCCCATTTTTATTAATTTTGACAACGATTTTAGTCCAATTTCCAATATGCCTCGATTTTTTAAAGCTTCTTTTAAAACTTGAAGGGTTATATTAGTTTTTGATGTGTATAAATCGTAAATTGCATTACGAACATCCATTTTTATATTGTCACTTAAGTATTCTGTCTTTGGCTTTTTTCGTGTACATTTCTTAATCTTCTTTGGTAGAAAATTGTGCTTTTTTTCATGCACAATTTTCTGCACAGGCCTTATACCGATTCCCAGAGCTTTTGCTACTGTCTCCTGGATATTGGCCGGTGAATTTTCATTTTTGTAATATTTTATTAGATTTAATACCATTTTTTCGCTTGTGGATGCAAAAAACCCGAAAATTGTTTTCTATTACTCATTTTGTCACTGACTTGTCAACCTGCTTTGAAGTGACATCGCTCAAAGACTTTTGCAACTGCTGGTATTTATATGTTTATCCTCTTTTTTCATATGATAATATCATAGGTCTATCTAATTCATCTTCCGGATTTTATGCGGAGGATATGATTACAGGTAATAAAAAATAAACAAACTTAAAAAGTTTGTCGTTGATAAATCGTATGACCCGCACGATAACTCTGCTTTTGACTATACCACTGGCCATAATATAAATGTAAAGGACACTAAGTGGAGTAAAAATCCCTTAAGATGCCTCGTGCAATCGAAGGCGAAACGTCGGAAGTAATTTCAATTTGACACGGTCTAATCCCAAGAACCATGATTTCTTAACTCACTAAAGCCGTGAAGTGATAGAAATAAACTGGTAAAAATTGTAGTACCAAATCAAGAAGGAGTAATGAGGGCGAAATAAACTGTTTAAAATTAAAAAAAAACCTCTTACTCAATGCATTTTAACGTTTGTACAAGGAATATGATATATGACTGAACAAAATGACGGTCTAATGCTATTTTTAAAAAATCAGAGTGGAAAACTGCTTATTTATTTTACATTATATCCAAAAATCAAGTGTGGCATAGATAGAATCAGATAAAATATTGGTACAAATCCAATATGGTGGAACAAAATGGCGCCCAATAAAAATGTTGAAAAGACAGTATATGCCTTTAAAGTGGCACCCGCTTGCGTTGCACGCGCGTTTACTGATGCCCTTCACGAATCCAAGATGGCGAAACAAAATGGCGGCCTAATTAAATGTTTAAAAAATCGGGCTGAAAAAACTACTACTGAACAAAAAACAATTGTGATTTAGGAATAAACTGCTAAAATATTGCTGAGGAGCCAAGCAATGGCATTATATTCAAATAAAAAACAGGTTATTTGAATAATTATTTGTTGACAATAATTATCTACAGTAAATGAAATATTATTAGGTTTATTAACACAGAAGAATCACCTTAAACCTGTAAAATGTTACCAGAAAAATACCTTTAGTGAGCGGTTTTCCGAGATCCAAAATACATCTGACCGCGCCCATTTTCGTAGGGTAAAAAGCCGTGTCCCATTTGTCCGTACCTATGTTGGCCAAGTTTTTTAAAGGAAATTTCACCCAACCAACAGGAACTGCTTCTTTTATTTCCTTCGACTCTTTCTCCTCCTCCTGCACCCAAGAGGTGTGGCAATTCGGGCAGTAACATACGGATTCGTCCGAAGAAAAATAGTAATCTAAAACAACAAAGAAAAATATTGAAGGTACCACATTTTTATAAGTGATGTTTAAATTGACGATCATTTTATTTAATGCAAAATTGACACATTTTTGTAATTCTTTGAATAGCGTTAAAAAGAACCATTGCTCTCATTCGCAGATTTCGAAAGGCCAAGGCTCTCGAAGTTCTGCTATGCCATCATATCGTGTTTTATATATAGCTTAATAAAAAAAATCTAAAATTGAGAGATCTGGAAATTGTGGAAGTCATCTAACAGGTCCGTTGGTACCTATCCATGTTTGAGGAAAGCTATTATCAAGAAAATCCCTTAAGGACCTAAAGTTGTGACTTGGTAGGTAAACAGCGGTATATTGGGCTAATGGAATATTTTCGAGCAGTTCTGGAATAACTTCCTAAAGCATTTCCAGGTATCTAAGTGCTGTAAGACCTCCTTCAAAAATTCTATAAAATATGTCTGCCCAAAATGAAACATGATACCCCAACTCCAAAGCGTCCTTGTTATGCCGTTTCAAATACTGAATGCTGATTTTCACTATCTCCTTTCCAGTTTCACGAAATTTTTTGTTAATTTTACTTACAGTAGTTTTAGTTATTGGATTTTTGTTACGATGTTTGTCATTAAAAATGTTACAAACATCTTGCAGGTTTCGTATTTTATCCCCATAAACCAGTATAATGAAAATTTCAATTCTTTGTGTTTTAGTTAAACGGTCAATTTTTGTAAATCAACAAAACTGATATTGTCAAACTTATCAGGTAACTTTTTGTGTGCAGATATTATAATAAAAGGTAATACATTAAATTATGGTTATTAGACCTTTATTTTCTCAAAAACTGTCGACTTTCATAAAAAGTGCTCTTAATAAAAAGTATTGAGAATTTTACGCAGATTTCAAAAAAAATTATTAAAAAAGTAATACACTATAGGGTGTTCCATAAAAATAATCCGTCAATAACAGAAAAACGGTAAACTTGGCAGCAATGCGGAACTCGCCATCGGATCCGGCATTATTTCATAAAAAAATGTACAGGGTGTCCGGATTTGGTTGCAAAAGCAGGGTATCTCGCTTATTTTTAAAGATAGAACCTTGCGGTTTTCGCGAACCTGAGCTAATTTTTTGTGAAACTCATGAAGCCGTAAACAAAATTTTCATAGCCTTCTTCGTTTATGAGATACAGGGCGAAACAGAAAATTTTGCATTTTGGGACCCCCCTCGTATCTCGGTTATCCTTCAACTTAACGCAAAGGGAAAAATTGCTGCTTTTGCAGTTTTTTACGCTGGATCCAGTGGCGTAGTCATATTTTTCATTTAAGTTGTTACTTTTTAGATATGACCCAGAGTTGTGTTTTTTTAAATGGGACACCCTGTATATTTGTCCAGAAATTGATTTGTCCTTTTAAAAGCTTCTCAAAAATATATAATAGTATGGGTCTATTTTAATAAACAACAACAAAAATCCTAATTTTTATAATTATCATCCCAAATTTTGCAGTAGGCCATGCAAAACGATGCCGTTTTCTTTTGTTTTCTTGGAAGCAAATGACATTTCCCAATTTTGTATGCGTATATAAAATATAGCGCTAGTTTTTTGTATTTATTTATCGTGTAAAAATATATTTGTATTATTATGGAACAAAACCAAACTTTCGAACATTATGAAAAGTACGATATGTTAGCTTGTTTTATATTAAGTAATGAAAATGTTGAAGCGGCTTCTGAGATGTATTTTAACAGGTAAATAGTTCATTTTTAGGTATGTTGAAATACTATTGCTTAATTTTTATTTAGATATCCAGAAAGGAGGCAACCTAATATATATCCACTTTTTATCGGATAAAAAAGAATTTACTTAACCACGGATCATTTATCAAACCTCGTACGAAAACATAATAAAGAAAATCGGGAGGCTGAGGAAATTACGGTTTTGGCTAATGCAGAAGCCTACCCTACAAACTCTTGTAGGGCCAGTGAAAAGAGCATGGGGATTCCAAAAACTAGAGTTCAAGAATTCTACAAAAGCACAAATACCACCCATATAAATTTAGGTTCGTGCAGCACTTACAGCCAGGGGATGCAGAGCGTCGAGTAGTCTTCTGCAATTGGTCTCGAGAAAGATGCGATATGGTTAGAGATTTTGAAAGGAAGGTTATATGGTCAGACGAAGCACATTTCAGTAATTCTGGTATACTCAATAGGTACAGGGTGATCAGTTAAGGGTAGCGAGCGGCCATATCTCATAAGATATTTGTCGTATAAATTTGAGAAAAAAAAATCATAATAAAAGTCGCCAAGAGAAATTGCTGAAAATTATTTTCGAGTTTGTCAAACGTCCGCTAGAGGGCGTAACAACCAACACCAAGCAGAAAAATGGGGTTTTTATAGAATTTTGCCTAATGAAAATATATCGATGATATCATTTTCATATTTAGTGACCATTTCCCCACACTTTTTGTTGTCTAAAATGTTTTGTTCTATATATCAAAATAAAGCGGTGGGGGAAGTTCAATTGTTTTTTCAAACAAACCACCGATTTTAGCAAACTTAGGCTCATATGAAAGAGCATAATTTGCACTACAAAACGCTTATTTGGTTTTGAATTTTTGACTTTTGCTGGCGTCGCTAGATGACGTTAACTGAATTAGTAAGATATTTTTTAGTTTTTTTCAAAAAAAAACAAATGTAATGGTATATTCATTTTTACATATTTTGAAAGGGGATAAATTTCTCTATAATTTAATGAAAATAATTTATCATCTACCTTTTTTTGAACCGTTGATATTGACCAAAATATTATTTTATTTTATTAAAAAATGGCACGCCACTGCTTTTTGTCAAAATAAAAATCATTTTCGTAATCACTTATTAGTTGCTAACAAAAAGAACCTCTTGACTTTTTTTCGTTAGACGAACGGTTTTGGATTGAAAAAATAAGATGTTTAACAATGAAAAATCTTATAAAACTGTCCAACAACAGCAGGAGCAATAACACTAAAAACAAGAACATGGAACTTTAAAAATAAACGTTAAAAATAAATTAATAGTTTTGTCGTAAATGTTCAAAAGTTGTCCATTATTTTGAATGCACTGGTCCAATCTATTCTGGGTGGAGTTGACAGCTGTCTCAATTTCCGCCCTTGGTATAATATTTATGGCGTTTTGAATTCGGACTATCATGTCTTCTCGAGTAGTTGGTCGAGTTTTATACACCAAACCCTTTATTCGGCCCCACAGATAAAAATCAAGGCAGGTTAAATCGGGGGACCGTGGTGGCCAGAAAAATAGACTGCCTCTCCAACGGTTAGGAAAATGCCTGTTCAAAAAATCTTGCACATTTCGTGAATAATGTGCCGGGCATCCGTCTTGTTGAAACCACATGTTTCTTCTTACTTGTAAAGGCCATTTTCTAAGAGTTCTGGTAAATCGTTAAATAAAAAGTTCAAATACATGTCACCGGTTAGATTGCCATTAAAGATGTGCGGACCGATAATAGCACCATTAATAACACCGCACTTGACGTTGACGCTCCATCGACCCTGCTGATAATCTTCACGTAACCAGTGTGGATTAGTGTCCGACCAGTAATGCACCTTATGAAGATTTACCCTGCCATTACTGCAAAACGATGCTTCGTCTGTCCACAATATTTGTGACAAAATATGATGGTTTTCCCTAATCAAGTCTCTAAGCCAGTAGCAGTAATCGAGCCTACGTTCAAAGTCAGTGTCATTTAGGGCTTGATGAATCACGATGTGATATGGATGCATTTTAAAATCCATTAATATTTTTTGCACTGAGCCATAAGATATTCCTAAATCTCTGGAGATCTCTCTTATGCTTAAATGGGGGTCTGCATGAATATAAGCCAACACATTTATAATGTTATCTTCTCCTCTTACTCTACGATTTCTTCTCAAAGTTGGAGTTGGTTGCACTTGGCCATGATGCCTTAAACGTAAGGCTAAACGATGAAAAACCATTCTCGAATGGTGTCTTCGGAGGGGATAACGCAGTGCCTACTGCCTAGAAGCAATCGCCGCATTTTCAAAACATTGAAAATAAATTCTCAACATATCAAAGGCTTCTTCATTCGTAAAAGGCATGATTTGTTGTAAAAATACTTTTTACACAACATTAAATTAGATGTCAATAGCAGGAACTATCAAAATGAATATCAACGTGATTGACAATTTGGCGTTTTGTTTCTTAACGTAGATCATGGCCTGATTCGCTTAAATGCGATGTTAGTTAAGTTTGATTTTTAATTTAATTTATGAAATAATAATAATTATTAATAATAAATTATGAACTAAAGCATTCTCTCGCTAATTAAATGATTATTAATGATAAAAATAATAGGTAATAATTTTATTATCGTGAGATGTAATATTTAAAAATAATTTTGAACCTTATAGTTATCATTGTTAAACATCTTATTTTTTCAATCCAAAACCGTTTGTCTAACGAAAAAAAGTCAAGAGGTTCTTTTTGTTAGCAACTAATAAGTGATTACGAAAATGATTTTTATTTTGACAAAAAGCAGTGGCGTGCCATTTTTTAATAAAATAAAATAATATTTTGGTCAATATCAACGGTTCAAAAAAAGGTAGATGATAAATTATTTTCATTAAATTATAGAGAAATTTATCCCCTTTTAAAATATGTAAAAATGAATATACCATTACATTTGTTTTTTTTTTTGAAAAAAACTAAAAAATATGCTACTAATTCAGTTAACGCCATCTAGCGATGCCGACGCCAGCAAAAGCCAAAAATTCAAAACCAAATAAGCGTTTTGTAGTGCAAATTATGCTCTTTCATATGAGCCTAAGTTTGCTAAAATCGGTCAAAAGAAACGGGAAACATCTTGGTTTGTTTGAAAAAACAATTGAACTTCCCCCACCGCTTTATTTTGATATATAGAACAAAACATTTCAGACAAAAAGTGTAGGGAAATGGTCACTAAATATGAAAATGATATCATCGATATATTTTCATTAGGCAAAATTCTATAAAAACCCCATTTTTCTACTTGGTGTTGGTTGTTACGCCCTCTAGCGGACGTTTGACAAACTCGAAAATAATTTTCAGCAATTTCTCTTGGCGACTTTTATTACGATTTTTTTTTCTCAAATCTATACGACCAATATCTTATGAGATATGGCCGCTCGCTACCCTTAACTGATCACCCTGTACATTAGTAGATTCTGGTCACAGGAAAATCAACACCAAATATTTCCCAGAAGACAGCAGGGCAGGTTTGGTCTAAATGTGTTCTGCTTCATATTAGGCACACATATAAAATTTTATATATTTGAGGGAAATCTAACAGCCAATCGCTATATAGAAATTTTAGAGGCAGCTATACCTGAATTACTTGACGATGTTCCTCTAGCGCAAATTAACGAAATGTATTTTCAACAGGACGGTGTTCCTGCACACAATTCTGGAATGACGAGATTATTTCTGGACAATAATTTTACCAATCAATGAATCGGAACAAATGGACCTATAAGATGGTCCCCTAGGTCCCCAGATTTGTCGATTTTAGATTTCTTTCTATGGGGATATCCGGAAAATAGAATTTACAAAGACCACTATGATAATGTCCAAGATTTAGGAAATGCAATAAGAGAAAATGTTCGCTATTTACAAAATCATCCCGTTATTTTGCTTAATTCCCTAAAACGAATACGAAAATTGTGCGAAGCATGCATAGAACAAAATGGAAATCAGTTTGGACAGTTCTTTTGATTCCCTTGGTTACTGTAGTTCTTATACGACAGTTGATTTTTGCTGAAAGGCTTGTTACATAATATTTTATTACTGTTTTGTTCTTGTGTTACATAAATCTAGGCAGGTGGTACTTTTTTGGTGCGAAATTATCAATACATATTTTGATAAACAGATTTAAATACATATTTATTTTGATTTATTGTTAGGATGTAGATATTGTTAACGACTTTAAATAAAAGGCAGCATTGTTTTGCATGGCCTACTGCAAAATTTGGGGATGATAATTATAAAAATTAGGATTTTTGTTGTTGTTTATTAAAATAGACCCATACTATTATATATTTTTGAGAAGTTTTTAAAAGGACAAATCAATTTCTGGACAAATATACAGGGTGTCCCATTTAAAAAAACACAACTTTCGGTCATATCTAAAAAATAACAACTCAAATGAAAAATATGACTACGCCACTGGATCCAGCGTAAAATTTTCCCCTTTGCGTTAAGTTAAAGAGAAACCGAGATACGAGGGGGGTCCCAAAATGCAAAATTTTCTAGTTCGCAATGTATCTCATAAACGAAGAAGGCTATGAAAATTTTGTTTACGGCTTCATGAGTTCTACAAAAAATTAGCTCAGGTTCGTGAAAACCGCAAGTTTCTATCTTTAAAAATAAGCGAGATAACCTGCTTTTGCAACCAAATCCGGACACCCTGTACATATTTTCATTAAATTCATGTATGGGGTACATGGGATATTTCACCTTTTCCTTACATTTATAACACGCTGTATTTCTTCAAGTGCCGTACCCATATTCGGGCGTTGGCTATAGTCAGTAAGTGCCTTGAAACCTATCTTATATCAAGATGTATATGGTTTCCTGAATGCACTACATTAGACCATTATACTAGCGAATGTGTTCTACGTAGTGGTTTCCCGTTGCCTTCTACGCAGTTGTGTCGTGTAGTGTATATGTGTTGAGTAAGAAGCCTTGTTACTGTTCGCAATCGACCCCAAGTCTACGAACAGAGTCGTTATTTTATTATCCCAACGACCAAAGGCACCTCGGGACTAGGGACTACTGAGCCAACGAGGTAAACCTCAACCCACTACCTTACACTAAAAAGGAACTGACTGAATACTTGCGCTTTCTGTTACTTTTCTGCCACCCATGTGTAAACAAGATGTTTTAACTTTTATTAACTTAAAGCTCTCAGATGCCACAGGACGTGATGGCATATGAAATGATTTGTTAAAAAGGTGTGGAATTGCTTTGTGTGAAGTTTTAATATATTTGATGAATTTGTCCGCTCAATTTGCGATATTTCTTGAACAATTAAAATGGGCTGTAATGCTACTATATAAAAAAGGAGATTCCAATGATTATTCAAATTATAGAGGCATGAGTTTGTTAACAAGTATTTAAAAAAAAATTGAAATGAATTTGAAACTTTACTTCACTTTTTTAATAAAAATAATAGTATTAGGGTTTCTCAACATGGGTTTACAGAATCTTACATATTTCATCCTCTTATACAGGGTTATTCACGCAACCCGTTCATTAAAAGTTTTTGATGATGCCATTTAGATAAAAATTTCAAATTTTGGGATTAAGGTATGGTCAAGGGGTACTTCTTTTTGAAATATTTTCGACTTCCTGTCACTTCAATTGGTATCAACTTGCTTATTTTAAATAGAACACCCTGTATTTTATGATATTTTTGGATTCTACGGAGAATTTTAATGCTATTTTATGTCTCATGTCCTATACCTAGGTTCAAGCGTTCTTAAGATACTTGACCTTGAACCAAAAATGAGCCCTCGGTGTACCAAATTTTAAAATCTCATATTTTTGTAAGTTTTGAAGATATAATCTTCATATTTTGCAGACGATCGGCAAATAATCTTAGGTTTCTATTTTTTTTATTGAATTTGTCTATTTTTATGCAGGGTGTCCTAAATTCAGCAGTAAACATTCACATTTTCAAAGCCACTAAAGTCCGTTTTTTTAAATGGGACACCATATAACTTTATGCACTATCAAATATAGAATTTAATTTTCTATCGAACTGTATTAAGGTTCCCTATACCTATTCGTAACCATTTTCGAAATAATCAGGTTTTTATTAAACTATCATATGTATTTGCTAAATGCTTACACCTTCCCGTAGTAAGCCATGGAAAAACAATTGTTGTGCTTTTCTATTCAACATGACAGCTGATTTGAAACTTTTAAATTAAAATAAAATAACACTCAAAAGCTGATATTCTCAATTTATTTTATATTCGCGGAGAATGTTACAAACTATTGGAGAGAACGTGCCATGTTTTTAATGAAAAACATCCTCATTTATCGCCAATGAACAAGAGAAAATTGAAGAGGATTGAAACGAAATTTTTTCGTTTCGGAAAAGTTAAAGTTATAAAAAATGTAATAAATTGTTTACATTATTTTTAACCATATCTACTAAGTTCGAGACTGTTCTAAACTTGTTTTAGTGAACTTAAAAATTATAGCAATCTAACAATCAACAATAAATAAATAAAATAATAAAATTGAATTATAACCAATGTTCTATATGCTGTCCGTTCATTTGAAGACACATTTCAATTCTTCTTTGTACAGTTGCTGTGGCCCGTTGAATTTGTCCGTTTTCTAATTCGGCAAAAGCTGTTCATATCCTGTTCAGTCAATCTTGTTGGTTATTTACTGGGGAAGCATAGACTTAACCTTTGATAAATCCCCATAAATATAAGTCTAGGGGTGTTAAATCAGGCGATCGCGGGGGGCCATCTCCAAGGGCCAATGGGATCAATCCAGCGATCTTCAAAAATTCGAGATAATTGGAGATAAATAAATAATTTTGCAGCTCACCAATAGGAATTTCTTCTATAAATTCAGAAACCGTCCCTCGTAGAATTTCCAAATACTTATCACTGTTTAAATTGTCTTCATAAATACAGTACCGCACCTGATCATTTAATACTATACCGAAAATATTGAAGCTAAACCTCTCTTGAGAACGTGTTTCGAGTAAAGCGTGCGGATTTTCTGCTGCCCAGAAATGTTCGTTTCTTCTATTTGTTATTCCTTCTCTAGAAAATTTCGCTTCATCGGTCCAAAATATTTTTGAAAGGAATTGAGGGTCGGACGTCATCACCAGGTCTCAAGGCTTGCACGTTTTGGAAGGAATAAGGGTGCATATGATGTTCGCTCAAGATTCTTTGGACAGATGAAAAAGAAATTCCCAAATCGTTTTCTGCAGACGGTATTGAACTTTGCGGGTTTGCGTGGAAATAAGCTAATGTGTTTATTACGTTATGCTCGGCAATTGTCATTGGTTTCGGAACATTTTTTGTAACTTTAACCTTGCCAAAACGCAAAAAGTTCGTTTCAATCCTCTTCAATTTTGCCTTGTTCATTGGCGGCCAATCAGGGTGGCGTTCATTAAACACACGACACGTTCTCTCCAAAATTTTATAACATTCTCCATGAATATAAAATAGATTGAGAATATCAGCGTTTGAATATTCTTCCATTTCGATTTAGAAGATTTAGTTTATCACTGACAGCTTTCGATAAATAACGCATACTAATCATCTGTCATATTAGATATTGGATCTCAGTTGTTTTTCCATGGCTCACCATTGGAACATGTAAACATTTAAGCAAATACATACGATATTTTTATAAAACCCAATTATTTCGAAAATGGTTACGAATAGGTATAGGGAACCTTAATACAGTTCGATAGAAAATGAAATTCTACATTTGATAGTGCATAAAGTTATAGGGTGTCCCTAGGTATAAGACATGCTACATAAAATAGCATTAAAATTTTCCGTAAAATCCAAAAATATCATAAAATACAGGGTGTTCCATTTAAAATAAGCAAGTTGATACCAACTTCCGGTTAAACCGGAAGTGACAGGAAGTTGAAAATATTTCAAAAAAGAAGTACCCCTTAACCTTACCTTAATCCCAAAATTTGAAATTTGTATCTAAATGGCATCATCAAAAACTTTTAATGAACGGGTTGCGTGAATAACCCTGTATACATACACTATTTTCTTGATTAAGATTGCACTAGTACCTAAATTTAATTTTGTTCTCACATTTCCAGATATTTGTGAACAACCGACTTTAAGGCCCTCTAAAAGAAAAAATCAAGTGATTACAAATCTGGCGAACTTGAGCAGCTTATCTATACATGTTCAGCCAATTTTGAGTCATCGATGTTATTACTTGTTTAAAAAAAAACACAATATTATTCGTCAAGTGGGCGTAGATTTACTCAGGATAAAAGACGGGAAAGGGGGCGCGAAACTTTGAGAATCACTGTGCTAAATATTGCATTACCTGGAAGAAGAAGTTTCTTCTTAAAATTTTCGCATTCTTCTTTGAACATACATAACACCAAAGGGCTCGTTGTGGGCGAAGGGTTGAGGGCTATACTCGAACTGACTAGACTTGTGCTTGGCAAAGGTAAGCTCAAATTATTTTCACTTCGTTCTTTTTCGCAGGACTCCAAATCGGCCTTCTCACATTCCATATTGGTTGAAATGGCTTCGTCAGATTTTGTTTCTTCGTTTAATATTTTTATCTACAATAAATCAATCAAATATAACGGTTTACAATTGATATTATTCAATACATAGAAAAAATCCGAGGTACAGACAATAACTTCAATGAAAATTACTTTAAAATACCTTTTGGCACTGGCCATACAAGTCAAACACAGCATACACAGGTTGTCCAAATGGGTAGGACCATGGCAAATTTTGTTCTTCGTTACCATTTACTATTAGTTTAAAGAATTTTGTGTCTGTAATCATTACACCAACCGAATCTCCCTCTGCGAGGGTATTTAATACTTGACCATAATTCGATCGACCCTAAAAAACAGAATATAGGTACTTAATGACATAGAGACGAGAAAATCTTGTAACAGTAATTTAATTTTATTAACTTTTAATATAAAATTGAGTTTAATTCCTAAATATAACTTGCAAATAGCAAAAGAGTCAGTTGTTATTATGTTTTGACAAGAAACGTGACTAATGATAAGATTACTCCAAAAAAAACATTTATTTTTAAGAAATTATCTGAATTAAAAATATGAGGCTAGTATTAGACATTTAAGGTTTAAACCTAAAGAAATAACAGCTTATGATGGACATCATTGTATATACTGGAATTCTGAACATACCCCACTTCATCAATTTTCAAATGTAATCAAAGATTTGACCGAGGATACTGATATTGTTTACGTTAAGGGGAAGGAAAAAGCTGAACATATAAAAAAGTATTCAAAAGGCCAGTTATTGAGTTACATGAACAACCAATTTTAATAGCATCTAAACCAAAATGTTTTTATCACTCTAAATCATTATGTATGTGTGCGCTTTCAAACGTTTTATACTTATCTGATAATTTTTTTATGAATGAATAGAAGATAATATTAGCTAAATGTACTTTGTTTTATTTAAACTTATTATAACATTAAAGTTACCGTCAAAGTGGGTGACTTGAATTTGGAGGGTGAAGTGGAAAAAATCTGCACGGTTAGACATTTAATTAAGTTAATACGCAAAAGAACCGGAGCACGCTGTTTAGGCACTGCCGCGCGTTCGACCTTGGTTCATGTTTACTTTCAGGCTAAAACTCGTCGCGCCATTCCAAACTAGTGCGCGGTAGGAACAAGCCAAATTGTTCGTTAAAAATTGTTAAAGTTGTGAATAGCTAGAACTTTCACTTGAGGGCCATAGTTGGAACCTAGTCTAAGGTATGCATTTTTAATATTAGATGGAAAAAATAGTTTCTTTGAAGACTTTATCATAGTTTTGCTAAAATATTAAGGTTTTTATTTTTTTTTATATTTTTTAACCTTCGGATACATTTTTAGGGTGACTTGAAAAATCATGCCACAGAAATATAAAAAGAAAATTGGCGGGCGGCGTTATGCGAACTATACAAATGACCAGCTAGAAAGTGCTCTAGCCGCAGTTAGACATGGGATGTCATATTCCGAGGCTTCCGAAACCTATAATATTCCTTTGGTGACTATATGGAGGAAGATAAAGAATAAACACCCGAAAAAGTTTGGGGGACAACCTGTTTTAAACTCTACAGAAGAAAAAGCCATTACATGCCTACAATAACATGCCTGGGAAAGATTGGTGCGCCGACTTTCTTACAAGACATAAAGATGTATTAAAGGTTCGTTTAGCTGAAAATATAAAAAGATCGAGAGCCGGAGTGTCAAGAAATGTTTTATGTGAATATTTTGATAGACTGGAAGTTTCTCTCAAAGACGTACCTCCAGAAAACTTAATAAACTATGACGAGACAAATTTTGTCGACGACCCTGGAAGACCTAAGGTTATTATACGAAGAACTATGAAACATGCAGAAAAAGTGTGTGATTCTACTAAATCTGCACACTCAGTCATGTTCTCTGTAACAGCGGCTGGGCTTATGTTGCCCCAATACGTAGTCTACCAATCCGACAATTTGTGGTCCACATGGACTCAAAGTGGCCCTGAAGGTTGTATTTACAACCGAATCCGGCTGGTTTGACCAAAGTTTGTTTGAAGATTGGTTTTTCAAGATCGTTGTTCCTTATTATAGACGTCTAGATGGCCCAAAAGCTATAATTGGGGACAACCTAGCAAGTCATTTGTCAGAGGCTGTAATAAGAAAATGCAAAGAAGAAAACATTAGATTCATTTTTTTACCAGCAAACAGCACTCATTTAACACAGCCTCTTGATGTGTCCTGCTTCAGACCAATTAAGATTGCCTGGCGACAAGAGTTAAAAAAATGGAAAATCTCAAATCCAGGAGTGTTACAAAAAGATCATTTTTTACGAATTCTGAACAGAACCATAAAATCGATTGCCCTCTCAGTGGCAAAAAATATAAAATCTGGCTTTGAGGCCACAGGGTTATACCCTCTTAACCGAGAAAAGGTACTTGTAAAAGTCCCAGACTACAATGAGACTGACGGTATGAACATTATTCCATCGTTGGTTGCAGAATCAGTAAAATCCCTTTTTAAGGAATCTCGATTTAAAGAACCGAGAGCCAAACGTGTCAAACGTAGAAAATTGGTGGTGGCGCCCGGAGAAAGTGTTACAGATCAGCAAAATGCAAACTCTTCAGAATCGGAAGGGGAACGGATAATCGAGTCGGAAAAAGATATATTGTCAAACACAGGATCAGATGAAATTGAAGATATTGAGCTACCCTGCTTTGTTAATCCAGTGAAAGAAAAGAGATATATTAACTCAGATAACTTACAGAAAATCGAGAGGACACAGATCACTACAGAAAACCTGGCAGAAGATGACTTCATATTAGTACAGTTTACTACACTAAAGAAAAAGCAACAAAGATATGTGGCAAAAGTAATGGAAGTAGACAACGAATTTATACATTGCTCATTTCTTAGGCCTTCTGACAAAAGCAAAGATGCCTTTGTTTTTCCACTTGAACCAGACATTAGCGATGTCACTTTAGATCAGGTGATCAAGAAGATTGAGCATTCCGAAGTATTAAGGAGGGGAGCACTAAAATTTTTTGTTTAAAAAATATATTGTTATATGATTAGTTTTTAAGATAGGTATAGTTACCTGATATTTTGTTTAACAATGTTTTCCGATTTAAATAACCAAAGAAGTTTCAGTTGTAGTTATAAACATTTTAGAAAATATTTTTGTTATAGCATTTTGTAAAAAAATTAGACAAACCTAAAAAAAATGGATTTATATGTATATATTTTTTAAAAAACCGAATTTTATTTCAATACACCCTTTAGCATGGGTTACTTGCAGTATAAACCATTTTTAATGCAATTTTTCAAGACACCCGTATTGCGGGTGGCTTGAAATTTTCGGTTTTATATTTTTTTTTCGAAAACTAAGTGAAATATGAAAGCTTTTTTTCAAAGAATATATTCTCCCAACCCATATGCCAGTTTTCCATATTTTTTTGTAAATCAAATTTTTATTCAATGTGTCTTACAGTGACGCATATTTCAAAATCGTTATCAAGTCACCCGCTTTGACGGTATATAGAAAAAAAGCTTTCACAGCTGTGGTCAATTAAGAAATCATGGTTCTTGCGATTAGACCGTGTCAAAATGGAATCACTTTCCGACGTTTCGCCTTCGATTGCACGAGGCATCTTCAGGGATCTTTACTTCACGAGATCGGAACACTGAATGAGCTGGGAGAGACCCAGGCCGGCTATTTATAGTCGACCTGTGTCCGGAGCGTGACACGTATGATGAAGACTGAAGCCCGTATCTCTATTAAAATTGTACCACTTCGATCTATCGTCAGTGCAATAGGATCTCCTACTTACAAAATTTGTAAATATCTTTCAAATATTCTTAATAATTTTACAGGAAAAACACATGTATATATTAGAAACTCTACGCATTTTGTAGAAAAACCAAAATCAATCCAATTATATCCCAAAGATATCTTAGTCAGTTTCGATGTAGAATCGCTATATACGAATGTGCCTATAAATGATTCAATTTCCATAATATCAAGACTTATTTCACCATATTAAAATTGATAATTCACTTTTAGATCTAATTGAAGCATGTCTTACATCAACGTATTTTGCCTTTCAAGGAACTTTCTATGAGCAAACCTCAGGGGCAGCCATGGGATCTCCACTGTCACCAGTGGTAGCCAATATTTTCATGGAAGCTTTTAAGGAGTAAGCCTTAGAGTCATCTCCATTAAAACCAAAATCATGGTTCAGATATGTAGACGACACTTTTGTAATATGGCCACATGGTCCAGAAAACGTCTCTGGGTTTCTTGATCATCTGAATCAACAGCATGCTAATATAAAATTTACAATGAAAATTGAATCAGAAGGCACGTTTCTCTTTCTAGATGTTCTTGTATAAAGGAAAGGGGATGGTTCCTTGGGGCATTCTGTATATAGAAAACCAACGCATACGAACAGATACTTAAATGCAAATATCCATCATCATCCAGAACAAAAGCAATCAGTTATTAATTCATTGGCTTACAGAGCAATTGTGACCAAAATTCTTTACAATCGGAAACAGAGAAACTGACTCAAGCTTTAAGAGGGAATGGATATTGCACTGAGGATATTCACCGATCAATTAGAAAATATAATAATCCTACTACACGAAATGATACTAATAAAAAATTACCGATAGAAAGTGCAGTTCTTCCATTTATATACGGAACCACAGACAAGATTGCAAGGTTACTTCGCCGGTCCAACATACGTACAATCTTCAACACACACAAGAAAATTGGACAATGTTTGCGATCGGCAAAGGACATTATTCCTTTCCAAACGGAAGGAGTTTCAGAAAGAAACAATCTGTACAATCTGCTGTATCTGAACATCTTTTATTTACTTTTTTTATTTTACGTTGTTTTACTCGGTGCTCAGATTCTTTTATTTCGGAGGCGTTAGGGCGTGAGTTCAAATAATTTAAGCAATATTGTGGGCGCCAGGCCTAGAGGCCAAAGAGGTTGAGCAGGAAAGAAAAAAACAAGATAGATACTTATGTACGCTAAGACACAATACTTAAGTTAACTTGTAATGTAGCTTCCCAAAACCTTCTAATTCCTGCAATGGACAGATTATAAATAAAAGAATGAAATACTAATGCAAGGAAATTTATTGTAAATTGTATATAAAATATAAGTATAAATATCATAGTGGTATTAAATGTTGTTCAACACAATCAACAGTAACAATCAAATCACCACATATGAGGTAAAACGATAACTACACTATTCATGAAATTAAATGTGCCAAATGAAATAATATTTATATCTTTAAGTTTAATATCTTGAAAGTACTGAAAAATTTTGATACATAAATTTACCATAAAAGTTAAATGAACTACCAGTAATTAAATATTTTGATTATTAAAATTTAAATTATGCAAAACTGATTAGGTGGAAAGATTGGAGTGAATATTTAAAGTATTAAAATTTTAAATTAAGTAAAATGATTAGATGGATAATTGAAAAGAAGGAGAGAGGGCAAGGATACAACCTTGAATTAAATTTTATTTTCTTAATTAAGTTTTATACTTGTTACCAAATATTGTTTAAAGAGCATAGCATGAATGTTGCAAAAACCAGATTTAATAAATATTATTTTATAAAAACCTCATATGAGAGATGCAAATATTAGTATTATATACCGATATTAACTGAAAATCACCGATAATAAGAAGATGGGCTGTAATGCAAAATATATTCAAACAATCATAAAACTATAACAGGTGGCTGAAAATCACAGGTAATTTTAGGAAGTACTGCCCATTACAAAAAACTTAACACTTATGACACTAAGGCATGGGTACCCAATATACACTCAACATACCTAATATAACTTATACTACAAAAAATATAAAGTCTCTTACTACCTATAGGCTATGAGCACTTACAAAGCAATTATTTGAAAAAAAAAACAATAAGAGTGTTTTACAAAACTCAAATTTAATAAAATAAGCCAGAAGATGCAATGAATTCTTTACTCAAAATCAACTAATTAAATAAAATACAACAAAGTAATACTTTGGAGAGTTATAGGTACCGAAATTAGAATAAAAGTTTATAGTTACTGATTTGCAAATGAATTCATGAGAAACTATTTAGAATTAAATTGGTTAATGACTTAAAGTGACTTTATAAAGGTAATTATAGTGCGAGAAGGCTGAATAATTGAAAAATTAGCAACGAAAGATCAAATTTCTAATGTACGCCCAGGGTAAGTAGAACACCAGTAGTAAAGCTACCTTTTATAAGCTAAACAAGGAAAGGTACTTATCTTTAGACTCGGTGTTGGGTTGGTTCCCTAAATGAAGACTTTCCTCAACGCTTCACAGCAGCGGTTAGCCTATAAGCTCAACCAAAAGGAGGTGGTCCTCTAGACGAGCAGACTGCAACGGAGGCCCCAAAACAGCACAAGCCAACAAGGAAAACCTCAAATGCCCCGTTCCAGCTACGCCACGGTAGTCCAACCAGAATCTAAGTTTCCAACTTCCTGCCTGATGTCCCTAAGTTGACCTGCCTAAGCCACTGTTCTTCCCACAATAAAAGAGTGATGTTGATTTTATTGTGATTGCGGTAATAATTAAAATATGCTCCTGCTGTAGGTTAAAAGGTCCTTGTAGTAGGATAAAAGCTTCTTGCAGTACGTTAAAAGCCTGATGTTATGGCTTTGAGTAGTCTTGAAGTGCTTTCCAATCCCAATTAAGGCTTCATAGAATTCGCCGATCAGTAGAACTTCTTACACGTCGTGTAAAATGGCGGCACAAAAAAACTATGAGAACTAACAATTCATTATTATTCTGCAGAGAGGTAGTAAGAGAGGATCTCTTTGTTCGGTCCAAAGGTTTTATAGTCCTAACATAGCGAAAAAAATGATGTATCCTGTTCTGGTACATGGTACCAACCTAGTACTCTCGATGACAGAAACCCTCGACAGACATTAAAAAAAATCACTTTATCATCCCGAAAAGTCTCAAAACATCTCCCTTTGCTACGGAACACCACCACCGATCACCACTAACGAGACAAAATCAGCTGATATAACCTCAGACTTTGAAACCCCTGACATAATTTGGAAATAAAACATAGGGTATAACGGGTTGCCTGCAGTAAGGTGTCGCCAAACAACGATCTCGGTATTTTGACACGGTCTAATCCCAAGAACCGTGATTGCTTAATTAAAGTTGTATTGTATTTCTAAACTGACTGTGTATCAGCAAAAAATTGTTTACACACTTACGCTATTTTTTACAAAATTCAGCATATTCTAAATAAACTTAGGTTAAAAAATTATGGAACAATTAAAAAACATAGTTCAAGTTCAAGCTTCGATATCTTTCTTATTAAGAGATCGATTTAATTTTTTTTTGGCTGTTTTAAAGATCATTCCTTGGTTAATAATTGGCGACATTGGAAAGGATAAAAATAATTTTAGTATACTGGGAAAGTCAATAAGTACGGAGTCTTGTTAAATTGACTACTTTTTAACTCAATCTATGGAAAGAGGGGGAAGTTGAATCTGGTTTCTCTCTCTATTTTAATTACTATATAACCTATTAATAAGTGTAATTATTTTGGTATAACTATTGGCGCTTTATGAAAAAAAAACTCGATTTTTGCAAAGTTTAGTTGTATTGCTAGGAAAAACATGGTTTTTTATTAACCCCTTATTAGCTTTTTGCGTTTTTTTGGTAGAAAAGGTATCCACGCAACGCGCACAAAAGCTAATAAGTATACACGGTAAACATTGATATACAGTAAAAAAGAAAAACCATTCTAACCTTTTTGTGCATAAACTTACCGTCATAAAATATCAGCCTCGTAAAAAGCAGGTTAACACCTTCGATTCATTACAGGTATGATTCATACTTTTGACAAGCATTCATGTCAGGGTGATAAGAAAGCTTCAAAGTTTGATAAAGTAAAATGAAAAGATGTATTAGTCCTGAGGACTGTGCTTATGCTAGGGGCTTGCATGAACAAGGAAGAACCCAGGCCGATATTGCCACACTTTTAGGAAAAAGTCTACGTTATTTCAAAAGTACTGGCCAGATATAGACAAGGAAGAAAAGGAATAACTCCGAGATAGCACATATTTTTAAAGGTGCAAGCCCTTAGAAGTAGATTTACGTCCAGTGTCAAACTTCAGTCGGAATTTGCTGCTGTTCACGAGATTCGGTTAAGTAAACAAACAGTAATATTGAGGTTAGCAGAATTCAAATTCAAATTTTTTATTTGGTTTCGAGCACTATAAATATAGAAAGAAACACGTCAAACAGAAACGTAAATAGACATGACAAGTACCTAATATAAACTAACAACAGATATATCTAAAAATAGATCACAAAACATAGTATATAATTTTTTCCTCGACTTAAAAGCCCTTCTGCAGTGCGGTGTCCAACAAAACATGAAAAAAAAAGTTTTCAGTTTGCATATTATGATGGGTTATTCCTCAAAAAAGTGAAAAATTCATCTGTGGTGTAAAAAGTCTGTGATAAAAGTAAGCTTTTAATTTTATTTTTGAATTTATTTTGACAATTTATTGCTTTAATGTTATAAGGTAACATATTATAAATTTACTCCCAGCGTAGATTGGTGATTTTTTATAAATATTTAAGTTATGCTTGTCTAAGCAGAAGTTATTTTTATTTCTTGTATCATACACATGAAAATTACTGTTAATTTGAATTAGATTTTTATTTCGATGGATATATGATAATAATTTTAAGAGATAAATTGAAGCAACTGTCAAAAGTTTATATGACCTGAATGTCTCTCTGCAAGATGTTTTAAAAGGTATAATAAAATGATTCTAACAATTCTTTTTTGTATTATAAATACTCTCTCTATATCTGAGGCCTGACCCCACACTGCTATGTTATAAGCTATTGCAGAATATATGAAAGCATAATATACATTAATAATTGTATAATATACATTAATAATGAAGATCGCATAAAGCTGCTATCGGTCCCAAACTTCTATCGCAACATAGATGTCAAAAGCTCGAGTTTGCTAGAGAGCATTGGCCATAGGTAGGTCTATGAGGTAACGTTTTATTTAGGGATAAATCCCGTTTTTTTTGCACCTTTCACAGGCAATGACTTTTTATTCAAGCATGACAATTCAAGGCCACACGTTGCAAGATTCGTGCATGATTACTTAGAAGAGGTGAAGATGTGTGGGATCAGATGGGAAGAAAAGTTAGAGTTCTAAATCGGCCGCCTCAAACCCTGGCCGAATTGAGGATATCGCCAGAGATAATATGGGGGGAAATGGACCAGGACAGAATAAGAAATCTTATAATGAGTATGCCAGACCGCTGTCAATCAGTTATTAATGCTAGCTGTTTGCTGCAATTTTCTCTACTGATTTTTTTATTTTGTTGCTGTGTAATTAAATTAGTCAAATTCAACTTGCTTTAGATAGACATGAACAATGTTGCCTAATATCCTTGGATTTGTGTAAAGCTTTTGACACCGTACACCATAAAATATTGCTTAAAAACTTGTTTCATATCGGTATAAGAGGTACTATATATAATTGGTTCCAAAATTATTTGTTGGCCCGAAAGCAATTTCTCCAGATTGGAAAAAATAAAAGCAGTCATCAAAAAATTTTATGTGGTGTGCTTCAAGGATCTATATTGACTCCAATTTTATTTTTAATATATATGAATTCTGTATCTCTGTTAAATTTAGAAGGCTCCATTAAATTATTTGCTGACTATACCACACTTCTCTATACTTCAGATAATTTTGCAAAAATAAATGTTATTATTAATAAAGACCTAACAAACAAACAAACAAAAGTATGCTTTATTGCAGCAGAAAAATTTTACAATTTTATGGACAAAGCGAAATATACCTAAAATAAGACATATCAAAACATTAATCGAAAAGAATTTCGATAGGTCAATGCTTTTTAAAAATGTAAGTTATCAATTTACCAAATCGTAAAACACAAGTTAGAATATAACATAACATTGCCGCAAAACAGTTAATGAATCCTAATAACCTTATAAAAGTAAACAAACACACATGTACGAGGTGAATAATTTCGATGACATTGAAATCAAAATTGCAACTGTGCGACCTTAAACTCTATGTTATTATAGTTATACAAATAATTGTGATGTTAAACAGAAGGTATAATGAACTAGTGTAGAATGTAGTATACAAAAAAGAATTAAATTTTGTTTTTAATCCAATACCTAACAAAAATAATTAAGTTTTAAGTGAATGTTCGACAGTTCTTTTCTCTATATGATGATTTTCAAAATTCTATGCTACGAGTTAGGACATGACTCACAAAAGATTTAAGTAAACAAGCGAATTTAGTGACAATTTAAAGAGACTTACTCGCTGTAAAAATCATTAACGCTGTAAAATGGTCTCTCAATGAGGTATCCTTTGGTGTTTTTTCGAAATTGTGCAAGCATAGGGATAGATTTTAAATGTACTGGCAGATTGTTGTAAAGTTTTATGGCGTTGTGAATAATTGATTTTTTTATTAATTCTGAGGAAGGAATGAGAAGATATATATCATGCCTAGAGTTTCTGGTAGGGTATACATGTTGTGGCCTTTCTGGGAGGGTGCTTATATGTTTTCTCAGCAGACATACCGTTTCCAAAATAAATAATGCAGGAAGTGTTAATATTTCATGTTTCTTGAAATAGTATTGGCAGTGAGCTCTATTATTTAGTTAATTGGTTACAGGCACAAAAATTAACTTTACACTTTCAGAAATCCTTTTTCATGTATATATCGAATACAGATATTCCGCCAATATTTTTTTCTAATAATCAAATTAATTATTCAAAGTGTATTAAATTTTTAGGCTTATATATAGATCAAAATTTAGCTTGGAAGCCACATATAGATATTTAAGAGTACAAATTTCTCCAATAATAGGAATTTTGTTTAAAATTCGTTAATATATTTCTCTTAATTTGTTAAAATATATATATATTTTGCTTTCATTTATTCAAAATTACAGTATCTAATATCAGTGTGGGGCGCTGTATGTAAAAAACAATAAAACCATTAGAAAAATTACAAAATAAGTCAATAAAATGTATTTACCGTTTACCATATCTGGAGCCCACCATTAACCTATATAAGCCTAAAAATCTTTTAAACATTTCTATGATGTATAAAACCAAATTATATATTTTTATTCATTCATTAGCTAAAAATATGATCATAATACAAGACAAACTGATTATTTCTCCATCATAAAATTTAAAAGTAATTTTAGCAAACAAAGTATATTACACAGTGGGGTTAATTATTACAATAATCTACCAAAATGATTAAAAACAGTTTTTAATTTATTCGTAATTTATAATAATGTATATGCATTTTTATATTAATTGTTAATTAGTTCCCTGCTATAAACAATGTTGTTTCTCGGGAATAAATGATTGATTAAACAAAAAAATAGATTAATGTTGTAGCTTCGCTTTTTTTCTTTTCTACCCTTTTCTATTTTTTTTTTTTTTTTTATTTAATTTAATGTGCCTCGACTGCTAATGGTCATTGGCACAATTACTATGCAGTCATTTACAGTACAACAAAATCATTAAAAACTAATTAGAACATTTATAACAATTTTAAAAGTTGAGCTTAAAGATAATTAAATAAATTAATGTCCTTTAGGAATTTTATAATTTTAAAGAAACTTTTAGGCGAAATAAGATTGTCTTTGAGATCACCACTGATTCCATTCATACGTCGGCTTTCTGCGTAATAGGGACACGCAATGAGGAGGTGTTGTACTGTTAGGGCACCATTGCAGTGTTCGCAAAAAGGTGGGTTTTGGGCTTCCATCAAATAACTATGGGTGAGTTTTGTGTGTCCTATTCTTAATCTTCGGATTACCGTCAGCTCTCTTCTATTCATAGGTGGCATGTCCTTGGTTTGGTTTGGATCCATCTGTGAGAGTTTGGTGTTTGACTGTCTCCAGATATTGTGCCATTTATTCCATATTGTCTGTTTAAAAGTATTGTTGACATCTTTCTGAAGTTGTATTTGTTCTGTTGGCAAATTCGATGTTAATGCTTCTTTAGCAGCATAATCTGCTCTCTCATTTCCAGGAATTCCAACATGTGAAGGCGTCCAAATAATGTAAATTTTTATGTTTTTGGATGAAAGGTCTTGATAGGTATCATGTATGTTTTGTACTAGAGGGTGTTTAGTGTACATGTTGCCTATGGAGTGAATCGACGCTAATGAATCGGTACATATAGTAATGGTTTTATTTTCTCCTGTGATAATTTGAAAAGCTTTAAGGATGCCATATAGTTCTCCAGTGTGAATGCAGCAAGCCTCTGGGAGTTTGTAACTTGCCATGATGGAATCTGTTGTGACTGAGCAGCTTACAACGTTATCATCTTTGGACGCATCTGTGTACAAGGTGTGATCTGATTTGTTTTTACTCATGAGTTCTAGGAAAGATTGCTTTAGAATGACTCCATGGGTTTCAGATTTTTTGGTTTTTGTCAAAGAGGTGTCCATAAGTGGCATCTTTTTAGTCCATGGAGGTGTTGTTGAGACTGGAATGGTAGATATCTGGTGGATACTTTTGTCACCCATCAGGACGTTTTTGAGAGTTCTTGAAATTGAAGGTGGGTATCTGGGCGAAAAAGCTTGAACATCTTGTGCTTTGTAAAATTCATTTCATGCTTGCCAATATACTTTTCTGCAGAAGATAATATGCATTTAATTAGCTGGTTTGTAGCTTCATCGATATTATCAGAGAGTTCCAAGTGATTTGTTTGTGTTTGTACGTAGTTGCTAAAAATGTTCCAGTCAGCGCGGGAGTATCTCCATTTGCTCACAGTGTAGTCTTGTTTTAGCATGTTGTCGGTGATAATTATAGGAAAGTGATCGCTGTCGTATAAATCGTTTAGAACATGCCAGTCGAGGGTCAATGTTGTTGTAGGGTCACTAAAGCTAATGTCGATGGATGAAAAGGTTCCCGTAGAAATGTTGCAGTGTGTGCTTTCTCCTGTGTTCAAAAGGCATTAAGTATTAAGTATTTTTTCAATAATTTTCCCTCTCCCATAAGTTTGTTCAGACCCCCAAATTGAGTTATGTGCGTTAAAATCCCCTACAAGTATAAATGGGCTCGGTATCTGATTTACAAGATTGTGTATTTGAGCTTCTGTTAGGTTGTGGTTTGGTGGGATGTATATGTTACATATTGTAATTTTTTGTGGGCACCAGACATTCACTGCTATGATTTCCAAATCTGAAGTAATGGGATGTACTTTAGAAAAAAGTATTACTTGATATAAAGATGGATGTTCCTCCACTAGCTCGGGCGCAATCAGTTCTAAGTTGATGGTAACCTTCAAAGTTCTTCAGGGATGGTTTATGGTGGTCTTGGAAGTTTGTTTCTTGAAGACAGATAATGTCTGGATTTTGTTCAGAAATCAACTGTTGAAGCCGATGAATGCGTGGATAAAATCCATCGCAGTTCCATTGTAACAAAGTGGAAGTGATGGTGAAGAGAAAAAAGTAGGTAGAATTATTATCTAGTTGAAGTCATTTTCAGATACATCGATAGAAGACTGGGACATTAAACTTGAAATGCTACCTGTTTCTGTTTCTTCAGATATAAGCTGATCTTTAATTTTCTTAATTAGTCGAGTGAATCTGTTCTTTATAGATCTTTCATTTAAAAACGGGTATATTTCTTTCATGTTGGATAAAAGAGATTTAACATCGGTTGTGAAATTCAAAGCCTCTTGATAGGGGTTTGGATTGTCATATGTGTTTTCCAAAAAGGCTAAAAAGTTGTCAACTGGGACTATAAATTTATCAGGTGTTTCTTGATATCTTTCTTTTATTATTTGTTTGGTGTTTGTTGGAGTTCCTGATTGTGAATCAGTTCTTGGTTTTTTCTTAGTTTGTTTGGCAATGGTTCGATTATGAGGGATTTTGTTTGGTGGTGTCATAACGGAAGTGGTGGGGAGACTTTCAGGAATGGTTTCAGATTGTTCACTAGGTGTTAATATATCTGAGAGTAATCGTTTTTGAGATGGTTTGTTTGCGTTTGTCGAGGCTCCTGGTTGTTTTTCTGTGATATTTAAGTTTTCTTCAAGGGGTGTTTGTGTTGGGGTATTCTCTGAAGATATTGCGTTGGCAGGTAGATTTTGACAACTGTTTGCAATGTGACCAGTTTGTTTGCAGATAAAGCATTCCATTTTGTCAGTGGAGAGGAAGATTCTGTGTTCATTTCCGTCGTACGGAAGTACTAATGATGTTTGCAGTTGGAAGTTTTCTGTAGGTGAGAACACATAAACTTGTCTGCGAAAGCTGAGGATATGGCTGTATTCATCGCCGGGTATCCCTGCTTTAAGGAACGATACAGGAGATGCCAGGTTGAAACCAAGGCTTTTAATCCCGGTTTCCACTATATCATGAGGTATTGATGGGCTAACGTTTGAAATAACAATTCTTTTTGATGGAGATACTAGTCTGCGAACGTTTAGATCCAAATTTCCTACAGAGATAACTTGATGAGATGTAATAAGCTGATCTACTAGTTCTTTAGTTGCGAGATAAATGCATACTCTATTATTTGAGATTCTGGATGCAAAGGATATGTTTTTGGGACCTACAATATCACCAATAGCTTTGGCATAATCGATTAGCCTAAGACTTTCTTCTGCGTGAAAAACTATGGCTTGATCTTTTTTGGGAAAGACTGGTTTGGGAACTGATTTGGCAGCATATGAATAGGAGCCGGCATTGGTTTGGCTATTCATGTTACTTTGTGACTTAGTAGAAACTGTTTGAATTATATTTTCGTTATCTGTGTTGGTGCCTTTGTAGTCAAAGGCACCACTGTTAGTATTATTCATGTCACTAATTGTTATAATACTAAGGTATTCCGGCCGGGGCTCATCGTAGTTACTCGATCAGAGTGGCGCACTCCGAGCCAGCGTAGCACAGCGCGCGCACCGGTAGGCGTTTAGTTGGCGCGGCGGTGTGGTGGGGCCTGTAAGATGGCGGCCTAGTGAAACGTTAAAAAAATTACACTGGCCGACAAGATTTTTCTAACACAGGCCAGCTCATTATTTTCACAATAGAAATCCTCCCAATAATAAAAAAAATATTTGGAAAGCCCTAATACGTACCATTTTTTAATAGCCTAATTAGAACCTTTTATATCGGCAGGAAAACAATTTTATTGTGGGGGCGGCTACAATGGGTCCATTTTACAACGGAAAAATTACCTAGACTGGGTTGTTTACAACATTAGACATAAGATAAACGTTAAACATCACTCTTCTGTTGAGTTTCGAATTGAGTAGTTCCCTGTGTATCGATAAGCAAGTGTATGTGAAGACGAGAATGTCGAGTCAAACGCGCCGAAGTTGCAAAATTTCTCCTGACAAATTTTGTTATATTTGTGGAGAATTTCTGGTGAAATCACAAGCCAGGCCATTTTCCGAAAATGTAAAAAAAGCCTACTTTAAATATTTTGGTGAATTAATTGGGGATCAAGATAAGCGGTGGGCTCCCAATGTGTGCTGTGTTAGTTGTAGTGTATCATTGGTGCAGTGGATGAAGGGAAAGAGAAAAAGTATGGCTTTTGCAGTTCCAATGGTATGGCGAGAATCCACCAATCATTCTGACAATTGTTATTTTTACCTGACAAAGACTGAAGGTTATTCCACAAAGGGAAAGCACAATATAGAATATCCAAATTTGCAATCTGCCATACGGCCTGTTCCTCATAATGCAAATTTGCCAGTGCCTATTGCGCCTTTAAATTGGCAAGCTATTGATTTGGGAGATAATGGAGATAACGCATCATCAGAACAGTGCACCGATCCCACTTTTACCACAGGTCCCAGTTCCGGCGAGCCACATTTGATTGTTCAAAGTGAATTAAATGATTTAGTACGTGATTTGGGGTTATCTAAGCAACAGTCAGAACTTCTGGGTTCCCGTCTTAAGGAATGGAACCTATTGGCCAAAGAAACTAAAATTACGAATTTCAGAAAA
Source organism: Kuschelorhynchus macadamiae (assembly GCA_030620095.1). Classification (NCBI taxonomy): domain Eukaryota; kingdom Metazoa; phylum Arthropoda; class Insecta; order Coleoptera; family Curculionidae; genus Kuschelorhynchus; species Kuschelorhynchus macadamiae. Next base: position 550,717 of record JAUTXW010000598.1, read on the forward strand.
AGAAATGCTATGTTTTCTGAATTCTACAGTATGGAAAATTCGTTGTGCGCGTGTACTGATATAGACAGTTTAATGCAGGAACTTGATATTGAACATTCTCCCCGTGAGTGGGGCTTATTCACAGACTCATCTAAACATAGCTTAAAAGCTGTGTTATTGCATAATGGAAATTTAAAACCCTCTATACCCAGTTGCAGTGGGAACAGAAAAGTTATAGCGATTTTAGTGGGACTTCAGAGGGGATTTACAAAATATTGCTGTTTTCTTTGTTTAGGAGACAGTCGTGCAATAAATCAGCATTATGTAACAAAAATTTGACCAGAAAGAAGCGATTTTCAACAGGGATCTCAAAATGTTAAATTTATACCTCTTGTTGATCCCAAAAATGTCCTTTTGCTTCCTCTTCACATTAAACTAGGGCTGATGAAAAACTTTGTGAAGGCTTTGAATAAAGATGGTGATGGATTTAAACACCTAAGACAAGTCTTTCCCCAGTTAAGTGATGCTAAATTAAAAGAAGGCATTTTTATTGGGCCACAAATCAGAAAATCGCTGGACGATGTCAATTTTACGGAAAAGCTTACCGAGCAGGAACTCAGAGCATGGAATTCATTTGTTAATATAGTAAGAGGGTTTTTAGGCAACAAATGGATGAAAATTATGAACAATTAGTTAATGAACTTTTAGATGCCTATAAAGCGCTTGGTGCCAGAATGGCATTAAAAATTCACTTCCTCCATTCCCATCTGTCATTTTTTCCTAAAAATTTGGGAGCTGTTAGTGACGAGCAGCGTGAAAGGTTTCACCAAGATATCAGAACAATGGAAATTCGGTACCAAGGATGATGGGATCCAGCCATGATGGGTGAGTACTGTTGGTTTTTCAAGAGAGAAAGATAGGACATCTCACAAACGGAAAAAATAAAGCTTAATTAGTGTTTTAAGTTTATATTTTTCTTGTTTGCTTTTCTCTTAGAAGTATGGTATGTTTAATAGGCATAAACATAGTCAATAAACAGGGTTAAGAATTTTCTGAAATCATTTTTTCTATAGATATTAAGTATCGTAACTTTCAATATGGTTCTACAACTCTAACAAGAAAACCCTACGTGCTACAACTTTCTATTTGCCTTTTTCGTATTTGGATAGGTCCATTCTATTAGATTATGCTATTCTGATTTGTGTTACAACAATTTTTTTTTGTCGGCCAGTGTAATTTGTTTATTATTTCCAATGGCGCCTATTATTAACCAAGGAATGATCTTTCAAACAGCGAAAAACAAAATTTAAATCGATCTATTTTTCAAAGGTTGGTTATACCTAACAATGGTAACTAAGACAACTTGAAACTTGTCAATGTCAGCTTGTTAACACTTCGAAACCTCAAACTAAACTGAATCAATATGTGTTCGGGGTCCTCTTCGATTCTCATGTCAGCCGAATAGCTATTACATCTCTTCATTCCTCGGGAAAACAATCAAATTGTAAGGATAGGTGAAAAAGTCATAGGAGGAGGGAGATCCCAGTTGGGGAAGTGGAGGGGGGGGGTTAGTTTAGATTTTAGGTAAGACAGTTTTTAAGAACCTTGTATTTGTTACGTGGTTGGGAGAAGTCATGAGTTTTGGTGATGAGTTCATTATTAGCAAGTTTGTTAATGAAGTCGCCCAAGCTTTCAAGCTTTGTATCCCTGTGAAAAATTGAATTTCTGACGAATCTGTCCGCGTTTAAAATGATCCTGATTATTTACTTTTGGAGCGACTGAAGTCTTTTTGATTGGCCTTGCGGAGCGCTTATATGGCCTTTAGAAACTACAAAGAAAGTCCTACAAGTTGTCTATTTGAAGTTTCTCTGATCCCCTATAGTTTAACCTGTTGACAGGTGTCAAAATATAAATGTACGAATGTACCGAATGTATGTACCATTTTATCTTCTGGACAAGAACAGTAGTCCTAATGTATAAAACCGTATCTTTTGCAATATTAATACTTACCATTCTGTAAACCAGTGGCGGCTCGTCAGGGTAGGCCTCTGAGGCCGCGCCTCACCCCCAAAATAAAGGAAAAGAGAATTTTTTTATATAACTTTTTATCTATTACCAATTAGAAATATACTTTTTAACAGTTTTACAACATAATAACATTAAAAAAAAAACAAAATATAATCCCATAATAAATATTTTAGAAAATAAATTCTGACCACATCAAAAAACCGACCGTGCAATCCGTGCAAACCCATTCCTAAAGAAAGTGCTCTCGAATGAGGCGAAATAATTTTAGCTTGGAAAGTTTCGACTTCTGACCTATTTATCAACGGCCGGTGCCGATGCCGGCTAGTCACCTGATTACGACAGAGCGGGATGGCGATTGCCGATGCGCCCGTTTTCTATTGCATTCTTGAGGCGATAAATCTGTAGCTTGGATATGTTTTTATTGGTTATTTAAATCACATGACTAGCGAAATATTCCAACGGCTTCTTTTTACGGGGTGCGTGCGGCTGAGAAAGAAATAGGAAATAGATTGCGATAATCGCTGATTGAGGGCGTTCTGTCTTTTAAGGTGAATAAATACGCGTGAGCAAGTTTTTGTTTTGTTTTGATTTGGTAAGTTGGACCGTTCCATTTTTTGTATTTGCTTTTTGCTTTTGATATGAATCCTATTCACGACATTATTGCTTCATTAATTGAAACGCCTTTTTTAAGAAGAAGCGAAACTGAAAAGAAACAGATATTAGGTAGCCGTCCGACGCCGAAAATTGTTACCAATATTTAACGATAAGAGGCAAGGTAAAAAATATTCAAGAACTTTTCAAATATCTTGGTACGAAACTTATAGGTGGCTATGCGGAAGTATTTATAAAGAAAGCTTATATTGTTGGCCTTGTATTTTATTAGGTTGCGTCAAAAATAATTGGAGTTCAGGGGGCGGATATTCGGATTTAAAAAATTTTTCACGAGCAGTAAAATCGCATGAAAGTTCAAGAGAGCATATTAAAAATTCGGTAGCACTTACAAGACTGGAGCAAAATAGGGCGACTATTGTGGATGCACTACAAGAAAATGCAAGTCTTAATAAAATTGTTTATAATGAAAATGTTCGAAAAAACCGTTTATTATTAAATTATTTAATTGATGTTACTATTACTTTGGGTAAACAGGACTTGGCATTTCGAGGTCATAATGAAACAACAGATTCTTTTAACCGTGGCAATTTTAAGGAAATATTGGCATGCTTAATAAAAAGAAATGCCGAACTTACTGAACATTGTGCTAAATTTAGTAATATTTTTACGGGACAATCTAAGACTATACAAAATGAACTAATTGGTTGCATACATGACTATATTCAAGAATATATAAAAAAAGAAATCAATGACACCGATTGTTGTTTTTTTGGCGTAATTGCGGATGATAGTACTGATATAACAGAAAAATCACAGTGTTCGATAACAGTTAGGTATGTGACCAACGGATCTTTAAAAGAAAGATTTTTAGGATTTTTTGACGTTAGCGATAATAGAACAGCAGAGAGCCTTTTTCATTTAATACAAAACAGCTTAGAGCCTTATGACTTTAAAAATAAATTGGTCGCGCAGTGTTACGATGGGGCTAGTGTTATGGCAGGTGAAATAAATGGGCTTCAAACAAAAGTTAGATCTATTGCTCCTTTAGCTATGTTTACTCATTGTTGCGCCCACAGATTAAATCTAGTTTTACAACAGGGAACAAAACTGATTACTTAAAGTCGTATATTTTTTGCCACTTTATTAGGAATATCAAATTATTTCCACCAATCACCAAAACGGTCTTTTGTGCTTAATCAGATAGTAGGTAAAAGAATTCCGCGAGCTGTAGAAACGCGATGGTATACACGGTATACATTTTTAAACTTAGTGGCTAATGAATGGGACAATTTAATTATAGTATTTGAAACTATTATTAATGACTTAAGTTCTGGAACAGAATCTATTAATGGTGAAAAAGGATTTCTAAAGCATTTTAATGATTTCGAATTTTGCCTTTTAACGCATATTTATAAACAAATTTTTAGTTGCACTGATGTACTGTTTCAAATATTACAGTTAAAGCATTTAGATATAAATTACTGCATTTCGCAAATAAACTTTGCCAAGCAACGAATTATTGAATTTAGAAACGAGGACCATTTCAAAGAACTTTTCAATATTGCTAAAAAAGCCACTATTCTGCCAACTAACACACGTCGAGGGCAATGTTCTAGCGACTTTGATATTTTTACTAAATATAAAATATTATATTTCGAAATAATAGATTGTATAATTCTTCAATTAGGGACGCGGTTTAAAAATTTAAATAATTTAAATTTCTTTGCTTTAGTCGATTGCACAAAATATTCGGAATACGTTAAATGCTTTCCAGACGACTTATTAAATAATTTATTAAAAAATTATCCAAACATTTTTGACAGAGATAGATTAAAGAATGAGCTTTTCGTATTGTATAGGGATGAACAATTTTCAAATTTAGATGTCGAAAAAAGTCTAGCTTTGTTATTTAAAGATTTTAAAGCAATTTTTGCGGAAACATATAATCTAACCTAACCTAACCTAACCTACCTAAGAAACACAATGACACAAGAACGGCTTTCGGGTTTAGCAATGATGTCAATAGAGCAGAAATTACTGTCAGAACTTAGTGAAGACCAAAACTATTACGACCAAATTATAGATAAATTTGCAACCTTAAAAGACAGACGTATAGATTTAATGTACAAAAAGTAGTTTTTTTATCTTATTTCATACAACTATTTATTTTAAGTTTTAATAAACTAAATTATGTTTTTATTATCGCAATCACCGCTATATTTTAGTGATAGGTGTACATATTTTACTTGTTTTGTTTACTTTTTATTTACTTTTTTTAGAGTTTATTTTTTTAGTTTTTAATGGTTTAGTAGGGCTATTGGCGATGACCTCCATTAAAAAAAAAAGGTCAACGCGTCGCAGAAACAAAATTAACCTCATGTAGCCTCACCCTTCAATATACTCACGAGCCGCCACTGCTGTAAACTTATAAATATCATATTAAATCCTTTTTTTTTTCCTACCTTAACACCATTAATCGATATCCAGTCGTTCGCGATCACGCAGCTGGGTCCTTTCACCGCCAGAGCGCTCACCGGGAAACTGAGCCGCTCCAACGGCCCGGCGACAACTCCAACTATGATCGACGACTGCCAACGGACGTCCAACTGTTCGATCAGGACTTGGACCGGTTTGTTGGACTCCAACGCGGGAGTGACCGCGACCACGCCCTGGTTGTACGAAGCAACGCGCCTGGCGACGGTCTTGTCCGATTGCACTTCGATGTTGCGTCCGTGATTTTCGTGGAATTCGTAGTGTCGCAGATGACTCACTATAGTGGCAATTAAAATGAACTCTTGTTAGTATGTCACTTACACTTTAAATCAAATTGTAAGAGGGAGATTGATATTTTTGTAATACAGAACAGAATCGTTGAAATTCAACTAACAAATAACGGTTTTTGAGTTAATAGTAAAACTGAAAGGAAACGGAAAGACTGATAGACAGCAAAATGAATAAAATGCCTAAATGGGCACCACCGGACAAAGTCAAAAAATTTCAACAAACCATCGATGAAAATCTGAAAATCTAAACGACATCGAAGACTTAAATGGGAAAATCAGAACAACCATCAAAGGAGCAACGGAAAAACACTGTATAAAGAGAAACGGAGAGGAAAAGATACTCAACCCAGAAACTCAAGAAATGATGAAGCTTCAAAGAAACCTGCAAGGCAAAGTCACAACAATCAGAGATAGGCTTAAACAATCAAACAAAAATATATTAAAAGCAGGAAGGAAAGACCTTGTTTTCTCAACATATTAGCAAGAGATGGGAACGATCTTCAAGAAAATTAAACGTATTTTTAAAAAATTACGAAAATTGGCTAAGTAAAGAAGATTTGATTTTTGAAAATAGTAGTTCTGATAGTGACGGCAATGCAGAGGAGATAAACTCAGAAAATCAAGTTCCTGGACGGCCAAACAAGGCAATACAAGATTCGTGCTGCTTTAGGACAAAGAAACGAAAAGTGGAGCATTTACTTGTCCAGTCCAGTTACGAAGAAATAACTTTTGCTGCACAAGTAGCGATTAGAAATTCGGGACGTAGAGATGCCGCAAACATAGTTAAGGAGTTAAGAAGTGCTTCTCCTCAACGCGCTACAGTTATTAAACATTTAAGGCGTGAGAAAGATACTCGGAAAAATGTTATGCGCCAGTATAACAAAGAGGAGGCTTTGGCATTGTATGTAGACTGTAAGTTATCGAAACAAAGTTATATTTTATTGAGAAAAAGAGCAGTAGATGTAGGACATATTCTTTATCCGTCGTATTATAGTTTACAAAAAGCAAAATCAGATTGTTGTCCTTCAGACGAGTTTATTAGAATCACTGATACACGAGCTGAAATTTCTCTTCAAGCTTTGCTTGATCATACCGCAAAACGGCTTGCAATAATACAAGAACCAGTAATAAATCGTTTAGTATCATCCGGGGTTACTAATTTTAATTTAGTTAGTAAATGGGGCTGTGACGGAAGTTCCGGGCACAGCAGATATAAACAATTTATTTTCTCCTTTGTAATTATTAAACTACATCCCCAAAATAACCAACAGGTATACGTTTGGCAAAACAATAGGGCATCTTCGACTAGATTGTGCCGTCCAATAAAATTTTTTTTTGAGAAGGAAACTCATGATAGAACAGTATTGGAAACACAACAAATTCAAAACCAAATAGCAAGTTTAAGGCCGACTAAAATCACAATTGAGAACATGGAAATAAATATTCATCACGAGCTACATTCAACCATGGTCGATGGTAAAGTTTGCAATTCACTGAGCAACACCAAATCATCTCAAACTTGTTATATCTGTGGCGCCACTCCCAAAACTATGAATAAGGAAATAGGCACCAAAAGTTGTATTAACTATGGTTTTGGCATATCTACATTGCACGCTTGGATCAGGTGTTTTGAATGCTTGTTGCATGTTAGCTATAAGCTTTGTATTCAGAAATGGCTGGTGAAAGGCGAAGAAGAAAAAAATCAAATAAAAATAAGAAAATCTGAAATTCAACAAAAATTTAAAGTGGAAATGGGCTTAATTGTAGATATGCCAAAACCAGGGTTTGGATCGACTAATGATGGGAATACGGCAAGAAAGTTCTTTCTAAATCCAAAAAAAACTGCAGATATAACAGGTTTGGATGAAACTCTAATACATAGGTTCAGCGTTCTTTTGCAAACTTTGTCATCTGGGTACGAAATTCAGATCGACATGTTTGAAAAATATGCAGCAGATACTAGGCAACTCTACTTAGATCTTTATTCCTGGTATTACATGCCTGTTACGGTGCACAAAATTCTTGTTCATGGGGCAGATATTATTAAACATTTTATTTTGCCGATTGGACAACTATCGGAGGAAGCCCAAGAAGCCCGTAACAAAGATTGCCGAAGGTTTAGGGAGTTTAACACTCAAAAAATATCCCGTAATGCCTCGAATAAAGATCTACTTAGGATGTTGCTGATCTCATCTGACCCGCTTATAAACAGTTTTAGACAAAACACTCAGAAGTCTACAAACGCTTTTTCGGTAGACGTTTTAGCTTTGTTAAAATGTCCTTCTATAACTAGCATTAGTAACCCCGATGATGATGATAATGATGATGATGGTGATGAAAGTAATTCATATGACGAAGTAGAAAGCGTATAAAGTTTTAATATTACTTCATTTCTTACTTTTTTCCGTTCATTTCCACAATAATTAATTATTTTGTCTATTGTATATATTCTGTTTCTCACATATATTTAAAGAACTAATTAAAAATATATTAATATTGCACAAGCGAGTTTTTAGATACATTTCTATCGTAGAAACCAATTAAAATCGATATTATCATATAATTGTTTCATTTTTTTGTTTCAAATTTGAATATTAATCTGATTTTGCTTTTTGTGCTACTTCTATGTACTTTTATTTTTAATATTAATGTATAGATATGATTTTTAGTTTATTTACTGATGTCAAGCATTTAATCTTGTGCTTTTTTATATAAAAAAATTGAAGCGCGTCGTTAATAATATATAATCAATTTGAAGATTTTGTTTACATCACATGTTAGTCTTAATATTTTATTACAGTACATATTGATATTCGTAAAATTTAACGTCATTCATATAAGATAATCTGTTGTTTGTATCAAATATTAAATATAGATGTAATGGAAATTTCGTTAACTACTTAAAAACACGTACGTACACATTTTATTTAAAACTGAGTAACAGTGTTTCTGTTTTAACTTGTAAAATGTTATATTTATTAATTTAATTTGCTAATTTAATAATATTAATTTTATAACTGAAATTAGTTTTCTCTATTTTCCTAGAAGTCAAATTTTTAAATACGACCTGTTTTTTTGAAAAAATGTTTAATGACCATAAGAAAAATGTTTTAATATTTAGGCTATAATTTGATTTAATTTTGATTTAATTTTGAAGCATTAATCCTTACAATATTTTTGTCCTAGAATACTAATAAAAACACATATTGGTATTTACATATATTATTTACTTGTTGACGCCCTATTTCAATAATTATTGTATTTATACTTGAACAATATAAAAGTGTATTTTGGTTAACAATACTTTTCTCGTTATTCGTCAATTAAAAATAAACAATAACACCTCAATAACTGCAATGCAGGCATAATTAAAGGTTTAAAATGATATTTTTCAAAAAATATTTAATAGTTCTCTGAAGGCGTATCATAAAGTAATCAAATTTTGATAGAATTTATTTTGTCAACCTACTTTTCCCAGCCAGCCCACTGTGCGACGTCTGGCTAGGCGAAAGATCGAGGATACAGAACTTGAACATGATACAATTCATGAAGAATAACAAGGAGAGAACGGAGTAGTTGTAGAAGCAATTAAGGAAGAAGGAGAATAACTAATAAAAAAGATTACAGTACTCTTTAATATGTGTTTGACAGAAGGCAAAACTCACTGGAACTAACAAATTACAGACCAATAGGTTTATTGTCACTTCTATATAAGCTTTACATAAAGATCCTACCTAACCTGCTAACCAGGAAAAAGGACTTCTATCAACCACCAACACAAACTAGATTTCGCGCTGGCTTCGGAACAAACGACCACTTACGAGTATTAAAAACGCTTATTGAAAAATGCGTAGAGTACAATAAAGCACTTATTTTAATTTTCGATGATTACGAAAAGGCGTTCGATACCCTGGACCAGCGCAAGATGTTAAAAGCATCTGCTGACTGCCCAATAGACCATAGATACACAGACATTATAAAGCATATATACAAGAAAGTCACATCGAGGGTAAGGTTGAATGAGGACTCCAACAAATTCAGAATCAAACGCAAGGTGCGGCAGGGCGACATCATCTTTCCAAAGCTTTTCACTCTGTTATTGAAGTACATGTTCAAAAAACTAAACTAGGACACCCTTGGATTAAACATAAACGGTGAAAGATTAAATCATCTACGCTTTGCGGATGATGTACTGACAGCAGACCGTCTAGAGGAAGCTATAAAACTAACTAACAGAAACATCACGACAGATAGGGTTAACAATAAATACCTCAAAGACAATGATAATGACAAATCTCGTCCTATCAAACAACATAAAATTAATTACTTGGAAATAGAACAGGTCTAACTTAAATAAGTGTAACGAATTGTCAAGTCGGATGGATTTAAGACAAGTTTGTATAGCTGGTTGTGCTGATTTAAGGAAACTAATGATATTGGGTGATCAACAAGGCCGAAATATTGACAAGTTAATCAATCGTAGAACAGGAGTGTTTAAAACTGAAAGTGTGATTAAGCCAGGCGCTCAATTTTCATCTATTATTGAAAATATTGAAGTGCTGACAAGAAACTACACCAACATTGACACTGTTCTGATTATTGCAGGTTTGAATGACTTTAAAAATTCTAATATTCCCTCTGTACACTTGATAGTCGATAAGCTATCTTTATGTCAACACACAAACATTTTAATCAGCTCTGTACCTTTTGGCAAATTTGATGAAGGTTCTGAAAATTGTATATTTAATTTTAATTCTAAACTTAAAAACTGCTCTAACGTTAAACTATTGGAAAGTAATATAAATAATTCATTAGTAAATAAATCTATGCTAGCGGGTAGGATAATTGACGAAATTTGTGAAACAAACAAGACCTGCCCAGTAAATTGTAATTTTGGTACCTATGACATACCTCAAAAACCACTTTCAACTGGCTCAAAACCCAATAGCCTACCTTTACCATGTTCAGTGTCGGTTGATTTTTTAGTGAACAACAGTCGTCCGAAGAGTGTACCATAGCTAACAAATCTAACAACAACAAAGTGTCTGTGATGTTACTGAACATACAATGTATTAGAAATAAGACTGACGAATTACAATTACTTTTAGAAAGTCTTGATTATCTAGACCTTGTTTTAATTACAGAGCACTGGCTTGGGCCAGGGGAATTAGTGCATTTGCCTAAATATTCTATAATTGCCTCCTACTGTAGATCAAGGATGTTACAAGGTGGTACACTTATACTTATTGAAGAATCATTTAAGAATAAAACCGACTTTCATGTAATTAATAACTATGATTATCTCATAACTGATCAAGTTTTTGAATTTTGTCTAATCACGTCCAGTAGTTGTAATATTTATTTTTTATGTATATATCGAGCACCATCAGGTAATATTATTAAATTTTTAAAGAAGCTGAATTTTTTGTTTAGTCAAATTCCTCACAAAAGTCAAGTCTTTTTGGGTGGTGACCTGAATGTTGATTTCTTGGTCAGTAGTAATAATTCTTTACAATTCATTAATCTGTTTAACTGTTATGAGTTGAAAATGCAGGTATACTTTCCCACTCGCTTAAGCCTGCTCACAAACATTATTAGACTATATTTGCTCAAATTTTGATGTACTTTGTCAGGTTGTGACTGCTGGTTTGTCTGATCATGAGGCCGTGTTGTGCCATTTTGTACACAAAGCCACTGACACATCTAAAGGTAAAACTTCTAAAAGATATGGTTGTCTGCTGACAAGGAATAATTACTATGCTCAGCCTATCACTGGAACAGTGTTCTTCAGATAGAAAATCCTCTTGAAGCTTATCATGCTAAAATCATTAAAAGATTTAATATGTCTTTTCCTGTGGTAAACATCAAACATAAAGTTAAAAAACCTTGGATCACTAAAGGATTGAAAATCTCATCTAAAAACATGAGATGTCTTCACATGTTAAGAAAATATTTTTTGAACAACATTTCTTTTATTAGTCATTTTAATAGATACAGAAATATCTATCGAAAAACCATTAACGTTGTTAAACAACTTTACTACTGTAATCGAGTTAATACCGCAGGAAATAAACAAAGGGAAATTTGGAATATAGTTAATGAGCTGTGAGGCAAGAAATCTGGTCATTTGATTAACACTAATTTAAGGGCAGGTGAAATGAATCATTTTTATTGTACTATTGCACAACAATTGAGTAGTAATCTTACTGAGGACTCCATCGACCCCTTATCCTTTCTCAAGCATGTGTCTGTACCTCAGACATTCTATTTTACACCTGTTAGTCAAAATGAGTTGAGAGCCATTCTTCAACACATAAAAAATAAAAACTCCTCAGGTTGGGATGAAATTTCAATCAAAATTTTCCAAAACATCCCCAACTCTGCGTTGGAAACTCTTGCAGATGCTATCAATTTGAGTATTCAAAATGGAACTTTCCCTTCTCTCCTCAAAATGGCCACTGTCATTCCTTTATTCAACGGAGGTGACAAAGACCTACCCTCTAATTTTAGGCCAATTTCTTTGCTACCTACATGAGTGTAGGTAGCAAAGAAATTGGCAAGATTGTGGAAAAAGCAGTAAAAACTAGAATGCTTGCTTTTTTGGATAAACACAAACTGCCTTCCGATGCACAGTTTGGTTTTCGGTTCTCCAGAAACACTGATGATGCTATGCTATTTTTCATTTTATGGAAGAATTGTAACTGTGTCTCAATGAGGGAGAGGTGGCTTCGGCGGTGTTCTGTGATTTGATGAAGACCTTTGACTGTGTCTGTCACAGGATACTACTGAGGAAGCTTGAACTCTATGGTTTTAGGGGCGCATTTTTGGAGTGGCTTACATCATACCTTAGTGACCGTCATCATAATGTCCGTTTTCAGGGGGAACTGTCACCTAAACTTGGGATAACCGCGGGTGTGCCTCAAGGATCTGTTCTTGGACCGCTTTTGTTTTTGATATACATATGTTAATGACCTGTCTTCCTTCATTCGCAACGGATAGTGCACCTCATTTGCCGATGATACCACAATTTTATGACATCACAAGAATCCCGACATTCTAAATGATATGGTGAGGTCTGACCTGCGTAACATACAAGAATGGTGCAAAGCGAATCATCTGTCATTTAATCTGGCAAAAACTAACATTTTAAATTTTAAATGCCACATAAATGAAATTTTGTTTGATGGTCAGACTATGAAAAACATGACAGAAAACAAATTCTTAGGGTTGTTTATAGACAATAAATTGAAATTTGAGGTACATATTAATAACTTGTACAAAACATTGAGTTCTGGATGTTATGCCGTTCGTACAGTCAGAAATGAATTAAACGAAACAGTGGCAAGGAATGTCTATTTTTCAGTTATCGAAGCACATTTAAGATACGGAATATGTTTTTGGGGCTCTTGCTGCAATAACTTATTTCGGTCGATTTTCGTCCTGCAGAAGCCTTCTTGTACTGCATGAAACCTCGTAATTCATGTAGGCCTGTATTTAAATCAAAAAAAATTCTTTAGCAGGTCTGTTTATATTGGAGTCATGATGTCTGATGCACAAAAAGTATTTGGACAGAATTCATACTGTGTCTTTGCTGGGCACCCGCAGCTCTTTCAATATTGGTCTACCTATACCTTCGTCAGCTCTAACTAAAAATTCTATTTTTTATACCTCGAAAAAGATGTTTAATAACCTCCCAGTCAGTATTCGAAAATTAGGGTTAAGAATCTAATGATCTCTGAGGCTTTTTATAGTGTTGAAGAATTTCTGTCTAAGAATTTTAATTAATGCTTCTTATGATATGTGTATATTTTGTACTAATAATTACACTTTAGGACTTGCATATGTTAAGTGTATTAAGTATGTTATTTTAGTTTCTTTCTTTTTTTACTTGTTGGACAGGATGAATCTGTTTATTGAATTTTAATCTTGTGTATTATGTTGTTATATATTATGACTGATAATCATTGTTGCAATGTAATGTGATATACTTTTTTTCTTCTTTTTTTAGTTTTTTTTTATATTTTGTGCAGTTTTATACTAATGTTGTATAATTATTTTCTTTTATTGAGGAATTTGACTTTGGGCTTTTTTGCAGTGATTTAATCATACTTGTCTCAAATTCTTTCTTGCCCATTCATTTATTTATTATTTTGATTGTTAACATATTTATTTTTATAGCTTTGTCATTGAGTAGTTTTTACTTTATACAATAAAGCATATTTTGACTTTGACTTTGACTATTCATATAAATATTTTGGTCATGAAATACGCATAGGAAGAGACAACCAGACGTGCGAACTTGAGGGAAGAATAGGACATGCCTGGGCGCCCTTGGGAAAACTAATCGAAACATTCCCATATTCCTCAAAACAAAAGTCTATGACCAATGTGTGCTTCCAGTCCTGACATGGCTCAAAAACTCTCACATATGGCAAAGAACAGCTGAAAACTTAAAATTGCGCAGAGAAAGATGGAACGCTCATAGCTAGGAATATCCGAATTTGAAACAAAAAAATAAGGCAAATGACAAAGGTAACCTATGTTCCTGCTGGAAATAGAACTGGGCAGGACACGTAGCTCGACTCGAGAACGAACGATGGACCAAAAAATATGTTTCAGTGACGACCACGAGAGGACGCCCACCTACTAGATGGACGGATGATATTAAGATGATCAGCTCAAAGTGGATGCAAAATGCACAAAATCGTACTCGATGGAAGCAATTAAGGCCTATGTTCAGCAGTGGACAAGACAGGCTATTTGATGATGATGATTAAAATAGAATAATTTTTCGATGCCTGACCACTGATCTAGGACCTCTATAAAATTGTAAATAGGAAGCAAATTCAATATTAGCTATGTTAAAGCGTTATTTTGTATAAAAATAAGATAGTACAAAATCATTCAGACAGAAAGAGTCAATTAAGAAATCATGGTTCTTGAAATTAAACCGTGCCAAATTGGAAATACTTTGCGACGTTTCGCCTATGATTGCACGATGCATCTTCATTGCACGAGATCAAAACATTGAATGAGCTCCGACAGATTTCAGGTATTTATACCTGAACCTTAAGCATTGCCCAATCTTTTTATGGGTACTAAAGATCCTGCGGATGTTGGAATTCGTGCAACTGTATCTGTGGTACCCTGAATAAAAGGTAAAACTGCACTACGTACTGGTTGAGTATCCAATACTGGTTTAGGTTTGGGATTATTATAATACCTAATGGAACGCCTAATATATTCAGTGCAATATCCAAATTTAAAGCTTCTGTTAGTTTTTCTGTTACCTCCGGAATTGAATTTGTATCGCATATTGACAAAGCCCTAAAAACTAATGAATTGATGAATAACGGATTGTTTTTGACATGGATGATGATATAATTCTACCAGTGACGGCTCGTCAGGAGCGACAAGATCGGCCGGGCCGTACCAGAGAATATACAGGGAAAATTCTCTTTTTAAAAAAATAAATATTTTTCAAAAATAATTTTGCAAACATCCTAAAAAACCAATATGTAGTTTATTATTTACTGGACACATAGCAAAACAGGTAGATATCCCTATTATAATTGATTGATTGATTCGATTCTTCGATCATTTTTTGCAAATTCGTCAATGACGTCATCATAAAAACGTCAATGCTCCTGCCCCGTTGAATTTCTCAAGAAATTTTTTATACGTTTAAATGCTGAAAAATTGCGTTCTACTGATGAACTTGTGGCAGGTATTGTCAATACTAATTCACACAATTTCGACACTTCGCTGTAGGCATCTTCCAGCTCCTCGTCTTTCAAAAATTGCATTAGTTCCTTAGCGTTATTTTTTGCGCTTATGTTATCAGTTTCGTAAATCACTTTTAGTTCAGATCGCAGTAACACTCGGTCGAAGAACTGGCCATAACGAAGAAGAAGAGATTTAAACGCATCTTCTGGAAAAGTTTTTCCTTTAAATGCATCAAAATTGCAGAGCTCGAGGAATTTAAAATCATTTAAACCGTTAAATCTATAGTTCATTTGTTGCTGAATTAGATCGATTATTTCATAAAAGAGGCGTCTGTATGATGTTTGAACATCTCCCACCTTGTCTGTTCGAAGACGCCTGGCTTGTGGCTCTAGATTTAACGTCATCGTTTTTTCCCAAAATAAGTCAGTCATCTCTTTTTTGGCTTAACATGGACTTAAAATCATCCACTTTTTTTAGGCAAAAAGCAATATTATTTGTTTTAGTTTGTAATATATTAAAAACATTGTCCGAGAATGGAAATATTTCTGAAAATATGTTCAACAAATAATTAAAATTAAAATCTCGTTTCAAACAGTCCAAAAACCCCCTCGAACTATTTATTGCTTCTGAGTGCCCCGTTTCATTATTTTCTATTATATTCTCAAATAGTTCAATCAGTGATTCACGATTTTTATATACGGTTAACACAAGTCTTCCATTATAGTTCCACCTAGTAGGAGCTACTTTGGGCAATCGTTTGTGGACAATGGAGTCCAAAGCTTGTTTTAACCATGTTTTCATCCTTATTTTCTTGTTGATTTGTGGGTTTTACTGCTATATCATTTTCAATTTTGGTTACATTTTTGTTTTTGTTGCTTCAACAACTATGTATGTTTAACTGTAGACACTTCAGAATAAGTTTTTGATTCAGTTTTTGAAGAACGTGGATAATTTCTCAAATTTTCCTCTTGAAGTAAAATTACTTTTTCATTCAATTCTGTAATTATTACATCTTTTGAACTAATAATTTCCTCATTAGACTTTATAATTTCCTCTTTGTTTTTTATAATTTCCAAATACAAATTTTTCCATTCCGCTACTGTTATATTTTCCTTAACCTTTGTTTCTTACATATCCATCAATATAATAGAAATTGAATTTTCATTCTCTACAGGAGATTTCTCTTCCAACGGACTGCTTATACAACAAATTAACAAATTCGCGAATTATATATTTTTTTAGGAGCTTAAAAAAGGCAAATTTGACTTTGAAAGTTAACCTTGAGTTTTGAGATACTCTCGTAAGGGATTTTACAACATAATGAATATCTAGCGACATCAAAATATCAGTCAAATAAACAGAGGTTAACACTATGTGATAAAAAGTTAATGTTAAATCGCCACCGATCACAAATGAATAAAATGAAGTGCCCAAGTTTTCTAATAAATCAGAAAACAATGCTAAAAACTGATTAAAAATGAAGATCCCTGAAGATGCCTCGTACAATCGCAGGCGAAACGTCGGAAAGTAATTCCAATTTGTTAGGGTCTAAACCCAATGATTTCTTAAAAATAAGATTTTCTTCTACGAAAAAGATAAGAATCTGTTGACAACTCTCTCTCCTAGAATTCCTTCATTTTCAGCTAGCCTTAACCGATAAACGTCGAAATATCCTAGTTTATATTTAATTTTATCATTATTTCAAATAAATTTATAAGAAACACAAAAACAAAAATATATATATTTTTTTCAAATAAGTTAGTTATATTATCTTGACAGTAATTACCTGTAGGAATCTCGCTGGAAGTGATCGCATTACATTCCTCCAGCTCTACGGGCGCCTGCTCTTGATCTAGAACAATCTCTAGACTATCTTGAAGGCGTGCACTAAAACGAACGAAACGTTAACCAAAAGACAAAAAACAGCTTTAAAAATGTAAACCGAATGTGTCCGGAATTCGATTATCTGACAACGAACCGGCCACCTTTAGTAGAGTTGCTGTTTAGAGAAACTTTAATTATATCTTTATCTATTAAAATTACTAAAATCCACATACAAAAAACGAAAAAGAGTAGTTCTAAATTGTTCTACGGCATAAAAAATAAAGTTTTAGTTTTCCAACGAAAAGTCTTACCTATTCATTGGAGATGGTAGAGGTGCTTTGTGACTGGTTACAGCAAGCTCATTACACTGGCCTTTCAAATCAAAAACTGCCCACACATTATCGCCCATCGCCGGAAAATGGATAGGAATTTCTTCGCCATTAATAAAAATCTAAAACGAAAAATATAAATTAATATTATTCTTTTAAGTAATAGCTCTCTACGCCAAAAGGGACCACCTGATAATTAATAAGTGAGTATAGTCAAAAGCAGTGTTATCGTGCGGGTCATTTATCAACGACAAACTTTTCAAGTTTGTATTTCTTTTATTATGTGCAATCATATCCTCCGCATAAAATCCGGAAGATGAATTAGATAGACCTATGATATTTTCATATGAAAAAAGAGGATAAACATATAAATACCAGCAGTTGCAAAAATATTTGAGCGATGTCACTTCAAAGTCAGATTGACAAGTCAGTGACAAAATGAGTAATAGAAAACAATTTTCGGGTTTTTTGCATCCACAAGCGAAAAAAATGGTATTAAATCTAATAAAATATTACGAAAATGAAAATTCACCGGCCAATATCCAGGAGACAATAGCAAAAGCTCTGGGAATCAGTATAAGGACTGCGCAGAAAATTGTGCATGAAAAAATCATAATTTACTACCGAAGAAGATTAAGAAATGTACACGAAAAAAGCCAAAGACAGAAGACTCAAGTGACAATGTAAAAATGGATGTTCGTAATGTAATTTACGATTTATACACATGAAAAACTGTAATCGAAGATTTTTATGCGAGTTGCCACATATAGCAAGTCAGCGTATCCAGTTTTTAAAGAAATACACGGAAAATGTTAATTCAAAATTTAGAAAAGTGGTATTTTTAGACGGGACTTAGATATTTTCTAATGGAAGTAGTTCGAAATCTTGGCAGGACGAGTCTGTAAAAAGTGATGTGGGATGGGAAAATGGTTCATCATTTTGCATGCAGGTTCTTCAACAGGATTTCTCCCAGGTGCAAGTTTACTGTTTTCTTCAACATCCAAAAGTATGGACTACCATAATAATATGAAATTAAAACAACAACTGATTCCAAATTTAGATGCTGCATCTTTAATCATTCTGGACAATGCATCTTATCATTCAAGAATCTCATCTACTTCATCCTGGAAGAAAAGTGATATTTATGACTGGCTAATAAAACAAAAACAAAATCCTTTACCCAATATGCTGAAACTAGAACTTTTTTTAATGGCAAAATCTATTACAAAACCAACCATATATGCCCTAGATGAACTATTACGGGAAAACAGACATGAGGTTTTACGACTGCCGTCATATCGTTGCCAGTTTAACGCAATAGAATTAATATGGGCTGGGGCAAAATCATATTACGAAAAACATGTGAACGACGGTCTTACATCAGATGAAGTGCAAATTGTTTGGCAAGATTCATTAAATTATATTACGCCGGAGTACTCCAAATCTGTGGAACATACGGAGAAATTAATATGAGATTGATGGAATCAAGAACGAGTTCTAGATGTCGAAATAGCACCAATGATCATTGCGCCATTTGATGACGACTCCGAAGATGAGGACTTTTTAAGTGACGATGATTTTTTTAGTTTATATTAAACAGTTTCTGAAGGATTATATTAGTCTTTGACGTGTATAAATAATAAATTGCATTATGAATATCCATTTTTGCATTGTAACTTAAGTCTTTTGCCTTTGGATTTTTTCATGTACATTTCTTAATCTTCTTCGGAAGTAAATTACGTTTTTTCTGTATATATATATATATATATATATATATATATATATATATATATATATATATATATATATATATATATATATATATATATATATATATATATATATATATATATATATATATATATATATATATATACAGGGTGTCTCGGATAAGAATGAACTCTATAGTTGGCGCATTACCTTTCTGGAATGACGTCACGCTGGTTTCAAATAACGTATTTCTTATATTATTTATATTTCAGCGATGATTCCTAACCTAAACGTATGCAGTGATGTAGATAGGAGGGGTGCGTTCAGCACTGGCTAAAGCGAATTTAAAATTGGTATTTTCTGTACAGAAAGCGCTGCAACTTGTCGAAAATGGCTGGCAAAAAATTAACACTCTCATTGCCATAAAAAAAACCCTCATTTTGCACACTTAATACAAAAATAACTATTATAACTTCAAAAACTAAAATTATTTTGCAAATAAGACTTTACTAATATAAATTCTTTCATCTTAGTCTTATTCTTTGTTTGCAATCTAATAAATTGACGCCAGTTACCCATTTTCATCAAAATTATTTTAATTCTCAATTACAGACAATACTGAAAAAATATTAAGAAAAGGGGAATAACGAACGATGAATCCTTTACCTCCAGAATGTTTCAAAAACAAAAAGAGGTAAAAACAAAAATCACAGATTACTTAAAGAACAAAATAAGAGATATGATCTATTGCGTGTATGCTAAAAATGAATGTTACAATGCCGACTTTGCTTTAAAAACTAAAAGAGAGAAATTAATGTATAACTAACTAACTTTAAAAATAAAAACTACTCCCCTTCACTGTCTTCAGAATCAGAACTAAATTCTTCATCGTCACTGCTGTCTTCGTCGGTACTAATTACAAGTGGCGCAATGTCTGAAGCATCACATATCTGTATTGTCTTCCAAGCTTCTTGGATTACCCTTTCTGTGTGTCTGACATAATTTTCCAATGCTCTGAAGATACTTCATTTATCGCTTTTTCCCACATGGCCAAAACTTCCGATGGTGTCCCCTTCAGACTAGCAATGTATTGGTCGTATTTCCTCTTACACTCAGACCATACCATTTCAATAGCATTAAATTGACAATGGTATGGAGGAAGTCTTAGTATTTTGTGGCCCAAAGGTTTCACATATTCGTCAAGGTAGAATGTTTTTTTAATGTTACAATTTTTTTCTACAATGCTCCATATTTCATCCTTCATGGCCCTCTCTGGGAAGTCAATGTTCTTTTCTTTTAACCATCCAATCAAATGGAAAAATTAAAATATTCATTTATCTCTTTTAGTTTTTTAAGCAAAGTCTGCATTGTAACATATTCATTTTTCGCATACATGCAGTAGATCGTATCTCTTATTTTGTTCTTTAAGTAATCTGTAATTTTTGTTTTTACCTCTTTTTGCTTTTGAGACATTCTGGAGGTAAAGGATTCATCGCTCGTTATTCCTCTTTTCTTAATATTTATGATTGTTGTATGGCTAAGTTTTGTTGCATTTGAAGCTCGTTCAATTATATTATCAGTTTGCGGAAGGATTCCATTTTTAGCTTGCTCTTTTTCCAATTGAAAAAAAGCCAAGATATTCAAAGCTATTAGCTGTGATTGCTGATTATATCTTCGCGGCATCTTGCAAAAGTTTAAAAAGAATCACAACAAATCAATGTCAATTTTGACGAATATATTCTGAAAGACACATAACCAAAACCGGCATTGACTGTTGTAAAGAAACGACAATGAGTTTTTTCAAAATGTTTTTGTCACTGTCAGTTAACATAAATCAAACAAAAATAACCAAAAATGACGTCATTCCAGAAAGGTAATGCGCCAACTCTACAGGAATCTCGTAAACTAGCAGAGATGCAGAGATGTTTAAATTAGAAAAAAGTTGCGTTCCACTGAACTCTGCAAGATGACGTTTTCAGATTTGGAACATTCCGAGTACTTAAATTAAAAGCAAGAAATTAAGAAAAAACCGAAAATTCGCGATTTCGTTTTTATTTTTTTCTGGTTCTATTTTCAAAAATATTGGAAAACAAATTTTACATTTTTATTGTCACTTTTTCTCCTCTACAAGATGGCATCATTGGATTTCGAATCCCACGTTTCGTTTCTTCACAACCACCATCAACTTTATTTTTTTAAATAGTCGAAAAAAATTGTTGTGTGCTTAATAAACTCTATTTGTAATTCTAAATTCAATGACATATCGCACTTTGCATTTATTCGACGTTTCGGACTCAAAAAAAAACATCATCAGTGATATTCGATGATGATTCCGCAAAAACGAAACACCGGAACAAAAATCTGATTAGTTTATCTTGTCGAGAAGTACAAGTTGCTATGGAAATAAGAAATTTATTTTTATCTATCTGCTTGGGTTCAATTAATAACAATAATTGGTTTGCTCCAGTATGTACAAAATAATTTCCAATTATTCATAGGCGGCTTTAAAATTCAACAATATTTGCAATTGTTTGGCTTGGTTACTATGAATACCTTGGATATCTGTCACTTTCGCATTCTTGTTAGTATTTGAGTACTTATTTTTTTAAAATATTGTATTATACTATTTAAAAAAATAAAGTTGATGGTGGTTGTGAAAAAAACGAAACGTCGGATTCGAAATTCAATGATGCCATCTTATAGAGGAGAAAAGTGACAATGAAAATGTAAAATTTGTTTTCCAATATTTTTGAAAATACAACCAGAAAAAAATAAAAAAATCTCACGAGGGAAGTAATAACTAATTATCTTGTGTTTTTAACAAAGGTGTATAATATTTTTGCAAAATAAAATTGTTTTGTTATCACGATACAAAAAAAACAAGTTTTCTTTGCACAGGAGTGGCCAGCATTGGAACTGATGGGCTTACTTTAAAAATGTATTCAAGTCTGCCGGAGTGCACACTAGAGCATCTGACTGCTTTGATAAATATGTCTTTCCAAAATGGTACTTTTCCAAGCTGCCTTAAAACTGCAATAATCATACCTCTTCACAAAGGAGGTGTTTCAGAAGAAGCTTCGAACTATCGCCCAATTGCACTTCTCCCTACGCTATCTAAGATCATCGAAAGACTGGTTAAAAAAAGGCTTTTATCATTTCTGTCTAGATATGAAATACTTACAAAACATCAATTTGGATTTTTAAGTAACAAATGCACAAGCGATGCCACGTTTTCCCTTCTTAATAGAGTTTACTCCAGCCTAAACAACCATCACGCTACGGCAACAATTTTCTGTGATTTTTCCAAAGCTTTCGATTGTGTGAATCATAATCTATTAACTAACAAGCTGCAGTACTATGGATTTAGAGGGGCTCCTTTCGATTGGTTTAAGTCATATCTTAGCAAAAGAAATCAAGTGGTGAAAGTTGACAACAGGATGTCTTCTTGTAGGCCAATGGAATATGGAGTGCCTCAAGGCTCGGTACTAGGCCCTATCTTGTTTCTTCTGTTCATAAACGACATGGCTAATTTAAACATTAGTGGAAAAATATGTCTCTTTGCGGACGATACCAGCTTCACGTGGAGCCACCCAGATGTCACGGACCTACATAGGATTGTATCTAATGACCTAATCACCATTAAATCCTGGTGCGATTCTAATCTCCTATGTTTGAACATCTCTAAAACGAAAGTCTTGTCTTATAAAAACACGCTGCAACCTTTTGACCTTAATGGCACCACTATTGATGTCGTAAACTCTGTAAAATTTCTAGGGCTTCTTGTAGATGATTCTTTAAAATGGGATCCACATATCGACGCTTCATCAAGGAAGTTGGGTTCTGCTTGCTTTGCGTTAAGATCTGTTTCCGAGGAGCTTAGCTTTTCTACCTCTAGAACTGTTTATTTTGCTCTTGTTGAGTCGCACCTCAGATATGCTATTCCATTCTGGGGTACATGTTGTGCGACTCAATTTGATCGAATTTTTATACTACAAAAAAGAGCTGTTCGTTACCTACTGAGACTTAACAGTAGAACTCACTGCCGAGATTTCTTTAAAAGATATAAAATACTAACCCTTCCTTGCTTATTCATTTTGGAATCGGTTTGCTTAATTCGTAAGCATGCACCTGCTCTATTAGAGAGACCTTCTCACAACAACCCTCTCAGAAATACTGAGCACGATCTCTATCTTCCAACCCCACACTCAGAGTTAATTAAAAGATCAGTAATCTACAATGCAAAAAAAATGCATAATCACCTGCCATTTAACATCAAATCCATAATATCTCTGACTTCATTTCGCAAGGCTTTGAAATCATTCTTACTGGAAAGTGCCTTCTACACCGTGAACGAGTTTTACAACACATAATTTTATCCTTATGAACCCCTAGTGTGATAGTTGCCATTACCAACCATTTTTACCGAATTTTGTATATGTATTTTTTAAATTGTTTCGTACTTTTTTATTTTTTACTTTGCTTTTTTATTTTTTTACATTATATTTATGAAAATGTTTATAACATAGTACGACTGACAAAGTACATTTCTAATGTACTTCTTTTAGGATTCTATAATATTAATATTCTAAATTCTTGATTTAAATATTATTTTTCTATAATATTTATGATGTGTTTTTGTTTTGTTTTGTTTGCTAATTTTGATGTTTGTAAACAATTTTTTTTACAACAGCTTTGTCCACAAAATTGTAAAATTTTTTTTGACAATAAAGCATTTATTTATTTATTTATTTATTTATTTAAATAAATGACACTGTATAAGTGTTTATATTTTTAGGTCAAGCGGGGCTCATAATTTTTGGTGATTGATAAAAAAATCTCACTTTCATTAAGTGGCTGTATAAACAGAACATATCCTGATTGTTCCACTGATTCGAACCGCCTTCCAACTTTATTATGGCGCTTGCCATTTTGTGTATTTTTGTTTTTGCCAACCAAAAAATTTAACCAAATACATATTTAACCAATTTTCTTATTTAGTCCCTCGGCATTTAATATATAAAATAATATTAAGTGGCTGTCTTAATAATATTATATAATAAATATAAATATAATAAAAAAAAACTATTTTCTTTCTCCCTGTATATTTGTAAATAGCCCATCGAGATTTAATAGCTCGATAAAAGAATCACACAACATTTTAGTATTCACTGTGTTTTCTGATTTGATTCATAATGTTGGTGACCTTTGGACCCGCACGACAAGACAGCATTCGACTATATTTATTTTGTAATTTTGATATTATATTCTTAATACCTCATTATTATTATTATTCCTACTATCATTATTATGGTACCTTAAAAGCTGAGTCCTGAGTCTGGAGTATTCCAATTCTATCGTTTACGTTTAACCAATTCAAACTTGGCGTAAATATTTGTAAAAGTTGATTTTTGTGACGTAATTCATTACCTGAAAAAACGTAGTGGTTATTACCAATAGAGCAAGCATTATACAGGGTGTTCCTAAATGTCGTGTAAATATTAACGAGGGTAGTTACTTGAATCATTTTAAGAAAAAAGTTTATATAAATATGTGTTAGCAAATGCCTTATTTTAGAGTTACAGAGTGTTAAATTTTTTAGTAATCCCGAAATTGTAAGAGCTATTTGATTAAGATTTGGCACCACCGCCTAAAGGTAACATTTTGACAGTTTTTGTTTCAACCATGGCCGTACGTATGGGTAACCATCCCCGACTTTCTTAAGAAAAAATGGTACGACACTGATTAGGAAAAAAACCACTAACTTCATCGTTTAAGGCAAATAAAAATACACAAAAAGTCGTTTTTGGGAAAAAAACAACAAATTATATTTTCATGCAGGCCTCTGGCATCTCTGGTCCAATCCAGATGGAGCCAGAATTGCTCAAAACTCTACAAAAGTGATTTCTCGGATCATTTAAAGATAAAGATCTTTAATAAATGTATGTCCACAAATGCTCTATTTTTAAGGTACAGGGTGGTAAAGTTTAAAAAAAATATATATTTTTTATATTTTGCATTGTCTTTGAGCGATTTTGGGTTAAATTGGATAATTTTTGTGCAAGTTCTTGGGCATTATAGTCCGTAGGTGCGAAATGCGCAAAAAACTGAAGTATTTAACTACTAAAGTCTCTTTTCTCGGGTAAGTCAAAATGTTGTTGTTTTTCTGTATTAATCGGAGAACGATTCCAAATTCTTTCTACTATTTTATTAATATGTAAGTACAGTAAGTACTTTAAGGGTTAATATGACTTGTAATTGCTATTTTATCATTATTTAGTAAGCAGAATTACATATCTGCCTTTTTTTTCTCTAAGCTACATATTCATAAATTTCGAGGCAAAACCAATGTATGTATATAGACACAAAAAACAGGGGCATATCAATTATTTTTACATACCTAGCTCTAGATTATTTTGATTGCACAAAGAAAAAGAGAAATCTTCTATAGTAAGAATTCAGGTCGAACAAACTTTTAAAAAAATAACAGGATCTTATATAACCCCCTGTATAAGACAGTTGCTATGATGTCGTGAGGCTGCCCTTATCGGACTTCATCCGTATTGAAAATATTTCAATTTGTTTCCATTAAAAATTTCCTTGCTACACTTCGAAGCTCCAGCAGTTTATTTGGGATCTACATGTTAGTCGGTTATTAATCCTTTACAAAAGTTACAAAATAAAGTCAAAAAATGTATTCATAAATTACCTCTTTTAGAATACTCAATAAAATTACTTAAATCAAAAGGGTATTTGGATATTGAACAATTATATAAATAAAAAATCAGTATATTAATATAAAATCAAAAAAATAATATGAAATTTGATTTAAATAACAGTTTAGATAAACACAACACAAGAATATGTCAACACCTAACTCTTCTAAATTTAAAAAGCAATTTCGGCAAAAAGTCTATTTTTTACAGGGGGATTGCCATTTATAATGAGTTATCAAATACTGTAAAAAACATTCATAATATATCCAAATTTAAAATTGCTATTGGGTCTCCCTGATCTTACGTCTATGGTGGCATCAAACATCATATCTGATTGGATGCTTCCTTCAGTAGACTTGAGGACTGAGAAGTGGTTTTATTTATATTTTTCCTTTATATAAAGTAATAAAGTGACGCAAATGTTAATGTTTTGTGGTTTCTTTTCTTACTAGTTCTAAGCAGTAGAGTTTTTGGTTTTTAATCATTTATACTTATCTAAATGTTTAAAGAATATCCACCTGTCATATAACAACAATCGACCGGCATACCATTGCTCCCCGAGCAAGGTGCCGCCTCTGTTATCCCCACCGACAGGGTCCCCGCCATGTGCCTCCAAAGCCCCACGATGGAAACCTCGAATATTTCTTCTTTCGTCAGTGGCGTGCTACTGTAAATAACGTTGCTGCTGTACTCTTCGGACCGAGTGGCAACCCTGCCGTTGTCGCTGAGGATGACTCCTTTCCCGTGATGCTTGGAGAAACGATGCAGGTCGAGTTCTCCATTCGGATGCAACACGCTCGTGGCTTGCAGTGAAGCAGAGGTATCGGATCTATTAAACAATTTCGAAATATTGTAATAAAACAGAATATTTGCTTTTCATATTTATAAATTAAATTATTCTTGTACAGTAATTTCAAATGTATGTTCCTTTTGTTGATACTTTTGTAAGTGTTTTAAAAACAAAATGTTCAGGCCATGATTTAGATTTTTAATTAATTTCCTTAAGCATTAGATATTTTAATTTTTTATTATTACTTAAGAACTTGCATTAAACAATTCTTGACATAATTTTTAATATGTTTATAACAAGAAGTATAGTAACCTTGCATCACGTTCAAGTTATATCTCGGAACCTGTAAAAGATAACAAAAAAACTTTAATACAAAAGTTGTTCGAAGTAATCTGAAGTTTTATTTTATGTATGTTTCATATCTACAGGGTGTCTAGTTTTTCGTGGACCGATTTCAAATGGGACACCCTGTATATTGTGCCATTTTTCGGTTCCCTACAAAATTCTAGATGCAACTTATGCATATTATTGTTTACCTAAACCTAACCATTTTTTGACATATCTTATGTTTTATGTCAACGATGACGTTTACAGCCCTCAAGTTAAATGTAGATTTCTCTTGCTTAAAATTGTTTTTTCAATAATCAGAACTTGTTTTCTGGTAGAATAGGCTCTAATTAAGTAGATTATGTCAATATTTTTGTAATTCACAAATACAGGGTGGTCAAAAACTAGCGTTTAAAAATTAAATGAGAAAATCATTAGAAGTCATTTTTAAGTTTGTTATTAGTTGGCCATGACTGCAAGGCTGAAATAAAACACAATCGAGCACTACAGAAATGAAATGGCATTGACTAGATAACAAATTTTATTAAAAAAATGATCTTAGATATCTAAAAACAGAACACAATTACAAATAATAAACGTATCTATCTAATTCTTACTTACAAAATTACCTAACAAATACAACATGCAACCAAAAAACTAGGAACCATTGCAAATAGTTTTGAATATGGCCACTATTTTCCGCAATACATGTTGGTAAAGACTGTTTATAAATGTAAAACTGCCTTCGCTAAAAACTGTCCTTGAATTCTTCTTTGCCATTTACAGTCTTTGCCTTCTCCTGGTAAACAATACGTTTTAAGGTACCCTATAAAAAGTAGTAGTACATGGAAGTCAAGTCTGGACTTCTGGATGGCCAGGCAAGATTGCCGTTTTCTCCAATCCAGTATTGGTATCGATTGGACAGGTAGTTAGGTATTTTTTTGGCTCCTATGGTAAGGAGCGCCACCTTGCTGCCATATTAAATTTCCCAATTCTGCTTAGAGCACTCCGTTTTCAATTACCAATTAATTAGTTTTTACCTCAACTATTTTGTACTGCAAAATTCTAACATTCTATTATAGTCTTCTTCTTCGAATTTTTGAACGCTCAAATACTTGTAAGGCTTATAGGTATTTATCTTCAAACACGTCTGGATACTAGGCCTTTTCAAATTCAAGTCCAGAGTTGCCTGTCGAATGGAAATTTCAGGCAACTCTTCAAAATGTAAAAATATTAGCATTTTTTTCCTATTTTGTCGAGTATATATATATATATATATATATATATATATATATATATATATATATATATATATATATATATATATATATATATATATATATATATATAGCCTGTATTTTTCGTTAGCCCCGAGTTTCTGGTAAAGCGATTTTACCGATTTTTATATATCAAATTTTGTCTTATAATTAATAAAAAAATTTACTTATTTTAAACACACTTTAAAATTGGAACAAGTATTCTATAATTATTTATTTATTGCCTACAAAATTACATATGTACTAAAAAAGTAAGCAAAAAAATGGTATCAAATCTAATAAAAAAAAAATTAAATTAAAATTCACCGGCAAATATCCAGGAGACAGTAGCAAAAGCTCTGAGAATGGGTATAGGGAATGTCGGCGCCATAACGAATGGATAGGGCGAAATGGAACATATGCTTGGCCGCCCAATAGCCCCGACCTCTCAGTTTTGGATACATTTCTTTGGGGCCATTTGAAGAACGTCGTATACAGACAACGAAACGAAAATATTCAAGAGATCATGGGAAAAATTGTCGATGAAATAAACCACCTTAACCAGGAAAATCATATTGTAACAGCAAGTTTAGAAAGGCTACAAAGGGGTTATCGATGTTGTTTCGAGAAAAACGGCGGTCACATTGAAAACTTATGTTATTAGTAGTTTTATTTTATTATTTAATAATTATTTTTTATTGAATTTCTTTTTCTATCATGTAAAGTTTTATTTTCCTCAAATAGTTTTTTTATCCTTAGAATTGTATTGATGGATATATTTCTATGAAAATTTGCAATAAATCTTCTTCTTGCTTCTCTTGCATTTTCTTGGCACTTGTAAAATAGCATAACAATCTGTAGTCTCTCGTCCAAAAAGTATTTCATTTCGATCAGAGTCAAATATATATTTTTTAGGTGAAGACTTCGACAATAATTAAAATAATGTCAATTTTTATTGACAAAGCATTCAAACGTCATTTTACCTTGATCACCTATACCAACCTATCGTATATTTTAAACAGGTGAAGCTAAAATTTTAGTTTGTAAAACATTAAAATGTAATATAAACAGCTATCGCAAAATCAAATCTTTTAATCAGAACGGACATAAAAAAAAATCACTCTTTTCAAAAATCGTATAAAAAACGATACATTCCATTTAAAAAACACCTGATGCATAGCGTAACTCTTTTGTTTCTGGTTCAAATATTTTTTCGATGACATTTTTGGATTCTACAAGAAAAAATACATCGATTGGCTATTTTGAATTTTTCCAAAATACAAGGAAGGTCGAAAATAGGTCCCTGTTCAGTCCTCGCTGGAACACCCTGTACAGAAACTTGTGCATAAAAAAAAAACATAATTTACTTCCGAAGAAGATTAAGAAATGTACACGAGAAAATCCAAAGGCAAAAGACTTAAGTTACAATGCAAAAATGGATATTCATAATGCAATTTATAATACACGTCAAAGACTAATATAATCCTTCAGAAACTTTTTAATATTATAGACTAAAAAATATCATCATCACTTAAAAAGTCCTCATCTTCTTAGTCGTCCTCAAATGGCGCAATGATCATTGGTGCTATTTCGACATCTAGAACTCGTTCTCGATTCCACCAATCCCATATTAATTTCTCCGTATGTTCCACAGATTTCTTAGAGTACTCCGGCGTACTATAATTTAATGAATTTTGCCAAACAATTTGCACTTCATCTGATGTAAGACCATCGTGCACGTGTTTTGCGTAATATGATTTGCCCCAGCCCATATTAATTGTATTGCGTTAAACTGGCAATGGCATGGCGGCAGTCGTAAAACCTCATGTCCATTTTCCCTTAATATTTCATCTACTATCTACTATCTATTAAAAGAAGTTCTAGTTTTAGCATATTGGGTAAAGGATTTTGTTTTCGTTTTATTAGCCAGTCATAAATATCACTTTTCTTCCAGGATGAAATAGGCTGTTTATTTAAGATTCTTGAATGATAAGATGCATTGTCCAGAATGATTAAAGATTGAGCATCTAAAATTGGAATTAGTTGTTCTATTAACCACTTTTCAAACAGTTCACAGTTCATATTATCATGGTAGTCCATACTTTTCGATGTTGAAGAAAACAGTAAACTTGCACCTGGGAGAAATCCTGTTGAAGAATCTGCATGCAAAATGATGAACCGTTTTCCCGTCCCACATTCCTTTTTTCTCTTGACGCTTTTTACAGACTCGTCCTGCCAAGATTTCGAACACTTCCATTAGAAAATATTCAAATCTCGCCTAAAAATACCACTTTTCTAAATTTTGAATTAACATTTCCCGTGTATTTCTTTAAAAACTGGATACGCTGACTTGCTATATGTGATATCTCGCATAAAAATCTTCGATTACAGTCCTTTTTATATCGAAAACCCATCATTTTTATTAATTTTGACAACGATTTTAGTCCAATTTCCAATATCCCTCGATTTTTTAAAGCTTCTTTTAAAACTTGAAGGGTTATATTAGTTTTTGATGTGTATAAATCGTAAATGGCATTACGAACATCCATTTTTACATTGTCACTTAAGTCTTCTGTCTTTGGCTTTTTTCGTGTACATTTCTTAATCTTCTTCGGTAGTAAATTATGCTTTTTTCATGCACAATTTTCTGCACAGTCCTTATACCGATTACCAGAGCTTTTGCTACTGTCTCCTGGATATTGGTCGGTGAATTTTCATTTTTGTAATATTTTATTAAATTTAATACCATTTATTTCGCTTGTGGGTGCAAAAAACCCGAAAATTGTTTTCTATTACTCATTTTGTCACTGGCTTTGAAGTGACATCGCTCAAAGATTTTTGCAACTGCTGGTATTTATATGTTTATCCTCTTTTTTCATATGAAAATATCATAAGTCTATCTAACCCATCTTCCAGATTTTATGCGGAGGATACGAAACTTTTGTATTATTTTAGTATTTTGTAACTATTTGTATAAATGTTTAATCGATTTTTACTAACAATTATATTTGAATCGCAATTCAATTTTCAAAAACCACATAAGTCAAAAAAGTGAAATTTTCAGGAGGTAAAAAAAACTTCTTTAGATAAAAACTATGGTTGATGTGAAAATCTAAGGCACAAAATCGAACTCCCCGTCACATTCGGCATCAGCTTCTTCAGTTGGCCATTGGAAAATGTGTTCATAAAAGGGAATGTACTGCTGAAATATAGTATTTGGTACTTGTTTAATTAGGCTAAGCCTGTACAACTTACAAGATAATCTGCTGCTTTTATTCCTAGCCAGGTTAAATGTGTGAGTTGTAGTCAATAAAGTCCTGTGTAACCACTACTCCTTTCTTATTTTGATCATTCTGAAATGCATATAACAGGATGGGGCGAAAGATTTTTTGTTCTTTTGGTACATTTTTTCCAAAACTTTCACCAGATAGACATGTTTTCTTATAATAGGTGGTTCACCACTTCGAGAAGTCCATAATCTGGTTGGTAGACAACATAAACACTGAAAAATATGGACTTGTTTCCAACATTATCTTATAATACTGCCCAGGAACGTATACACGGTCACACTTTTTAATTTTTTTCTTTACGACGCACAGACGGGCAAAATTGAAAAAACCTGGCCAAAACTTAAACGATGATATGTAGTAATAAAATTTCCTTAATGTGTTTATGAGAAATAATATTGTAAAAACTAATTAACATATTTGTCAATTGGGTACTAATCTGGTGGAAAATTTAATAATATAATAAATAAATACTTGACAAAAACATAATTATGTGTATAAAACCGAATTTAAATTGTTTTAAAAAATACTGCCTACATTTTACTGTTTTTATATTATTTAAAGTCATCAACGGCGTAAAATTAATAATTAATAAACTAATAACAGCATCATTTATTCTCAGAAATAATGTCGCATAACTAATTATTGTTTTTAATCCCCGGACCCGGAGTCTGAGTCACTTGAGCTATTAATTTCTGAGTCTTCATTAGTAGTATTAGTGGCAGATCCCTCTGGACGGGGGCTAATAATAAATCTAAGACTTCTTTTTCGAATGACTTGGACTTTCGCCTTGGAAGTTTTCGCATGCTTAATATGACTGGATCAGACGATATAAGCAGTCTCCAAGTTTTGTTGCCTTGAACACTTTCGGGAAAATCCTTCTCTATACTTCTTAATGTCTTTATTTAATGCCTCCTGAGCCTCGTCAGATAATTGTCCTATAGGCAATAAAAAAGATTCAATAATATCTGACGAGTTAATTAAAATTTTGTGGACCGTATTAGGCATGTTGTATCAAGGATATTTTTGTACAAGTATCCTAGCTGTTGTTAAAGCATAATCTTTAAATTTTTGTATATTTATACGGTATCCACTAGATATAGTTTGCAAAAATATTATTATTATCAGTGGTATGATAGCTCAATTGGCTAGGGCGATGCGCTAGACACGCAGAGGTGCGGGTTCGATTCCCGGTCGTACCATAACTTTTGCTACTGATCATATTTTTCTAAAAAAAATCACTATTTTCACAGTTTAACAAACTGATTAAAATACTTCTACTTAACATCTATGTTGTTGAAAGACTTGGAAGAAGCCCCACATATATAACACTTTTTCGTGGATGTTGTAGATGAAGCAGCATTGCACATTTTGCCATCTACCATTGTAAAAAGTAAGTTGTGTTCACAATGGAAGTAGGTGTAAGGTTTTCTATTTCATTCTGCACGGTATTTATTTCTTGAAGTGTTAAATCAGTGCCCAGTGGTCTCATGTATAAATTGAATTCTGATTGGACGAAAAGCGGGGTGAGCCTGGACGTGGATTTTGCCAAACTATTTTGTTTGTAGATTTATTTGGATCGTCGCATGTTAATAGAAGTGGCACAAAGGATGTTAAAAATATACTGGCATCCGAACGTTCATCGCTGTCAAAATTTTGCTTGTATTGGCTATACCTAAGTGTCAAACAAGCAAGTTGAGGTTCTGTTAATGTTTCCAATACATCTTTTTGCACCTCCACTATACGATGGGCAGTATGGTTTAGTAAGGCTTGTAATTTTACTTCAGCTTTTTGCCCCGTGATTGTAACTGCATCCCGATTTGGGTAACAGCGCCCCTTGGCCTGCTGAATCTTCTTATATGATGGAACACGTTTTTTATCTTCACTCCTTATGATCTGATATTGGTGTCTATTTGCTTTAACAAATACTGACAATGCTTTATCACCAGATAGCTGATCAACTTTTTCAGCTCTCTCTTTATATGCCTTTCTATAGTTCTGGGCCCTTTTTGGGGTTGAAAATTGTACATCTTTTATAACAGCTGCAGCATCTATACTTCCTTCAGCGCGCAGACTCATTTGAGCAGCATACACAGGCTCTGAGGAACTCATTGTTGATCCAACATATTCGGTTTGTCTTCGTTTTGTTCGTTCGCTACTAGTCTGGAAATTAACAGCAGGGCGACCACCTAAACTCGCTGTAGGTGATTGCACAAAAAAATGAAATTTTAAATTTGTTTCCAACCAAGTTTTGTTTTGGGCAAAATATTTTTCTTGTATTGGGCAGTCTTATATTTTAATTTAAAATCAGAAAGAAAATGTGAAAGCTTTTGTTTAATTACATTAGATAATACTTCAGGGCAATTAGTTAGATATTTTACATACGAATGCAAATATTCGCAATTAGCTTCAATTTTTGTTGAATTGCATGTCAGTATTACTTCAGAAAGCGTTCTCATACTTAAAACAACATTTTCATCCGGATCTACGTCCCTTGATCTTGAAATAAATAAAAATAATTAGCCCTAAACGATTTGAAAGCGATAAATTGGGGAAAATTCCAAGTGACACAAAACAAAGTTGATTAAGTTATCTCAAAAAGGCAGACAAAAGCGGAAAATATTTTTTCTCCATTTACTATTTAAAGTATTCAGCTACACAACTTTCCAGAAAGTTAAGCCCGGAAGATCCCGGAAGTTTACTAAAATATTAACAATAAAATTAAAACTATCATTTTGCACTACTTCAGAAAATTATTTCTGTATAAAATACACATAATTAAAAAATATTATTATTTTATATAAATAGTATAGCTAAAGGTACTACTTACCACCAGGAGTACAATCCATTTTACTTTGAGCACGATAATGTCTACAATATGTACACAAAAACAGCCAATATTTTTTCGCAAAAACACTTACGCGAACAACATTTAACATTCAACTATTGTCACCGTATTCAACGAAGAGCGCCATCTACGGAATTTCTAATTTTAAAAATCCCAATGATCTATTAAAGCCCCTAGACGCGTAAAAGTGTGAAATGGCAATCTTCCCGAATTGGGGTTCTGGCCAGCTTTTTGAAATTTTGCCCGTCTGTGCGACGCCAAAATCCTGATCAGTCGGTAAAAAATCGGTTAATATCTGTCAATGACAAAAATCTAATAACTGTATGGTTTTTATTTTGACCTGAAAAAATGCACAACTCACTGATATTTTTGTTTAAGAAATTTTCTAGGTAGTGAAGAATCATTGAGCAAACTTCGTTGCCAAACCTTCATGGTAAACGTAAAAAACGAATTCATTAGTTTTTAGGTTCTTGATTCCGAAACAGTTGACCCAAAGTTGCCTTAAATAAAAGATTTCTTGAAATGGCAGCTTTGGCAAAGGCAAATTCTGCATAAAGTCAAACGTTAAAGCAGCGACGAAAAGAAAGAATATGATCGTGGATTAGCTTCAAAACTTCTGCAGGTGTAGTGTTTGCCTTTAGATGTTGACCTCGTTTGTCAAGAGGAGATTGCGATTGTTTATGCAACTCGAAAAGGCGTCTGATTCACACGACTTGTTTTCTACTGGCTGCAATAACAGAATACTTAAAAGCCTATCCCTACGTAGTCGATGACATTTTACAGTTTCTTTTTCGATCAATTGTTGCAGATAAATGTCCTGCTCATTCTTATTATTAAATGTATTTATCTGTCAGGTGTTTAAAGCATGTCATTTTATACCTAGAACAAGACACTATCTCAAGAATATTTAATTTGTTTACCACGCATATAAAAAAGAACTTACCGACAGTCGGGTCCAGTAGCACGTGCTGGCAAGAAATTTCCCATCCAATTTGTATGCTGAAGCCCCTTAACTTTTGCATTCTTGATTATAAATCTCTTATACTTATGCGGATTACGCCGTCTCTTTTTCAAAAGTTGAAGGTTGTTATTGCCACTATCACTTGACGCATCAGGCATTTTTTACTGCTAAATACCTAACCACGCTTCAGAAAAATAATCGCACACACTCCCTCCGAGCCAACATGCCCGAAATGTAAACAAACGAGAGCGCAATCATACGATATCCAGACCCCCACTTAACTGGCTAAATATTCGGTGCATAAGTCGGCAACTTGCGTGGCTTTTGCAATGAACGTACCGGGTCTTTCCTCATATATTGACCCCCCCCCCCTAGAAGAGTTATTTTAAGAGATACAACAAAATATCAAATACAAAAGTTTTAGGGATTTCCTTGAAATTTTTGTATTTGATACTAAATACTACTACTAAATTTTGACAGATGGTCATTTTTTTCTTATGGAACACCCTGTATACGAATTGACAGTTAAAAAGAGCGAAATTTTCTGATTTCAAATATATATATATGTTTAAATAAGGCGTTATTGAAATATCGGGCTCTAAACATCAAAATAATAACACATTCAAAATATCATGGTAGGCGCTGCATTGTGAATATTTGACATTTATTAAAAAGCAATTGAATCAGACGCCATTATTATTTACTGTTAGTTGGCTTTTAATTGTCAAAAAATGCCGTACAGCGAGGAAGAAAAGTGCGATATAATTCGTTTATATTATAAAAATAATAATAATGCCAATGCCGCAAGGGCGGAATATCATCGCATGTTTCCTTTACGCCCCACTCCAGCAAAGAATACTTTTAAAAACGTGGAACAAGCATTGCGCACAAGAAAGACTTTAGTAAGAAAACGTCGGACAGTTGTGGCCAATCAAGACGAAGAACTAAACATTTTATTATATTTCGAAGGTTAGATCTTTTTCTTTCTCAAATTTCATATCAAAAAAAATTTATTTCTTTCTAGAAAACCCTAATAATTCAATAGAACATGCCAAAATTTTCTTCTGTCGGTCTGCCAAAAAAATTTACTCAACTTTAAAAAAGTATAAGTATTATGCTTATAGAACATTGCCTGTTCAATATTTAAGTGAAGAGCAAAAAAATAAGAGTGGCATTTTGTCAAGAGATGCTAGTGTTGAAGGGAGAAGATAGAAATTTTATTAAGAAAGTTCTGTGGTCCGATGAGTGCACTTTTACAACGGCAGGGGTATATAACCGCAAAAATGTTAGGTATTGGGCTACAACTAACCCCCGAATAACCAGGGACATTAAATTTCAAGGACGGCAGTCCCTTCATGTATGGTGTGGTATTTTAAGTGACCAAATTATTGGCCCTATTTTTTACGATGAAAACCTGTCCGGGCAAAAATATTTGGAGATGCTCACCAACGAGATTGAAGAGAGGCTGGACGATCTACCCCTAAGGCAGTATAATCAAATAGTGTGGCATCAAAATGGCGCCCCACCACATGATGTATTGCCAGTTATAAGATTTTTAAATCAAAAATATAATTTATGGATTGGACGTACTGGGCCAATTCGTTGGCCACCGAACAGCCCAGACCTGACGCTTTTGGATTCGTTTCTGTGGGGTTACCTTCAAAACAAGGTTTATGAGCGGGGAAATGAAAACGTCGAGATGCTCCGCAGAAAAATCATCGCCGCTATAAATGATCTCAATTTTAATAATATACAGTTTATAGTTAATACTATACAAAAAATTGAACAAGACTATACAAATTGCATTAATAATAATGGAGGTCATGTTGAGAACCTATAAAGTATAATTATTAAATTTGAAGTTAATTAACAGGAAACTTTTTTGTTGTTATTGTTATTGTATTTGTTTGTTGTTTATATTAATTTGTTATAAAATATATAATTTCTTCCTCGCTGTACGGCATTTTTTGACAAGTAAGACCCACTAACAGTAAATAATAATGGCGTCTGATTCAATTGTTTTTTAATAAATGTCAAATATTCACAATGCAGCGCCTACCATGATATTTTGAATGTGTTATTATTTTGATGTTTAGAGCCCTATATTTCAATAACGCCTTATTTAAACATATTAAACATATATATATTTGAAATCAGAAAATTTCGCTCTTTTTAACTGTCAATTCGTATACAGGGTGTTCCATAAGAAAAAATGACCATCCGTCAAAATTTGACATTTACGAATGAAAAAAAAAATTTTTGACATCAGATTCAAAAATTTCAAGGAAATCCCTAAAACTTTTGTATTTGATATTTTTTTGTATCTCTTAAAATAACTCTTCTAGGGGGGGGGTCAATATATGAGGAAAGACCCTGTACAAATTAAGCTTTTGACACTGTAGACCACAAAATATTGCTTAAAAACTTGTTTCATATCGGTAAAAGAGATATTATATATAATTGGTTCCAAAATTATTTGTTGGATCGAAAGCAGTTTGTTCAGATTGGCAAAAATAAAAGCAGTCATCCAAAATTTTATGTGGTGTGCCTTAAGGATCTATATTGGCTCCATTAAATTATTTGCTGATGATACCGCCCTTCTCTATACTTCAGATAATTTTGCAAAAATAAATATTATTATTAATAACGACCTAAAAAAATTAACTTTAAACTTTCAGAAATCCTCTTTTATGTATATATCGAATATTATTCAAAATACAGATATACGGCCAATATTTTTTTCTAATAATCAAATTAATTATTAATATTAAGTGTATTAAATTCTTAGGCTTATATATAGATCAAAATTTAGCTTGGAAACCACATATAGAATATTTAAGAGTACAAATTTCTCCAATAATAGGAATTTTGTTTAAACTTCGTAACTATATTTCTCTTAATTTGTTAAAATATATATATTTTGCTTTCATTTATTCAAAATTACAGTATCTAATATCAGTGTGGGGCGCTGCATGTAAAAAAACAATAAAACCATTAGAAAAATTACAAAATAAGTCAATAAAATGTATTTACCGTTTACCATATCTGGAGCCCACCATTAACCTATATAAGCCTAAAAATCTTTTAAACATTTCTATGATGTATGAAACTAAATTATGTATTTTTATTCATTCGTCAGCTAAAAATATGAAAAATACAAATTTAAATTTTATTAGAAATAATAACATTCATGACCATAATACAAGACAAACCGATTATTTCTCCACCATAAAATTTAAAAGCAATTTTGGCAAACAATGTATATTACACAGTGGGGTTAATTATTACAATAATCTACCAACACGATTAAAAAATATTAACAAACTTGATACTTTTAAAAAACACTTAAAGAAATATTTTTTGAGGAATTAATATCTTCACGTTTGATATATTTTTTAATGTTTACAGTTTTTAATTTATTTGTAATTTATAATAATGTTTATACGTTTATGTGTTTTATATTAGTTATTAATTAGCTCCCTTTATTATTTACAGTTTTTAATTTATTCATAATTTATAATAATGTGTATACATTTTTATATTTTTTTATTGTTAATTAGTTCTCTACTAGAAACAATATTGTTTCTTGGGAATAAATGATTGATAAAAAAATGTGACTCGTG
The DNA here is from genome assembly GCA_030620095.1 of Kuschelorhynchus macadamiae. NCBI lineage: Eukaryota > Metazoa > Arthropoda > Insecta > Coleoptera > Curculionidae > Kuschelorhynchus > Kuschelorhynchus macadamiae. The sequence continues at coordinate 589,513 of JAUTXW010000598.1, forward strand.
TGCTTTTTGCACACAAAACATAAATACCCCTATAGAGACATTTTTTGCTAAAAACTCATTTCCCTAACTTTTGACTTATGTGGTTTTTGAAATGAACGATTCATTTAATAAAATCATAAACTATAATTTACGAAAAAGAACACTTTTGATTTTATATATAGTTATTTTAATAATGTTGTCAAGTGAAGCCCTTAATATATGAGCAACAATTTATATCATAAACAAACAAATTATAGTAGGTATACATTTCTGACCTTACCTTGGGCAGTCCATTCCAACAGACGCCAGCGGGGCGATCGGAGTTGCGCAAGGAATGCTCACTCTTGCACACTGTCCATATAAATCAACTACGGCGTAAATATTGCCATGGGGTATCATGCAAGCGGTCCCTTGAGAAACGCCATCTTTAAAAAATTCCAGAGACTTGTCCGAGGTCCTCATGACACCTAACCTATTAAAACGATATAACTAAGCTCCTAGACAGATGAAACCGATAATCAAAAATTGTAGTGAATTTTTCAAAGTTAATCTTTTGATAACTAGTGTTGCAAATTGATCATCAGACCGCTTTAGGCAAAAAATCTTTCTTGTAGTGAGAAATGTATTGTACAGGGTGTCCGGATTTGGTTGCAAAAGCAGGGTATCTCGTTTATTTTTAAAGATAGAACCTTGCGGTTTTCACGAACCTGAGCTAATTTTTTGTGAATCTCATGAAGCCGTAAACAATATTTTCATAGCCTTCTTCGTTTATGAGATACAGGGCGAAATTGAAAATTTTGCATTTTGGGACCCCCCTCGTATCTCGGTCATCCTTTAACTTAACGCAAACGGAAAAATTGTTGCTTATGCAGTTTTTTACGCTGGATCCAGTGGCGTAGTCATATTTTTCATTTGAGTTGTTATTTTTTAGATATGACCCAAAGTTGTGTTTTTTTAAATGGGACACCCTGTATATTTGTCCAGAAAATTGATTTGTCCTTTTAAAAGCTTCTCAAAAATATATAATAGTATGTGTCTATTTTAATAAACAAACAACAAAATCCTAATTTTTATAATTATCATCCCAAATTTTGCAGTAGGCCATGCAAAACAATGCTGCCTTTTATTTAAAGTCGTTAACAATATCTACATCCTAACAATAAATCAAAATAAATATGTAATTAAATCTATTTATCAAAATATGTATTGATAATTTCGCACCAAAAAAGTACCACCTGCCTAGATTTATGTAACACAAGAACAAAACAGTAATAAATTATTACGTAACAAGCCTTTCAGCAAAAATCAACTGTCGTATAAGTACTACAGTAACCAAGGAAATCAAAAGAACTGTTCAAACTGATTTCCATTTTGTTCTGTGCATGCTTCGCACAATTTTCGTATTCGTTTTAGGGAATTAAGCAAAATAACGGGATGATTTTGTAAATAGCGAAAAATTTCTCTTATTGCACTTCCTAAATCTTGGACATTATCATAGTGGTCTTTGTAAATTCTATTTTCCAGATATCCCCATAGAAAGAAATCTAAAATAGACAAATCTGGGGACCTAGGGGGCCATCTTATAGGTCCATTTGATCCGATCCATTGATTGGTAAAATTATTGTCCAGAAATAATCTCGTCATTCCAGAATTGTGTGCAGGAGCACCGTCCTGTTGAAAATAAATTTCGTTAATTTGCGCTAGAGGAACATCGTCAAGTAATTCAGGTATAGCTGCCTCTAAAATTTCTATATAGCGATTGGCTGTTAGGTTTCCCTCAAATATATAAAATTTTATATGTGTTCCTAATATGAAGCAGGACACATTTAGACCAAACCTGCCCTGCTGTCTTCTGGGAAATATTTGTAGTATTTTCCTGGGACCAGAATTACTGAAATGTGCTTCGTCTGACCATATAACCTTCCTTTCAAAATCTCTAACCATATCGCAGTTTTCTCGAAACCAATTGCAGAAGACTATCCGACGCTCTGCATCCCCTGGCTGTAAGTGCTGCACAAGCCTAAATTTGTATGGGTGGTATTTGTGCTTTTTTAGAATTTCTTGAACTCTAGTTTTTAGAATCCCTATGCTCTTTTCACTGGCTCTACAAGAGTTTGTAGGGTAAGCTTCTGCATTAGCCAAAACCGTAATTTCCTCAGCCTCCTGATTTTCTTTATTATATATTTTCGTACGAGGTTTGATAAATGATCCATGATTAACTAAATTCTTTTTTATCCGATAAAAAGTGGATATATTAGGTTGCCTCCTTTCTGGATATCTAAATAAAAATTAAGCAATAGTATTTCAACATACCTAAAAATTAACTATTTACCTGTTAACATGCATCTCAGAAGCCGCTTCAACATTTTCATTACTTAATATAAAACAAGCTAACATATCGTACTTTTCATAATGTTCGAAAGTTTGGTTTTCTTCCATAATAATACAAATATATTTTTACACAATAAATAAATACAAAAAACTAGCGCTATATTTTATATACGCGTACAAAATTGGGAAATGTCATTTGCTTCCAAGAAGACAAAAGAAAACGGCATCGTTTTGCATGGCCTACTGCAAAATTTGGGATGATAATTATAAAAATTAGGATTTTTGTTGTTGTTTATTAAAACAGACCCATACTATTTTATATTTTTGCGAAGCTTTTTAAAGGACAAATCAATTTGTGGACAAATATACAGGGTGTCCCATTTAAAAAAACACAACTTTGGGTCATATCTAAAAATAACAACTCAAATGAAAAATATGACTACGCCACTGGATCCAGCGTAAAAAACTGCACAAGCAGCAATTTTTCCCTTTGCGTTAAGTTAAAGGATAACCGAGAAACGAGGGGGGTCCCAAAATGCAAAATTTTCTATTTCGCCCTGTATCTCATAAACGAAAAAGGCTATGTTTACGGCTTCATGAGTTTCACAAAAAATTAGCTCAGGTTCGTGAAAACCGCAAGGTTCTATCTTTAAAAATAAGCGAGATACCCTGCTTTTGCAACCAAATCCGGACACCCTGTACAAGGTGTAAAGATTGGATAAGCATTTTGATTTTTTTTTTTTAATTTTGGTTATTTCGAAAATTTGCAAAAACAATTTTTACCTTTCGTTTGCTATATGAAGAAATAAATATAGAGTTACAGGAGTCCCGACCTTTTTATTGGAAAGTAATTCTTCTTTAAGAATATTTTTTTGAATTTTCTTAACTATTAACGGTTTCCAAATTATCTTTAATTTCTTAATGACTTTTGAAATTGTTTATGGGCAGATTTGATATTTTGCTGATTTTTCTAGGCTTCATTCCGAACCCCATGACCTCTTACCAGTGGCGGCTCCCGGTGAATTATATTGGGAGGTCAATAACAAATTTAAAAATAGGCATACTCTTAAAATAAAAATAAATATCTTATTTCTAAATTGAGCTTTAAATTCTCTTGAAGTTCAGCTCTACTCTTCGTTCTTTAGAATTGGAAAAATACTGAATGACACGTTCGTTAAAATTGCACGCACATTCCCCTGGATTTTGAGACAAAGCCATTTCGTCATGGCCACGTAGTGCCAGCTCGAATACCCCACCCAATTTTACACAATCTATAATTTTGTTTAAAATATAACGATTTTTGGATACGTTTTCATTAAAATCTCTAAGGGATTTTCTATAAGCTATGTCTAGCTGAGTGCGAATATCAACACTTCCGACCGTAGCATTAAGTGTTTTAAGTGTTTAACACCGGTTTTGGACTATAATGAGTCCAACGAGTCCATAGAAAACAACAAACATAACAGTAAAATGGGTTAGAGACTTCATAACCACATATCCAGTTAGCTAAATCGTACATACTTTTGCGAAAGTTTCGATGAACCTATTTATTTTCGTGTTTACTGGTTTGTCGCATACTAAGTTCTGGCAAATTGCGACCACTTACCTTAAATTCGGTTATTTTCTCAAAATTAAGTTCATTAGCACTCTTTAGTTGTTTAATTTTTTGCACTATCGTAATTTTATTTCATCTACATTCACAACTCAACCATAGACCACCTTGAAATTGGTTATTTGTGCAAAATTAAGTTCGTAAGCACTTTTTAGTTTTTTATTTTTTTGCACTAGTCGCTACCAACATTTTGTTTCCTGTATATTTCCAACTCACACATGGATCTTAAAAATAAAAAAAATATATATTACAAAAAACAGTATATGTATAAATCAATTTTCATGGATTAAAAACGTCCGAAACAATATCGAGTTAGAATATCGACCGCGCGACATCTGAACAATTGAACTGCCGCACGCCGACGTGATGCCGCGACCGGTCGATTGAATTATGAGAAGAGACCGGCTGATGACCCAAATCACGATTTCATATTCCATTTGCTATCACGTTCGGCTGCCGCTCAGTAGCTTCGGGTATTTTCGTCAAGCTTTAAGCTTAGTATAGCGTATTTTATTATGCCTAAGGAAAGCAACGAGACCATTCGAACCGCCGCGCGCGGCTAATAGTGTAGCGTATTTAACTTTTCCCAAAGCTCGCGTTTTATTATAACTATTAGGAGGGGCGGTCATTTTCTGAAATAATTTTGTAGGGTCATTGACCAAATGACCCTATGGAAGAGCCGCCACTGGATTAACAAGAATTAACACTAATTTGTTTAAATTTGTGAACTAGACTATGTAGTGTGCGAAAATAATTCGGGTCTCACCTAACACCGGCTCCTAAAGTATCCAAGTCGCAAGGGTAATTGTTCCTAGTAGTTTTCCCGTTGATCATGACTGACGCGCCACTCAACATCCAAGTGTCCTTACTGAGATCGGTCGCAGTACTTGGCAATTCGATGTCGTCAGGCCTGACAGCAGTTACGCCTAAAAGTGGCGATGCCAAGTTCACTTTACATGCAATATTACAGTTATAAAATAATGCAAATAAAAACATAATTGTTCCCATTATATGTGCCTGTGCATATTCAACCGACTTGGAAATACATGGATTTGTTCATTCTGATATTAGAAACAGACTTGGCAATGAAGAAGCTTCTAAATTAGTATTTATTTTAAAAAAATGTAATACTTGGTTATTCTGTTTGAAAGCATTCTTATGTTTGTATTTAATACACTGTAATGTTACATTTTAGGTGTTTCGAACTTTTGTAATTTTATAGTTAGTTTTAGAAAGGTGCTATATTTATTCAAAATGTTATTTTTATAAATTATATTTTTTTTTTAGAAATCGTTTGATTATAATCTAAGATTCAAGAAGCAATTCAGTTGAGCAAATAATGATGCATCTGGAAATTATTGACCACTAGCTTCTTAATCATGTCCTTTGTACTGAAGAATGTAGATTTGTAAGAGAACGGTAAATCAAATCCAAAACTCAAGTGTCTTTCTCTATCTGCAATATTTTGGCAAATATTTGCAAAAAATAAACAGATTTTTGATATTTTTTGGTATTGCAGAAAATGTGGTAAGATAAAAAAAAATAGCCTGCCTATTAATTTTCCTAAGCTTCAAATTTTAAAATAGCACGCACTGAAATTGAAATATTTTTAGTACACATTAAATACGTTTCATCGGTAAAGAAAGAGAGGTATAATTAAAATTAAACTTTTGATCCTTTAATAAATATATGTTGTTTACTTACCTAATTCTATGCTGCCCGACCACCTATCTACGATACTGTCCAATACAATTTCGAACATCTCGCCATCCTTTAGTGGCCTGTTCGAAAAGACAATGGCGTCGTTGAACTCCGCCAGGGGACGTGGCCTCAAAGCTGTCAAACCGTTATTTACAATTCTGGCGTTTTTCCCGTGGACATGATGAAACCTTAAATCGCTAATAAAGTTCCAAAAAAAATTATGTGGTTGAAATTAAAAGTTCAGCGTTATTCGTTATATTTTGCTCAATGGATATCTTCTATATTTAAATTTCTGGGTAAAATGTATAGTTAGTTTTATATTATATTACCAATTTTAAGCGTGAAACTTACTTTTCTATAATATTTTTTGTTTTTTCTTTGGTTTTTTTTGTAAGGACGTAGCCGACGCACGCATCGGACAAGTGGCCCTTCTTCACATTCCAAAAAAAGTAAAATAGCCCTAAGAGACATGTCGAATAGAAATAAAGAAAAAAAAAGAACACACAATAGTTCGTCAAAAAAGCAACACAATACATAAATAATTAAAATACAAGTGAATAAAAATAGATACAAAGTATATATAGATATAAAACAATCATAAAAGCAATTCGTTTAACCGCCTTTTAAGCTGTAAAGTGCTCAAACTGAAAATGTCATAATCAGAGAAGTGACGATTGTAATTGCGTACCAGTCGATCGACACATGCGCTAAGCCCATAATTAGTACGATGGTATCCCTCAAAAAAGAGTTGAGATTGCCTTGTTCTCCTAATAGGAACCAGAAATGCGACCGACTCAAGCAACATCGGAGAGTCAATATCTCCACTGAGCAGTTTGTGAAGAAAAACTAGAAGTGCCTTCTTTCTTCGAAACTCAAGTGTTTGAAGGCCACACAGAAGAGCTCTGGTATTATATGATAAACCCTGGTACGGAAAATTAAACTTATACAAAAGGTATTTGGCAAATCTATTTTGGACTTTTTCGATTTTATCGATGTGGCACTGATACGATGAACTCCAAACTGTAGAACAATACTCCAGAACGCTGCGAACAAGTGAGTTATAAAGACATCCAATTGCTTTAGTATCTGTGACATGTTTGGTTTGCCGCTTTATAAAGCCCAACAGCCTGAAACCCTTCAGTACAATACTATCAATGTGCAGACCAAAAGTTAAATTCTCATCAAAAATAACGCCCAGGTCTGTAAAGGAACTAACAACTTCAAGACTCACGTTATCTATGAAGTAGGAGGAGAGTATGGGTTTAATGCGTTTATGAAAACGGAGCACTTTACATTTAGAAACATTAAGAAGAAGATGGTTAATGTTGCACCATTTGATAAGCTTTTCCAAGTCCGACTGCAGTGGATTCGATTCAGAGGAAACTGGTGAAAAGAATTTTAAATTGTCTGCGTATAAGAGACACTTAGACACTTTAAAGCATGATACTATATCATTTATAAATAGTAGAAAGAGAATTGGACCAATATGAGAGCCCTGTGGGACACCAGATGTCACAACAAACTCTCTAGAAATTGAACCACATACGCTAACTCGCTGACGACGCGCGACGATTGAATAAGTACGATTTTATCCATTGCAGATAGGTTCCAGAAAAACCAATTCGCTGCAATTTGAATAACAGAAGCTGATGGCAAACCCTGTCAAAAGCCTTCGATATGTCAGTATACAGGGTGTTTGGTACATCGATAGAAAGTTTTAAAGGGGTGAAAGAGGAGGTCATTTGGAGTCATTTGGACCAAATATGTCTATATACAAAGTCGTACCGATTTCGAGATATAGGCCTTTTTTGATATTTTTATTTATTAAGGTAATTTCGGCAAATAAAAAATATTTTTGACCCTGTCAATGATTTTATTTGTTGCAACAAATTTTTTTCATACGGTTTAATATGTATTTATTAAAAAAAATATGAACACGTTTTTTGAAGTCCCCAAAAAAACAGCACAGTCCAATGAAAATGATTTTATGCAATGCACTGGAATTAAGTATCATCTTTGAATGCCATTTTCTCGCAAACTGCTCAATAAAAAAAATTCAAATATGCCTATAAATTACGCAATTTTATACCCTCTTCGGAGATACTATCAGGTTATGATCAATAATTATAATTATCACTACAAATTTAATGATTACACTTAATTTAAGTAGAATAATTTACAGATTTACTATCCGATTTTATAATTATGTATTTTCTTAAATATTGAAGACACAACTTGGAAAGTTTAATTTTTTTTGATTTTGCAATTATGTAATGAAGTACTAGAATGATAAAATAATGTACTTAGAGAAATCATTTAATTTTCATCATTAAAAATGGTTGACCATAAACGTATCGTTTTTATTTTAATACCTTGGAATTAAAGGAATTTAAACATTAAAAAATATCATGTCAACAAAATATCCGTCGCTTGGCCTAAATAATAATTCAATAAATACCTAAATCCACTATCGCTATTTTGATGGTTTTTATCAATTCTTTAGAAGATACAATAATTATTACTTTAACAATGCACTATCGGATTTCAGTTTTTAGTCGAATGGGTCCTGGCATATTTTTAGGCCAGTAGTGCGTTTAGCATTGGGCTTGCAATATTTGCCTTGAATACCTTGTGGTCTAATAGTTCGCTTTGATTTCATAGTTTTTCAAGTTACAATAATTACAATTTCTAAAGATGGCTGCTTTTTCTAATAGCGAATATGCAGACATTTTGTTTATGTATGGAAGAGCCGATGGCAATGCAGCGGCTGCTCAACGATTATATCGTGATCGATTCCCCGCTAGACGTGTTCCTAATGTGCAAGTTTTTATTAATACCTACCGACGAATTAGTGAAACCGGTAACATTCATCACATAGTAGAACGTGGGCATGTTGAAAGATATCATCCTGAAGTGGAAGAACAAATACTTCAAGCTTTTGAAGCAGATCCTACAACCAGCATCAGAAAAGTGGCTGATGAATTGAATTTGTCTCTATGGAAAGTGTGGTCTGTTCTCAAGACTAAAGGAAAACATCCGTTCCACTATACCCCCGTTCAGGGCCTTGAAGAAGGCGATCCTGTACGACTATTTGGAATTTTTACGCATCGAGTTGCCCAATATCTTGGATGATGTGCCTCTGAATGTACGGGACAGGATAATATTCCAAAACGACGGATGTCCAGCTCATTTTCGATTAACAGTAAGGCAGTTTCTCGATCAAACGTTTCCTAATCGGTGGATAGGAAGATATGGACCAATTCTGTGGCCTGCAAGGTCCCCAGACTTAACACCTCTGGACTTTCATGTGTGGGGACGCATGAAAGAACTTGTTTACGAGGTCGAAATAATCAACCGCGAGCAGCTTATTCAACGAATAAATGAATCAGCTGAAAGATTAAGGGTAGAGTTGCGATACGCTGTCACTACCACCGAAATAAGAAAGAGAGCTCGAAAGTGTATTCGGAATCAGGGTTGGCATTTTGAAAATGAATAATAATAACAACATATTCGAAGTTTCTCTTTATGATTTAATTTTAGATGTGAAATTAGATAGTAAATCTGACAATTGTTTTACCTAAATAATTGTAATTGTTTCCATTTTTTTCAACAAATTATTCCAAATAGTGATAATCGATCATAACCTGATATATCCCTGAGAAGGGTATAACATAAGGTAGTTTTTAAGCATATTTGAGATTTTTTTTATTGGGTGATTTCCGATAAAATGGCGTTTTAAGTTGAGCCTTAGTTCCACTGTATAGCATAAAATCATTTTCATTGGCGTGCGGTGTTTTTTTGTGGTTTTCAAAGAAGTTGTTGTTATTTTTTTTAGCTGATATACATATTAAATATTATAAAAAAAAATTGTTGCAAAAAATAAAATCAGTGACAGGGACAAAAATATTTTTTATTTGCCGAAATTACCTTAATAAATGGAAATTCTAGAAAAGGCCTATATCTCGAAATCGGTACGACTTTGTATATAGACATATTTGGTCCAAATGACTCCAAATGACCTCCTCCTCTTTCACCCCTTTAAAACTTTCTGTCGATGTACCAAACACCCTGTATATAACATCGATCTGTTGACCAGCCTCAACCGATGTTGTTAAGTAATTCTGGAAAATTGCAAGATTTGTAGTTGTTGAGCGACCACTATAAAAACCCTGTCGCATACTAGTGATGTAGTGCTTCAGAGACTCAAAGATATGATCCGTGATAATTGCCTCAAATAGCTTTGGTATATGCGAAAGCAAGGAAATACCTCTGTAGTTTTTAATATCGCTCTTATCCCCAGATTTAAAGATCGGCATGAGAGTGGAAAACTTCCAAATTTCGGGAAAGGAACCCAGATTAAAAGATTTCTGAAAAATTTTACAATGGGGCCAAGACAACGACTCGCAGCAACGTTCCAATAAAATAGTAGGAACTCCATCTGGACCAGCCTTTTTAGAAAGATCAAGGGTTTTTATTTTATTGCAGATTTCCGCCTCTGTTATACAATTATATATATATATATATATATATATATATATATATATATATATATATATATATATTATTTGTATCAGGTGTTAAACAAGACTGCGAATTTTCCAATATTTTGTTTGTTCCGAAAATTTACCAAAACGATTTCTGAATTCTAATTGGGAAAACTTTAGAAAACAATTTGAAAAGTTTTTTTTTTAATTTTCAGTATTTTTTGAGATATCATTTTTTTAAATTAGATTTTCCTTACATATTAGAAGTAACATTTTATTAACTGTTTGATGCAAAGTTTCTTGCTAGGGAGCCCTTATGTCTTAGTTTTTTATATTCTGTAGGGTCTGCACTACGCACAAAATATACTGGATGTGCAAAAA